>CM070037.1:109382507-109392896 GCA_036250615.1 Ptychadena robeensis | reverse complement strand
AGGAGGGGAATACAGGAGGGGAATACAGGAGGGGAATACAGGAGGGGAATACAGGAGGGGGATACAAGAGAGAGGGATACAGGAGAGGGATACAAGAGGGGGATACAAGGTCGCAAGAGTCTGCCACTATATATGCCTCCCCAACATCACTTCCGGTCTCTAACAATAATAACTTCCAGGACTGTGAAGTCCTGGGAAGAAGGACAGGAAGAAGAATGGGCAGAAACAATGTCCACAGAAGTCCGAACGCATCATAAATGTATTAGATAGAGGGGCCTTGGCGGACTCAGGGACAACATAGAAACAGCCTTAATCATGCTATACAATACTTCAATTGCTTGCCTGGTGCTTAGGCATACACGGCTGGATACCCATACGAATGAGGGGTGATTGAGCTTCCTCGATTTCAAGCCACAGCACTTCTGATTCATCAATCCTGTGTGATACTTTGGATGAGTACCCTCTGACTTCAACCAAAGTAATGGAAATCGAGCAGGGTTTACCAACATTTAACCAAGCCTTCTTTAAGCAGGATCAATTGAAAGGCTCTATTTTTTAATATTCAAGCACAATTGAGCGCCGTGAATGAATCTAATAAAGATTTGAGCCGTGCATGCTCAGCTTAAGGCTCCGGCCTAGGTCTCTATACACATTGTTTATTGTTGCTTTATGTCTAGTACATTGATTGATCTGATGCAGTGAGAAAGCAATGTAAATTGGTAGTGGTTGCATTAAGGCCGCCACACACACAGATTGGCGGCCAATTTTGCCGCTGACCGATGTGCGTGCATGAATGCCGATCGGCGTGTGCCCACATGGGGCGACAGATCTCCATCACTCCAAAGCGCGGTCGGCCAGAGAACGGACATGTCCGATATTCTCTGGCCGATGCCATTAAGACTGCCACACACGCGACATGGGGCGACAGATCCTCGTCGCCCTAAAGCTCGGTCGGCTAGAGAACGGACATGTCCGATAATCTCTGGCCGATGCCGTCAGTTTCAATGGAGACCAGCGTCCCCATTGAAACTAAGGCCTGGCACACAAAGAGTGCCCGCCGATGCTGTGAGCGACAGAGTGCAGCGTGATGACATCATCACGCTTCACCCCATCGCTGATCTGTCGGCCCCCACTCAGTACGTGTGTGTGGGGGCCTTTAGTTACTGTAAGCCACAACTGTGCACTGTACTTTGCCTAATTTAGTACATGCAGTGTAACTTTTTCTCTGTCTCCTATTTCACTAGACCTAGTTAACTAGAGTTGGGTTGTGGATACATTTTGATAGAGGGGGGAACATTTCAGGCCTCAAGGTCCTATTACTGTCCCTGTCCCCACATGGGAGGTTCCCTCTTATTCCATGACTGCTAGTCTTCTTTGTATCACGGTGTCACTAGGACAGGAAGTGCACAACCTCCCCAGAAGGCACACAGAGTAAAATGAGAAACTCTAACCCTCTCGAATTATCCAAAAGTTACAAAAGAAGTCTGGAGTTAGGCCAAAGATGTTATGCACACAGGCTTCAAACTCTGACTTATTTCTAGCAGAAATCCCCTGACTGTGCTCAGAATCTAATTTCCTTCAAGTCACAATGTTCCAGCCGGAGCAGAAAGCCAGCGGGGAATTTGGCAAGCTTCGAATGAGGGAGATAAAAAGCACATCTGGTGACAAAAAGAAACATGTGTAGGGCAAAGCCCATATAGGAAATAGTTGTCTCCATCCCGGCCTATAGAACTAGTGACAGATTTCTGGGCTAACATCTCTGTTGAGAAAACACACAACTCTAAGAATCAAATATTTAAAAGAAAATTTAATGCCATCACAATACAACCTTAATCAACCAATAACACAACTTTGGGCCAGAAGAGGAGATTCTGAATGTGCGTGTCCAGTAAAGAAGATAAGTCTTGTTGTGGTTCATAGTTGGGCTGACAATGACATTGGCTGTAACACTCTACTTCCCAGGTGCCCAACCTGCGGCCCTTTGGGTGTTGTTTGGCGGCCCCCCTTGGTCCTCCACTTGTGGCCCCCAAAACTTTTTAATCCATATGGCATTAAAAGCTGAGCACGCTAATTGGCATACGTGAAAGCTAATGAATGACCCAGTCAGCGCCTGAGTGCCTATGCTTCCACTAGATTACTTTGATAATATCTATGAGGCACATAACCTTTCTGGATGTATATGGGGCATTCCATAAATCACCATGTGTAGTAGTCACACGCTAACCCAGTTTCCTAATCAACCACTTTCCCACTTTCCTAATCAACTTCGGCGGTCCTACATGTTATGTGATGCCGAGGGCTGCACTTGTGGCCCTCCATATCACCTCAGTTACCCACCACTGCTCTATATTCTACTTGGCAGACATGCCGAATCTGGCATGCTGGTCGACATTTGACTTTGGTTCATAAGACGTGTATTTATTTTAGATATTGCACCTATTAATTGGCCAACCTGCCCTACCATCCAAATTACATCTCCATCTGTATTAATCTCTCCAGAGAAACTACTAAATCCTGAGGTCTATGAGACATAACATCAGCTAACATGGCTGCCAGGTGTCATAACCGATGCACCTATATTTGAGTTGGGCGTTTGATAATATGACTAACTACTGTGTTACGACTACCCCAGTGTTGGTATGGAGGGCCACCTTGCCTAATTGAATTGGATTTGCAGAGTGGGTCAATCAGGATCTCGGTTCCTGGGATAGGAATCCGAGGCTGCCATTGCTGGCCAGAGCTTCTAGGCACTGGCCAAAAGTGTGCTTTCTTTCCATTATGGATGCACAAGGGCTGCTACCTATGCTATATGGCTGGAAGGGTAGATGGGCACATTGGTACATTTAAGGTTACAGTCTGGGGTGGTACTGGGACAGGATAGAGGGCGGGGGGTGCCTTTCCCTCTTTTCCCATTCTCCCTTTCCACCCTGACCCATATGGACGATTGTGTATGATAATGGGATGAATTTTAGAATGGTATAATATTAAGCTTTGTATTTGGATATCAACTCATATGTGTCATATTATCGTTTTAGATGTAATGATCCTAATGTACCATGTCACACGTGTCTCAACATGGAAAAGAAGTTCCCCCTGAGGAGGCTGCCTGGTGGTGAGGCCGAAACACGCTGGGGACATGAACCCACATACTAGACACACATGCATTTATATATGTATTTATTTGTGATTGTGACACACCGATATGTTACCTACTGTGACTGAACAATTCAAATTGGGGGACCATGTGATTCACTGATGGTCTCAATTCCCCAGTTTTCTGTTGATTGTCTTTTGTTTGTATTAACCTAATAACATTTGTGACTTTTTATCTGGATTTTTGAGTACAATTGTCCGTACATATTTGTCACAAAAATCCTCGGAGGCTAGCCACCTCACCAACCTCCCTTAAGTTAGGGTAGGTTTCTGTTTGTCTTTATCTTTTTTATATGAGGATTGTGACACTTTTTCCCCTACCTACCCAAGTATATATTTCACGTAACTATCTTACTTCTATTTTCTAAAATCACTATACATTAAAGCTTGCTCCAGCTAGGCCAGACATACTATGCCCCGTGGGCCATAACTGACCCGTTCAGTCTTTTAATTCAGCACTTTGTCACCATGATGTCAAGACGCTCTTGCCCTCCACTCGTTCCCTGAAATAAGTGGAGATGATGCCTAGAAGATGATTGTTATGATCTCCTTCTAGAGGCTGCCATTTGTCTATGTCAAATAGAATGTAGAAGTTGACTATCTAAAGCCATTCTTTATGAATAGTTATAATTTTTTTAAATATTATTATCTTCTTTTAACCTCCATGGCAGTATGATTATTACTTTATTTTATTAAAGTGATAGAAATTAAACATAAAATGTTGGTAAGTTTTAGTCTATTGTACAAATTTATTATGCGTTTTCTAGGTATTTTGATCAATTTACACACAGGTCTCAGTAGGAATTGAATGTGCATCGCTCTCACTGTGTGTAGTATCATGAATCGATGTTAGAATATTTAAATAGTCCAAGTCAATCAACAATTGATCTGGCAAAAGCTGATGTGTGTTTGGGCACCTTAAGGGCATATTCATGCAAATGCTCAATTGGCGCAGACGCCTGGTGAACGCATTATGAGGCGTTGACTGGGCGGTTTTAGGGCTTTCATGGGAGCATTTTCTAAACTTCCCCTGTATGTCAGAGTGGGGGACGGAGAAGCGGACAGATTCCCTGCCTCCTTTAACTCCCCCACTGCCAGACAGATGCAGACTAATACTACAATTGTTTATTTTTTTTGTCCTTTTTTAATGTACCCTCAGTACCCTATCATAAAAAAAAAATCTCTGCCCAGCCCTCTACACCGCTGTTTTCAAATAGACGCCGGTGGTGTGTGGGGAGGAGAGCGGCGCCTCCTCCATTAACATGGAGGTCTATGGCGCGCCCCCCACCCCATTCGGCATTACAGATGACGCCGAAGACACAGGACTGGAAAGGCTCAGTGTGTCTGCGGCTCTTCCACAGGCACACGGAGAGGCGCCGTTTGTACCCAATCCCGGCATCGTGAATCAAACTGCGCCCGAACTGGCTTCGGGCATAGTGCCCAGGAGGTTAATACCCTCTGAAATAAAGTAACTGCAACTGACATTTAGGCATATCAAGCCTTATAACTGACATTTCTTAGGGACACAACAGTTGAAAATTGATAGATGCAAGTCTTTCCTATGATGACCGCTATCGGGTCCGTCGGCACCCCCTGCACTAAGTGCATTCCTTGGTGGTGATGCTGACGGAGCCGATCCACATAACCTGCCTACAGCACCGGCTGTTCCCACAGCGTTCTGCCGATCCGCAGGCTGGAGGTTGACATAATGGGGATCAGCAGAAGGCCGTAGGAACAGCCGGTGCTGTAATGTGGATTGCGTCGATAGATGGACCCTCTAGCCCCGTGTAGATATAGGCTAAGTCTTATAAAATGGCTCCTTCCCAATGATGGTTATGTGAAGTCGACCTCCAAGTGCTTGAACTAAACCACCAGCCACAGTCCCCTGATCCACCAACTTCATAAAAAAAAAGGTTTCCCCTACACCCTCAGGATCGCTTCCTTTCATTCTCCTAAAAAAACAATCTTATCCAATCACAATAACATCAACACATGGCTCGCCTTCTCAACTCCATCCCTCTGGAAATCAGATGTTTTTTAAAAGATTGAAAAGAGAAGATTCAGTGTGTGGAGGCATATCTTTTTTTAACCCCTTTTTATACATACTTTATTAGATCTATACACTTTTTTATAATAAGCAAAACGTTTCTGAGACAATTTCCATACCATGTTGTGTGCTTGGTTGATGTCTTGCTGTTGAATCTACTAAAACCAGAAAACACCACCAAAGCTATCTTGCATTTTTATTTTACCTGTACGTGTGTCAGTCTAGAAGGTGAGAAAAATGAAGATGGGTCCATGATGGGTCCATACACTACAGTTGGCATATCTCACCCTGCTTACCTTTTCAATTTCTCTCAATATGTGGCTAGCCTATCGACAAGAGAGACATCTGCCAGCTCTGCCGTGGTTGGATTATCACTGCTTATCTGTCATAGTTCATTGCAGACCGAGGGAATGCATGTGTACTATTTCATGTCCAAAATCAAAAAACATGATCTATGAACAAAAATGAATCGACACTTGCATCAGCATCACAATGTCTATGGCAGGGGTAGGCAAAGTGAGGCTCGGGAACCATATTTGGCTTTAGCCCCTTCAGTCTGACTAAGGGGAGTAGGGACCTGTTCTTCCTGCTACCTGTTCTTTATTTTATTCATATCTGGGCATCCCCCCAACAGCAAAACCCCCACGCTAAAACCAACACCACAACACCCCCCTGCCAGCGGTGCAGGAGTCGCAGCAGAGCCAGTGAAATGGGACTTTTTTGTCCTGCCACCTCACCAGCGTATTAATCTCTGGTCCCAACTTTAAATTAAATGAAAAACAACAACATACAAACCTGAGTTACCCAAGCTCTCCAAGGAGATGCAAAGCCAGTGTTCACATTAGTGGTTGTCAGCAATTGTCACAGTAAATTGTAAGGAATGAAATTTTTTAAGTAAATAAAAATAATAAGCATATTGCTTGGCAGAAGATCGGAGCCACCGGGACAGCGCAGAATGGTGAATTTTGCACTGCTGGGGCTCCAATCTCAGAACATACAAATTGAAAAGAAAAGTACAGATGTGAAGAGAGGGTGTGTTAGCATCCAACATGGCTGCAAGAAAAAAGCAGCCACCGCAGGGGAGAGGAGAGGAAGCTGGTGGAAGAGGAGCAGGCAGGAGACAAGACCCAAGCCACTGGGCACCTCAGGATGCTGATAAGCTAGCCACCAGCACCTAGGGTAGCAGTGTTGCGAGCCCCTTAACAGAGAGAGTGTGATGTAGCAAAAAGTGGGACCACCCCACTCATCCTCTTTCCCACATCCCCATTCAATATGAGGAGAGAAAGGCCACATGGCCACCATTTATAGCTTGACTTTAGGCTCTTTTACACTATACATGCTGTGTTGTTTACTGGCAATACACGCATTAGCACTAATACATGCGTTGCACAGTACACACCACACAAGTTAGCGTCTCCAGGAATTTTTGGGGGGGTAAAAAATTGGGCTAAATGGCTCTTTTGATAGTAAAGGTAGAGATCCCTGAACTAGACATTCAAACATATATTTTTTTGGGCATTCCATCATTCTCACCAACATCCTTTATTATAATATTTGAGTTACAAATTAAACTGTTAACATATAGGAACTTCCCAACAAATCTGGAAGTAAATTTTATTTTATATCCTCATTTTCATCTGCATTTTAAACAATGTATCAACAGTACCCAGTGTCTAAGTAAACAAAAGCTAAACAAGGTAAAAAGTAAGAATAAGAAGGATAAGTAAGAAAGATATAGAATGTCTCATCCAGGGTGCATTTGATTTAAATCAAACTGATTAAAAACACAATTTTAATCACTAGTCAGTAAGGCTTCATTTAAATCATAGTTTTGTACATAAAGATGAATTATTTCCGGTATAATTTTAATATGCAAGTAGATGAAGATTTTTAGAATAACAACTTTTCATATTTTTTTAACCCCAGTTTAGGTTAATCATTCATATTTGGAGAACTTTTGTGTTGTACTTCGGAAGGAGAAAAATAATAACTCTTACTAATAACAATTTAAATAGATTTATTCAACTGAATGCCCCTCCCTCCTCACGCTTAGTTTTAATTTCTTCTTGTACAGACCTATTCCACTGCCAACAATCAGAAAAATATTGTCTCTATTCTATTCACTGAACTTCTTGAAACTTAGCACTGAAGGGGTTGATTCTGTATTCCTAGGTTTGTAGAACAATAGGATGAAGGTCTTTTTCTCAACTCGGTCTATGTTATAACATTTTAGTTGTGAAGAAGAGGCATGGAATCTCTGTGGAGGAGTTTTAGGAACTGCAAATGTGAACCAAGCATCTGTGAAACTGTCCAATAATCTTACAAAAACCTCTGAAAGAGCATGACATTGTGAATGGATTAATGGAGTTTATTTACCAAAAAAATAAACATATACAGCCTTATTCTACAAAATATGATTTTTGTTTAACCTCCCTAGCGCACTGCCCATTTCGGTACGGGCAATCAAGGCAGTGTACACAGTATACTGCCTGTAATTTCCTGCTTCGCGCCGCTGTTCTTCACACAGCTGGTGTCATTATTGACACCAACTGCGTGAGAGGGAAAGCCGGCGCTCCTCCATTAACATGGAGGTCTATGGCGCCGCCCCCTTCCGCATCACTGTGACTCGATCGGGGCGGTGCTGAAACCCCGGAAATGCTGCAGCGATTAAGACAATCGCTGCAGCTTTCCAGGGAGGCATCGGGTCTCCCCGATGCCGGCTTCCCCTTCGGTTGAGACGCCCCTGAACGGCGAACAAACAGGGTTTGTTTCAACCATTAGGGAGGTTAATCATTGATTTTTATCCACCCTGGTCTCATGTAAAACAAATGTCTGATTCAGCCTCAATCTGCCACATCTTTAACATACTGAATACTTCGGGAATGGAAAAAAAATTACTGGAGGGCTGTAATTAGGCGAATAGTTTTTGGCTTGGAGCGCCAATTATGACCAGTCCTCTTTAATCTGTGTATATTCTGGTTTGGCATTGACACGACAGTCAGAGACTACACAATGAGACAACATCACTGATCTAGAACACGCCTCTGTTCCTGCGTAAGCAGCGCCCCAAAATTTGTTTTTGACAAGAACACAACATGAAATTTAGATTATAAAATCATGTGATTATGAGTGAGGCTGGATTCAATTCTGCATAATATATGGTGCTATGACCATTTTTCTAAGCGGCACCACAACACGCCTAACTAGCACACTGCAATACACATGTAAAATCAATAGACTGCTGAGCTGCAACACAAGTTAACATGAAAAACAAAAAACGAACATGTGGCAAGGAACTGCAAGGCAACAGAAAGGTCTAAATAAGCAGTTAAATGAAATAAATGATATTGATTTATTAACAATAATATTTTTTCACTGCATATTTAATGTGTAGCAGATAATGCTTAGAATATTACTATATAAAATGCAAGCAGTATGTTACCTTTGAAGAACAGGCTGTGCACTTGTCAAATGCAAGGCTGACAGGCAAGACATTGTCAAACCTTGACAAAAATCCTCTGATCTGATAAAACACACAAATACAAAAAAATAAATAAAAAAGAAACAAAATCATAACAGAAAGTTGGGTTACTTTGCTTATGTTCCTTTTAAAAATAAAATATGAACAGCATATTATGTTCTTAACAGAAGTAAGTAATGTCACAGCGCCACCTTGTGCACAAACAGCAGTATGCATGTCTGAAAATCATAGTTGGCGATCAGTTTTATTCGTTAATATTTGGGGGAAAATCTGTAAATCTATAATGGGTTTTTGTGGCTGGATCCTCCGTCCAACCCCCCCCCCCCCCCCTCCGAGTGACGTGATGACGTCACATCGGGGAGGCGGTGGGAAATTTGAAAGTAAATTGCATGAAATGAGTTTTCTTTGTAGAAAACTGATTTCAATGTGCTTCTATGTACCAAATAGCGCCAGAATAAAAAGACTCTGGTGCCCCAGATGTGTCCATATGCAGTACCCCTCTCTTCCCTGGTGTGATTTTACCACATCCATCACACCAGGGAAGAGAGGGTTAACTGCAAATGGGCACATCTGGGTCACCAGAGACTTTATTTGGGTGAGATTTAGTACATGGCAGCAAAGCTTTGTGCCCTGATTTCTGTGTTTTCATTTCTCATTCATTTTATAAAAATAAAAAAAAATTATTTTACATAATTGTTTGTTTCAAACATTATTATAGTCAGGATGTCTATTAGACCTTTGTACGGACAGATTTTGGGAAGTTACAGGCCTACAACATAAAGAAAAATGTACCATTGAAGTCTATGGGGCGCTTTTGGAAATCTGGACCTCAGCAGTGCGCTAGGGAGGTTAAGCATGAAATAAGTTTTAACTTGCTCTTTCTGCTTTAGGAAGCTGTATTCAAGTGTGTTTAACGTGGTATTGTGCAAAAGCTAGGCCCCTTGATAATTGGATACATAAAATAAGATTATGTAACAAACAGATTATTATAGTGGACCATTTACTTCCGTACTCAAAGGTGCCATTTTTTCATGTACTGTTGGGATGATTCGATTTTTTCCATATTACGGTCAGTAGCAAGCTTTAGTTTTAAAGCAGTCACCATAAAACTCTCCGAGAGCAAGGCCTTTTAACACCGAATATAATTTTGCAAGGTCCCAGAAGGGGGAGGGGTAGGTCTAATGATGGAAAATCCACAACATTGTGCTGTTTTGAACTCTCAGATGTCATACATAAATACTAACCCCTGGTTTCATGTCATTAGAAAGAGCAGGTGACCCTTCCATACTGGAATGGGTGCAAAAGTCAAACATATACCGTATGTGAAATGGAGCAATTACTACATTCCAAATATGACAGATTAAAACAATACAATAATATGTGGAACAACTGGAATGTATTTAGCTTCTCTCCCTCCTCTACACAACTTATCCAGGATCTCTCTCCCAAAAAATTATATTGCTTAAAAAAAACGTATCCAGGATCTGGCTGGCTGAGGACTTACCCAATCTTATCTGGACTGAGGTCTGCCTACCCACTCCCTCACCTAGGTCTAACTTGCCATCTGATCTGACACCTTAGCACTTAGGTATGTTTGGTATGCATGAAACTCTCTCTCTCTGCTCACTTTTAAACCCCCAGACCTATGACACCCATAGCATATTCAAAATGTTTAGTAATACAATTCTAAATATGGGGGGGGGGGGGG
>CM070037.1:109343066-109378125 GCA_036250615.1 Ptychadena robeensis | reverse complement strand
GCACCTCCATCACCTAACACTGCTGCTGTAATCCCCTGTACCTGTAGCACTGAGAAAGCCATTATAGAATTTGGAGCCTAGCAACGCCCAACGGAATACATCACTTCCTTAAAACCAAAAATCTGATAGATTTTTCATTTGTGTTTCAGACGATTATTTTCATTCGATATTTTGCGTCGGTTGTACAAAAATCAAACAAAAATCTAATTACGTTCGATAAATGGACGAACGAAATCTGATAAAAAAATCTGACAAAAAATCGAATCGGAGGTTGGACGAAACAAAAATCTTGACGTGTAAACCCACCTTTAGCCAGTCCACCAACCCTCAAAAAATCAATAATGGGCAGACTAGCCTTTTAATTAGGACAACCCTGAGAAACCGATGCAGTTCACTCCCTGAAGACTGCTCCGTAGAAACACTTTACTATTAGATATCTTTATTTTGTACCTGCAGCAGTTTAAAATTACAAATACGAAGAGCAATTTACTACTTACATCCCCTGGAGCCACCACATCATTACAGAAATAGCAGCCAAGCTTGTATCCAGGGATATTGGAGAACAGAGAGGACCCCAGGAAATCTGAAGAGCCAGGGATATCGGAGAGTGAATCACCAGCTTCCGTCTGCGCCCCCCTCTTCAGTCCATGTCTCATCACCACAAAGGTGTCAAAACCCAGAGCTGCGTTGATGACTAACTGTGGAGTCAGAAGAGAAATAACAAGAATGGAAATGTCAGCAATTGTAATCTGAATAACAATACCAACTTCCTACCTTACTACAAAGATAACAGGGAGGTCACGACACACTAGAAGGTGTTTGCATCTTATTAAAACCATTCTGCATCTACAACTGTCCCTCCAATAAACAGAAACAAAATGATTCGGCCCCAATGGTATTATTCATTTGTTAACATAAAGTTGGTCTGTTGAAAAATCTGAAAATGTCATCGTATTGTTTGTACAAAAAGGATCATCTTGTTATTGCTGTCCTGATAATGTGTGGAGTGATTGTAACATCCTTTTCATCTCATGTCTCTCTGTCTAAAGTTGGGCATTTTGATGGGAAATTAGATGTCACTTCTGACGTCTCCTATCCTATGTCCCCATGCGCCCGAAGCCAGCAGCATCCGATGACGCAGAGGGGTGGAGCGTTACCGGCTTCACATGCGCATAGGTGGATGGAGTGAGAACGGAAGAGTCTCGCTCCTCCATCTTGTATCCTGGAGGACCGGACACTCCAGGCATGGCGGTGCGGGAGTGAGCAGAGCAGGGAGGTTAAAAAAGATGCAGGGATTTTTTTCATGTGACTATGCAACAGTTAAGGGGCATTTTATAAATCCTGACCACATCACAGCACATAAATAGTGAGAGGGCCATGGCAACTAGTCACCCCTTTTACCCGCTGTGCCTGAAAAAATGTGTGAAGGTGTAATTTGTATACCTGAAATGCCAGCACAGGGCTAGTGTGAAAGGTACACAGGTTTCCTATAAAATTTTGCGTTAACACTTGGTGCGCTGTTGTACTGTAGCGTATTGCAGCTGCAGTGCGGCTAGTATGAACGAGCCCTGACAAACTGACTTATATGGTGAAAGCTACTTTTACACTGTCATTGCCTAACAAATTTCACAGTATAGGTCAAATTGTAAACAAGCGGGCGCTACTGTCTGCGAGCCTACAACGTCCCAGGGTCGTTTATATAACAACCCTGTGATAGGTATATTGGACAAAAGCCCGAAAACAGACCGGCAGACGCCTCATGTCGTTTCGGCTGTCGGTTGTGCTAATTGGTCATTTACCGGGTGGTTAACAACCTCCTGTGCAAACGGGCCCTTACTGTTAAAGCAGACACAGGCTATTGCGGCAATTATCAGGCTGGCCTTATAAAAATGGGCACGCACCCAAGCCACACTGATGTGACTAAATGACAATGGGAGATTTTTAGAGATAGATGTAGTTTGAACCAGACTGGCGTTATGCTGGCTGTAATGAGTTTTTTTGTTCAGTCAATTCTATTTTTTCAACTAATCAAACATAAATAAAATGATTTTCATTAAAAAGTAAATACATAAATAATAAATAAATAAGTGCAGAAAGAACATTTGATAATAAATTACACACATGAACAAAGATTTCTAAAAATCACTTTTCAAAGCTCAGAATATTTGTATTAATCTGATCATATTTACAAACTCATCTATATAAGTTGGAACAGGGTTAGGTTTCCCTTAAAAAGCCACAACATGCAACGGTACATGGTACTCTATCCACAAATCAAAATTTTAATGAAAAGACCCATGTGACTTTTTCTAGGAAAAAATGACATTATAAAGCTTTCCAATAATAAATAGACCACATGAAACCATGCCTGAACCTTTTATGATCTCTTCCCGTAAAATTTATGAGTCACCACATATACATATAGTGTTACCTAAAATGACTTCCCCAACATTACATGACTAGTATTTACTAGGAAAGCCCCTCGTCATTCACACTGCGAGGAATGGAAAGTTAAGGTAAGAATACACAGGCCGATTTTTTCCAGATTTTTGCACAGCTGAGCACCGTGCGCGCTCACGGCACTGTGCTGTGCAGAAATCTAGGAAGAAATCGACCCATGTATGCTGTTTTCCGAGCGAGATCAATAGATCTTGCTCGGCCGAACAGGTTACCAACATGTTGGTAAACCTTGTTCGATAGCCTATACTTTGAATAAGGACCCGCGGTTCCCCATTCATAGTATAGACCGGCTGACAGCTGGCTCCCGGGGATATCGGGGAAGCCGGGCAGTAGCGTGATGACGTCATCGCGCTACTGCCGAGCTCTCTCTGTCGGCTCAAAAATCGAGCCGTGTATCCCAGCCTTTAGACTGAATTAATTAGAATTAGGCCATACACCTTTAGATCTCTCTGTCAGATATCTTTTAGATCTACCAACAACTATGTAGTAAAGGGTCCCCTGCAATTGAACACAGGTACACTTGATGGCTTAGAAAGTCCCTCATATTACATGGTTTTGGTAAAACAAAAGGAGATCTAAAGGAAATCTAAAGGTGTATGGGGACCCTAAAGCAGGGTACAGACATGAAGATATGGGATAGATAGATGGATGTTTTGAGCGCCGTGCGCTCACGGCCATCTATCTGGCCCACATAATATGCCCCCATTGCTGTTTTCGAACGGGACAAACCAATCCTGCTCAAAAACAGCCTTATCAGACATGACCGTTAAATACGGCCAATGTGCGTTGCTTTGCCTAGAGACCGCAGGTCTCCAGGCAAAGCATCAGCTAAGCAGGGAAGAGAGCAGAGCTGTCTCCCTGGCTCTGCTGATATCGGACAGCAGTGCGATGACGTCATCACGCTGCTGCAGGGAACATTGAATGGCTCAAATATCGAGCCTTCTGTACCCTGTTTTAAACCATTACGATCCATTCTAACTTCCCACCGTGCACATCATTTGCACAAGCAAAATAATAGGGAGGGGATATTACATTTATCTGATTGTGCCAGAAGTGATGTCATGGAATGTGACTTCTGGTATTTGGAACACGGGAGTGACATTCTGCACCCGCACTTAGGTGTTCCAAATGCACTTTGTGACATCACTTCCGGTGGTGGTGGATCTAAAAAGGTTGAGAACTGCTGAACTAAAGGTGACCATACACGTGCCGATTTTTCGGCCGTTTTTAGCCCTCCCGACCGATCCGGTCGGGTAGGTCGGGAGGGAGGGATTCAGAACTGTTTTAAAATCGGCTGAAAAGTCGGTCGGGTCCCGACCGCGGATGCCTGATTTTTCGGGAAAACGGCAGCTTGTATATGTCATGTACAAGCTGCCGTCATGTACAAGCTGCCGTCTTCCCGAAAAATCGGGCATCCGCGGGCGGGACCCGACCGACTTTTCAGCCGGTTTTAAAACAGTTCTGAATCCCTCCCGACCGACCTACCGGATTGCGTTTTAATTTACATTGCTTACTAATAAGGACTAAGTTAACAAAAGTGCAGGCAGTACACTTTAACCAACATCAACAAAACATCATTTTAAAATAGTTGCTAAGAACCGGCTTGGGGGTTACATTACAGGTTGTGTTACCTTCTTCTGACTTGCAGCAATGACGGTAGGCAGCCAGCGACTCTCCCGGGTGTCCATCAGTAGAAAAACAACATCGTGTTCAGAAATAAGAGCCTCTAGTTTCTCCACATCTTTACAGGCCTGATCCATGGTTTGATCAGAGAAGTTAACAGGGTGACCCGGCATCGGTATACTTAAGTTAAATCCCTGAGCAGTCTAACAAAGGACAAAAGACAAAACACACACACAAAACACAAAAGAATGAGTCTGGTTGTTATAAAAATCTCTTACAGCAATTGAAGACAAAAGACCTTGTTCCTGATTTGCCTGTCTGAAACGCATGATCCAATAACGAGTTAATTGTTCTTACTCATTTATTTATTTATATTTTTTTTCAACAGCGAAAAAACTAAAGGCCCCCATACACCTTACAATCTTTCTATACAATTTCTGTACAATCAAATTTTGTTCTACCAAAACCATGTAATATGAGGAGCTTTCTAATCCTTCCAAACACTATGTATTCTATCAGGGAGGCCACTATACTACACAGTTGTTGGTAGATCTAATGGAGATTGTATGGATGGATCTTAAGGTGTATGGGGGGCTTTAGGCAGGAACCTATGTGAGAAACTTAAATAGATTAAGCCTAAACTTGCCTATGTTCGTTCCGAATGTAAGGAAAAAGAGATATAATAAAAGCATGTCATATGATTGTGCTGGAAGAAGCTCCGGCCCTCCCTTTGAAAAATGATGGCAGGTGACCGTCCTTTCTTTGCCCGATGCACACAGCTTCCTGTCCCTGCCCTCTCAGACATAACAGGGAGGACTGGATCTCCTGCCAACATGGCACACAGCATTAAAGCTGACTCTGCAGTTTATTCTTACCCCCAACAGAGAGTGTGACATTGTAGTACTGACCTATATATGTGCTGGCAGGAGATCCCCGTCCTCTCTCTGCTTAATGCACACAGGCCCTGCCCGCACTGAGCCAAACAGAGAGAGGAGGGAGAGGGATGTCCTTCAGCTGTAAGAAAAAATGGTGAGTTAATAGCATTTGTATTTGCAATTGTGTAACCTTTTTATATATGTTTTTATCTGCATATGTGTGAGTGTCTAGGTCTTTCTACATGTGTGAAAAATGCAATGGTGAGTACATAGCATTTGTGTTTACAATTGTGTATCTGTTTTTATCTGCATATGTGTGTGTGTCTAGGTCTTTGTGCATTTGTGTGTCTGTCTGCAGACGTGTGTGACCTTGTTAATATTTTAGTATATTACTTAGTTCTGAATATTTCTTTCCTTATTTTCTTACGTAAAACCTAGGTGTGTCTAATGGTCAGGTGCATAAAAAATAAAGTATAGAACGTGCCCATGTGAAATCTTCCTAAATCCTGCTCCTTTGGTGTCTCACATGCATACCCTTCCACATTATGAAGTGCAGTTAATCGAGAAAGGAATAGGTGGGTCAGGTGCTCACTGACAAGCTGTAAAATCCAAGATTTTTTTTGTTTGAATCCCACTGTAATGCATAAACCTACATGAAAGTCAACTCTGCTGTTTCTTTAAGAGCCTATGCTTTTACAATAATAAAGCATAACAATAAACATATAGCATAATGAACTCGATAAATCAGCAGATTTAGATAAAGAGCTTATTACACTATATGATTTGACGATTAAAACACATTGCAATGTTCTTGTAACACTTGTCATATCATGTAGAAAATATGAGCTATTATTACCTTCAGATTGTGCAACTCATTGCAAGTTTTATGTGCAGAAAGTGACAAAAAGTGTTGATGTGCATATGGAAAAGAATGTGAAATACAATTTAGTGCACTGAACCCCATGACAACATACCACACCAGGGAATATCTTCTGAAGTTTCTCCGCAGCAGCCAGGGCCTTTGACTTTCCACCTCCAAGACAGTCCTCAAATTCGTAAAGTGGTTGTCGTACGGGGTTGGAGTAGGATATTTTGGCATTATCCACAAATGTTATATGTCTAACACCCCATCCCTAAAAAAGAAGTGGGGAACAAAACACTGTTGCTATAAAATGCTAATACTTATTGCAAAAAAGTATGACATTTAAAATGCAAGATATTACTGAAAACAGTATGTAACAAGCAAGAATGACAAACAACCTTTTTTAGGTTGGGTCTACACTGGGCAGCCTTAGAACCGCGTTATGGACACGTCGGAGTGGCGTGTCCATAGTGGCCGCTGGTGGTTCGCTTGCTGTTCGGGCACTTTTTTAGGGCGGTGTATTAGCCATGTCTCCAATACAGTGTCCTATACTTACAAGTAGCAAACGGCGGGCAAAAACACAGCGGCCGCGGTTTACTAATGGGCGCAGTACATGTTTCCGAATATAGGGGGCGGCTGCACTAGGCGGTTTTCCCCACAGTCAATGCACGGGAAGACCACGCAAAAAACATAGTGCCCCATGCTATCACTATCGAGCAGGAGCCCAAAAACCAACCAGGAGACGGCTTATGTTGCGTCTTCTAGAGCTTTTCAAGTGAATACCTCCTTAAGCCCCCCATACACCTTAAGATTGATCCATACAATCTCCATTAGATCTACCAACAACTGTGTAAGTATAGTGGCCTCCCTGATAGAATACATTGGAAGTATTAGAAAGGTCCATATTACATGTTTTTGGTAGAACAAAATCTGATTGTACAGAAATTGTATGGAAAGATTGTAAGCTAGCCATACATGTGTCGACTTGTGAGCGATCGATCGCCCATCCGATCGATTCTGGTGAAGCCACAGGGGTTGATCGATCGCCCAATCAAGTCTGTGCCTACCACCTTAGGCCACCGATTCCTGGACGATTCTGTGCCCGATCGATCGCTTCACAAATGGCAACTCCCCTTGATGTGTGCTGAATCGATCAGAAAAGACCAACAGGTTGGTTCTCTTGGCCGATCCGATTTGGGGGCCATGTTGATCGTGCAGGGTCGATCGAGCAAGGTGAGCTGCACACAATACTTCGCCGATCAATCGGCGTGCACGTGCCCGGTGATCGATGGAATCGTGTGGGAAATCGACCCGTGTATACCTGTAAGGTGTATGGGGCTTTTAGACTGCATTCACATGTGCATCTGTGCAGAAATTGTTTGCACTTCTAAGAGCCAGACAAAAAAGCCAAGCCATTTATCAGATAATGGAGGACGTTTAAAAATCAGAAATGAGCAATCGTTTAGTATTTCCTTATTTTTATGCCAAATGTTGCGTCAATATAGAAGCTCAGCCGTTAAACGTCCTCATTGACTTCAATAGGAAAGCTCTGCAGATGTCTATCAGCACTTTACAAAGCTCTTTTTAGTCGTCTTTTGAACTTTGGAAGCCTGGGTGTGATCATATCCTCTGGGCAATTCTGCCAGACTCCTAAAATTGTGTGAAATATATGAATATATAAGTGATATGTTTGTCATTTGTGCACCCAGAACTGCAAACTTAGGGGACAGACAGCTTAAAAAGACACAACTGTTTCATGATTTCTGACACTGTCTGTTCAAGGAATATAAAGCTTCTTGAAACAGGGTTGGGGAGTGTCATGTAATGAATTCGCTGTTTTCAATATAAAAAAGACAGGCGAACAAAAGAGGAATAATATCGACCTACACAACCAAAACAATATATAGACACTTCAGAGTACATATTAGAAGCCCACAGCTGAATTAGGTTTTGGAAACCCTGGGACAACATAAGGCTTCAACACTGTACCCTAAAAACAAACACAACCTTCTCTGATGCTATTCAACTTATGGTTGCCACTTACCATTAACGTTCGGGCCACATTACACCCCAATGTGCCTGCTCCCAGCAACAAACATTTAGAGGTGATGACTTTCTCCAAGTCCAAAGTCGGCACTAGTCGCCAACGCATCAACTTCAGATTTAGATCGACAGACGATTCTGCTAACCTGCAGGAAATGACAGTATTAAGTGGAAAAACAATACAAAACGGACAAATAAAGGATGCAATTCTAAATAACAACAATAAGAGACAATTTGAAGAAAATTTTAATCATATGAGATTGCATTAATAAAGAGAGAATATAGAAAACCAAGATTCTAAATGAAAACAACAATGAACAAAAAAAAAACAAAAAACTAGTAAATCATACCATTCCATATTAATGTTTACAAGCAAAGAATATATAAATACCAATAGTAAGAGTCATTTAGACAGGCGTCTGGAAACGCTGTGTTGCCAGCTCCAGGGTGCCCAAAAAGCGGTGATGGCCGCATGTCACGACATGAGTTGTCTCCCAGTGGCTTTTCAGGTGTCTACCCAATATGAATAAACTCCCTGTACACTGTGTGCAGGCTACCAAACATAGGGGCGGGCTGGCGGGCAACGCTCGTGTGAATGCTCCCTAAAGATATTTTAATATTATAGAGATTTTGCAATGTTGATGAGATAACCATACACTCCGTCTAGTGTAGAATTTGGAGACTGAATTGTTTTTAATAGCCATCATGCGTAGGTGTAGCTCTGCTATGTCCTAAATAAAAGAAGGTATCTCAAGAGCTCTTCAATGGTGTGCTTTTTTAAGTTTTGTGGCCAAAAATGAATGAACACGGTTCTATGAATTCTATGAATTGGGAAGGCAACTGACCCAATAACTCAGCAGCCAAGACTCGCACCTTCACAAAAATGGAAAATAGCATTACAGCACCTGCATTACCATAGAGGGTGTATTTAGGAGCCAGATTCACCAACATGGGGTGAGAGTCGGGTCAAACTGAGTGATAACATTGGAAGAAGACAGGATGCCATAACCCAATTTGAAATGGTTAGATAAACAATACGAAATTCTGAGATAGGTGTTAATGTTCTAAAGGAATTTGGAATGCAGATCCGAGTTGATTTTTCCCTCTTAGTGCCGACTCACCGTTGTCAGATTCTCCGCTCTCCAGCGGGACAAAATGAGATCGGGGATTAAGACTATGAGAGCAGTAAAGGGCACATCAAGTATATATTGAGCAGTTGTGGGATGAGCTAAGTATGTACCGCCAACACAGTAAAAGTGCGGTTACAGTGGGAGGCGGAAAGCCTGGTGCACACAAACTTTCTAAAATCAATGGAGACCAAGTCTACATTTCTTCTACAGTAAATAAGAATAAGCAACCAACAAACAAACCTATATAATAAAAGGCATTTATTATGCCTACCTGTATCATCACTTTTCTAGGGAAATGCTAATTTTACCTTATCCCCTGAGCCCCCACTCCACAATTGTGTGACATCCCCCACAATGCATACCTAGATTGTAAGTGAGCACACTAAAGGCCCCCATACACCTTACAATCTTACCATACAACTTCTGTACAGTCAACTTTTGTTCTATCAAACCATGTAATATGAGGACCTTTCTAACCTTCCAATCACTATGTATTCTATCAGGGAGGACCCGGCACTGCATAGCAGTGATATATACCTTCCAATCACTATGTATTCTATCAGGGAGGATCCGGCACTACTTAGTTGTTGGTAGATCTAAAGGAAATTGTATGGAGTGATCTGTAGGTGTATGGGGGGGGGGCGCTTTAGGACCCATTTGCAACCCAGAGTGTCAAATAAAAAGATTGGAGCGCTGGCTAAGGTAGATCGAGAAGAAGTTAAGCCAAGATACTATTTACCTAAAATAAAAACCTAGGCTAGCCCCATTGCAAGGTGAGTATCGGTCAAAATATTATGAAAAATTTTGGAAACTTTGGAAATATCATATGTTCTTCCAACATAAAACCAATTTAATAACATATACTTGCCGTCTGGTTGCTTAATAAGAATGTTTTTGTCAAAAAAGTGATTCTAAAACTTCACACATATTGCAGACCTAAAGAAATGCAGTCCGATTTCTAAGTAATGCTTTCTTGGATACAGTACCTCTTAGGATCCATACATTCACTAAGATCCACCATTCTAGGTCCCATTCCACCTTTCTGGTTTTTCTCCCAGCCAACAGCTTTTGGGCAAACTAAAAGAGGAAAATGGTGAAAAAGTTAAGCCCAATGAATATACATGGCTGGTAAAAAAAGGAATGTGAACAGTCTGTTTCAGTTTGTTTGCATCTTATGGTGTGCATACTGACGGAGCTTCGGCCAGTGCTGACACACAGCATGTTTTGGGTCTGTGCTGGCAGGAGATCCCATCCTCTCTCCTACCAAGTAGAACATACAGAGCTTTTAGGCTGAATCTCCAGGCTGGTTATTCTGATCGCTCCCAACAGAGAGTGTGGCAGGAGATCTCCATCCTCTCTTTGCCAAATGCAAACAGCCTCCTTCCCTCTCCCTCGCTGTACTGACAGCTAAGCACAGATAGATTGGGGACGGGACACATTTTCTCCAGAGCTGTAAGGAAGATGCAATAGCACAGTGCATCTTTTAATTTGTGTCTTTCTGCAAATGTGTGTGTCTTACTGAAATTGTGTGTCTCTATGTATTTGAATATCCTAATTTACGCACAGTGATGATGGTTCTTAATACCACTGTTCTATTTACAATGTTGGTGTACATTTTGTATATCTTATTTAATGTTTTAGTATGTTACTTAGTTAAGTAACATATTTTTTTCCTAATTTTTCCTCCCTAAAACCTAGATTTTTCTAATAATACTTTTTTTCTTACTTATATATCTTTGTTTAGTGTTTTAAAAAAAGTATACTTGCATGGGGAAGTCATATTTCCTCTTTTATTGGCTGGGATCTGTGCATAAGTCTAGATTCACACAGATGGCTTTAGGGGGCCTGTCCTTAGGCAGCCAGTCTGAAACCAAGCTGAGCCGTTGTGTAGGGGGTGCTGACAACTGGCCCCGTCTATGGGTTGGTCAAACCTGCTTAGAATGTTGCTAAGAGCGGGTTATATGAGCCTTCTGAAATAATCTACATATTATTCCTTGAAAATATGATACAACAAATAACTAAATATGAAAAACTTGAATAATGTCCATATGACTGGTAGAATAATCAATCAAATCAGATATTTGGCATAGATGTCTGACAATTGCACTAAAAATATGCAGTGAAGTAGAATTTCAATATGTTGTTAAAATGTATTACTATTTTACCTTTCAACCAAAGCAAAGCAAATGCATTAACAGAGGATACTTTTATTGAAATTGGAACTACAAAATGATAGATCATTAGGTCATCTGTCCACTGCACACATTGGCCCATTGCCAGCGGCTTAGGACAAGATGGGTCAATTTGCATACCAAAAGAAAAGTCTTACAGACACGTCCATTGATGTTCAATGGACGAGTCTTAAGGTGGGTTTATACGTGTAGATTTTTTCGTCAATCAACTGCCAATTCAATTTTTTGTTCGATGTCCTTGTCAAACATCGTTTGTTCACTTATCGAATGTAACATTAGATTTTTTTTCGAAATTGGCCATTCTAGATTTTTGTTCAATCAACCAAAGAATCGTTCCTTCTTTGTTGATCGAAAAGAAAATCTACAGGTGTAAACCCACCTTAAAGCATCACCACACTGCCATGAAGGTGTGGCACTTTGGGTTCAAAACAAGGCAGTGCTGGTACGCCGATTTGAGAACATGGCGTGGACACTGTCCTATTCAACAGAAAAGGGAGCAGTGGACACATGGCCATAAGCTATTGTTAAGCTAAGAACCGTTTTCTCCCAAGTCTTTATTATCATTACTTAAAGAAAGGTCACCTCACAGGTGGTGACACTAGGCTTGACTTTTAAAGGAAAAGTCAAACATTCCACAGAATTTCAGCAGCCTATATGCCTGGATCTACAGATGCCTTGAACTTGGTGTTTCACCAAGGATTACCTCCAATTCTGTACTTTTTCATCATAAGAATAGAACGTGGTTTTGTTTGAGGCCACTTTTAAATGTCCTTTTTTTTATAACAAAAATAAATCAAACCATTTGTCCATTTGACAGAGACCCTCTACATCATTTAATGCATGAGGACCAAAAATATCTCCTAGAAACTTTGAAGATATTCTTTTGACAGGATGATAATTATTTTAATTGAAACTGAGTTTTGAATTTAAAAAAATTTACTACCTTCATTCTGTGTCACTTGGGGCAGTTTAATTTCAAAGCTGATACTGTGTTTAATGTCCCTTTCCCCCTGTAGAGTTCGGTCTCGGAGGCAGATGACTTCAATGGCCTGTAAGCTGCTTCCCCTGGAAATAAAAAAAAGCTGAAGATTAGAGGACAGAGGATCCCAGCGGGATGGATAATAAATGATCTTGCTGTTTTATTTTAATACATTCTGATAGTTTTTTTTTTCTCTCAGAAAAACGAACGGATAGTATTTTAGTTTAATTAGTCAGAGGAAAATGCTTCAGCGCGGAGACAGGTACCTAAATCACCTCTGTTAATTCAACGGTTCCAGCGATATTATTGAAACTCTGAGATGATTAAAAAGCTGTTATTTCTTCTTTAACATTTGCCTGAGAGTGAATGGTACACTAGAAAATGTTAAACCCTGAATGACAAATAAATGTTGGAATAGTTAGTGTTTCAAGTGACATTGACACATGAAACTTAAACAAATAGACAAAACTTCTGTTAAGAGATAAACCAACGTCATATATGAAATGAATAGTGGTGAGCATTCATGTACAGGTTCCATTAGGGCACATCAATGTGTAGCTTAAATAGGACCCTGATGTGCTGTTAGAAACTGTGTTACGGCTTTTTTACACTAGCCATTTTTGTGTTGCAGTACCAAAATGTACCGTGGCTTGTGTTAACGCAAGGTATGGGAAACCTGGGTACTTTTCATACTAGTCCTGTGTTTGTATGCAAATTTGCAGGCCCAGTTTGAGTGTCTACCATGCACTTGAATGGAAGACGAAACTCAGTGCTGTGAAAACCGCAGGGGTTTTTCGGTGGCAACGAACATGATTAACAGCTGCTGTAGCTACAGTGCTAATGGATTAACCAAAAATCATCTGTAGTGTGAAAGAGCCCTTACTTAGGTATTTTGATGGGCTGCCTAAAGCAGAAACTGCAGCAAACCAAAGTACATGCATCTTATCTATCAGGTCACGACACCCTCATGTAATCCGTTACCCAAACCCCACAGACATTGAGGTGTACTGAACTTAATATTAGATTAATATTTTATATTAATAAGCATGGTCTTATGGAATTCCCCCATATTTCATTAATAAAAAAATATTTTTTATACATGTGTAAAAGATTGTACTTGGAAAATCAGCTAATGATTAATAATGATATAAAAATAGCTAATAATGTGTTAAATTGCAAAAAAAGCTCATAAACTAAAATAAGTTTATTTTTCAAATACATAGAGTCAAATAATGTTAAGGAAATAATAACATAATTTTGGAGCAATAATGTATTCCTGATGCTATATACCAGCCCTCAGCTTGGTTTTCAGATTTTATTCTGAAATCAATGCTGATGTGTCCCAGAAGATTCTACACAAATGAGTGAGTGTTTGCATAAGACAAAGCATTTCCTTTCACTTCATATTCAATGTGAGTTATACCACCTCAGCACTATATAGTAATAGTTACTCGAGTTTCCCTGCCGACATGTTTCCACAATAATGACATTCTTTTAGGAGAATCATTTCAAGGTACCTTATTATTCGGACTATAAGACATCCCTTTTTACCATTAAAATTAATGGGAAAATGTCCCTGTGTGTAATGGTCTGAATATGTAAAAAAAGGTTTTTTCTAGCACCAGCTGCCAGATTGTAGAATATGTCTCTCCATAAGTTGATCAGTGTGTTCAGAGGATGGGTACTGCTAGTGTATAAACACATGCTAAAGTTTCAGCCCTGACACTCTGCTGCAGGAATATAGAGTGAATACTGCATGGCCCAGTCCTGCTTACTTTGCTGAAACATTTTTTATATTCATTAGAACTAAATGGCTGTGTCTCTGTTTATTCCCCATAATTTTCTCTGTGAAGGCTTTGGGCATGTCTTATGGTCCGTGCGTATTACAGTTTGAAAAATATAGTAAAGTATTTTGTTCCACATCAGATGTTTAAAAACACAGAAAAGGTTTAGTGTTGAGCTAAATCTTGGAAATCAGGGTGGCTTGCCCCAGGGACCTTTACAGCAATCACAGTAATATCAACACCATATATATAGTTGTTATTTGATGTTACATGAGACCCTGGTACCACTTGTTTGGAAGACAGCGAGGCACCTTCTCTGCACAAAGCTCCTGAAACACTTCGCCCTTTGCTGCATCATCAAAGTGGAGAAAGGGACGTGTTCCAGAGTCAGTGGTATCTCCAGGCCCAGTGACCTACAAAGAGGTTGAAAACATGTATATACAATTAACACAATTGACATATGATAAAATACTCTGCATTCACATTTTTGTATTTTAACATATGTCAATTGTGTTAATTTATATACATGTTTCTAACCTCGTTGTAGGTCACTGGATAATGCCCCAATATAGGCGAAACGCGTCGGGTGATTTTGACAGCAAGAGGCGCTGCGGAAAAGGCGCCTCCCTGTCTTCCAAAAGTGGTACCAGGGTCTCGTGTGACATCAAATAACACGATATATATGGTGTTGATGTTACTGTGATTGTATTTGGGGTTTTTTTACTTTCAAACATGTAAATAAAAAATATTTTAATCACTAGCTTTCGGTGTAATCTTGGACCTCTTTAAAGTCCCTGGGGCTAGCCAACCTGACACTAAAAAAAACCACTAAATCTTTTCTGTTCCAAAACGATTATCCTATGGGATGAGCCAATTTTTAAGTGCTGAAACGGTTTGGCAAAAACCTGCCCATAATTTTTCAAATTCAAACACATTTTTAAAAAAAATCAAAAAAATAACCTTGTTTATGTTTTACAAGTTATAGTTTGAATGCTTCAATTAAGAGTATATATATAAATAATTATGCCATCCATTCATTCATTCATATAAAGTAATGAATCCCATTAGCTTACAGGCTGTTCATTATCTTTCCCTGTTACACAATGGACCGAAATACATAATTAGAATATTCTATATGGAGATACAGTACCAATGGTAAGCAATCAGCGCTAAAATATTCCTTAAGGGCCAACCAGGATACTGCGATATGGTGCATGGATCGTAAACTCCAAGGATGATCTAGGGAGGCAAAAATTAAAATAAGTAATCGCAGATCGGAATTGCACTAGTTATTTTTTATATGAAATAACAGAAACTTCATCCTCATGGTGAAGCCAACATCCCAAATTTAAAATTTTTATATGAATTGGTCATGAACGTTTACTTTTAATTGATTTCTGCCTTTAACAGTTTTACAATGCTCAATTTGCAGGTGAAGTCATATTGAGTAATGTTCCTAGGTAACAATATCATATAAGAGGGTGAAAGTGCAGACAAACTGTTGCATTATGTCCAACTTGACAAGCATTGAGAACTTATGTATTTATAATAAAATAATTTTTATTTTAATCTTTTATTTATAGCATTTCCAGATGACCATGTGAATATAAGAATAAATATCATCCTAAAATTAGGAAACGGTTCAATGATGTGAAATATTGTAAGCTTAATGTCATGTATGATGCAGCCTGGCTCCACTAAACATATGACAACTACATACTTTTTGGCTTTAATAACTCTTTAACCCATTATCTCCCAAATAAATTCAGTGTAAAAGATACAGACCTATATACTGTATTTATAGCTGTCCTATAAATAGGACAATGGTAGATAGTGGGTTAAAGCACACATCCTTACTTTTTTTTAAATCTCCCATTGACAATGTTTTGTTATGTTTAATTTGTAATGTTATGTTTCAAGTTTTAAATATTCTCATCCACCAAAATTACAATAAATCCTTGGAAAACCCATCATGCAACCATGAGCTTTTTCCCCTGCTTACTTTTAACAGTCATAGAACAATTTACCCCACTCTTATCATACGGAAGATAGGAGTTGTCTTGTAGTTTTATATTGGTTCTGTTGTCCTGGTACAGAAGAGACAGTGAGTACTGTCATGCCGTTTGCACATGCTTCAAACAGGGCTAAAGCTATTTACTACGATAGGACTTTAAAGGCATTTCGATTGAACCCATGCCTCACAACAATCCAGTTTTTCCATCCCTATTGATTTGTGTACAACAAGAAAAAGGGGTTCCCTCAGAGTGGGACTACTGGATTGGAAAAGCTACAAGTAACTATTCCACATATCACCCATTTATTAGTCAAAGAGAAAAAGTTTATTAGTAAACCATATACAAAGTACATAAATGACCAATTTAGTTATTATAAAACAACACCGGTATCCAAAACTGGTCTCTGTGACTAATACATGTGTGATATGTAATATGTATGTTACATGTAACTTTTTCAATCTAGTATTCCACTCTGAGGTGACCCTGTTTTGTGAAATATGTTTTTATTGAATTATATAAACAAACAGTAAAATATGTACAACTGAGGGCCTCAGTGGGTATCAATTCAAATACAGACATATCCAAAGAATATCAGTAATAGAGAGATGTCAAATCGAACAGTGGCAATAAGAAATGCTCACAGCACACATTGAAATAAGCCCACATAGTATAAAAGGCAACAGGTATGTTAAAAAATAACCTTTGATTATATACATCAGATAAAATGTGCATTACCATACCACAGAATTCCTGAATGTTTGAAGTATAATTTAAAACAAGTTTTGTTATTTAAAAATTATGTCTTTTAGCAATGCCTACATAAAAAAATGCTTATACAGTCAGTATAGATTAAAAATGTTACGCGCAGCCCTTTAGTGATGAGGGCCCCCACTTGTGGGCCACATATCAACTGAGTTGCCCACTACTGCTTTAAATAAATTTACCTTTTTCTTTTCTTTATAGAACTGACTGAACTGACACAGTGGAGACATATGAAACGAATCTCCTGTATAGTGAATTAAGAAATAAGGTTGCTGAGTGGTTCCTTCTCGGTGACAGAGGTCATCATAGGCTTTCTGAAAATCCAGAACCTAAAAGTAGAAAGAGGTCAGAAACTAAAATGTACTTTCTGTGAATTCATGCTTCAAGTTATATTATTAGAATAAATTACAAGATAAAGTTTTTAACTCCTCCTTCCAGCAGATATATTTTTTTTATACCAACCTTCCTTTATAAATGATTTCTGAGAATAGAATCATTGCAGGATATGTCAATAAGACATCATTGCATTATTTTTTTTTTAACTGCCTGAGAGGATTGTTTCCTATGATGAAAATGTACCCCTCATTATAGAAATATCCACGGTGCTCATGTGAAAACAGTTATGTGAATGGTTATCATTTAGGGCCACAATAACTGAACACAAGGTTAATGCGCAACTAAAGTCCAAAACATAAATAAATAAAACCTCTCAACTGTCCTAATGGCTCAAAGTTGCTAAACCCCCCCCCCCCCCCCTACAAATAAAAGGTTAAATGGCCACGGTGGCTGCCAGATACAGTCATTCAATAGACACAAACTGAAAGTAAATATGGGCGAAGAGCTGGGGTTAAACCTCCCCTTTGTTACGCAATGTTTGCGCCATAAAAGCCGCTGTCTGGGTACGCTGTCCGGGCAATCGTGATTCCCCGTCCTCTACACAATGCTGCTGTCAATTAGACGCCAGCGATGTGTGCGGGGAAAAGCGATACCCCCTCCATTAACATGGAGGTCTATGGTGCCGCCCCCTTCAGTGCAGTCCCCTTTGGTCGGAAGAAATCAGTTAGCCTGCAGCGATTCAGAAACACTGCAGGTTCACAGAAAACTATTGGTTATGGGCGATGCCGGCACGGGCACAGTTTGATCAAACTGCGCCTGTACTGGCTTGGGGAGATAAAGAATGTCCCATCTGACATATCGTTGCCACCACTGCATTCTTCAGAGGAATCCATAGAGAGAAGGAGCGAAGGGGGAAATACACAAATATCTCTTTATAGATAAGGATTTTTAATATTTTTGTACAGATTGCCCCAATAATAGGGGGTTGGCCAGCTAGGGACAAAAGTTTATCTGATGGGTTAAGGTGCACTTTAAGGCTTGCATTAAGTCAAAAACAAAGAGCTGGTATATAGCATTATGGATGTATCTGCTTTTGTTACACTAAGCAGTGTCTAATACTTATCCAAAGGTGCACACAAACAGCTAGAACGTTGGTGATGTATATTAAACTAGAAATTACAGGAGGAATATCTGAACATTTGACTCCATTTGATTCCATTCTGTTGCACTCATTACTGTTGGAAAAACTACACCATATTAGGAAAAAAAACTGGATATTTATTTTTTTAGCACAATCATGCTTATTCTAGTTTAACAGGTTGGTGAGTCACTTACCTGGCAAACCACTATGTGCATATTGTTTGGCAGAACATGTTAGAAGCACACACTCTTTTTAAGCCAATGACTCAGTAATTAGTCAATCAGGGAAATGATCACAGTCTCTAAAGTTATATTTAACGACAACTGCTATTATAACCTCACATTTTTCTTTTTAATTCAAACTAAGCAGAAATACATTACAAATAAAATATATGCTCTCACCCACCAAAATTACATCTAAGGATCTATTTAATACACTGGGGAAAGAATTATATGTTATTTTATTTCTAACGACATTGCTTTTTGGATCTCCACAGTCAATTATTGTTTTATGATTGCCATGTTTGCCATGCTAGGTCTGTGCCTGTCTCCTCTACAATGTTTTTTTTTCCCCGGAATGGCTGGTTGCAAGGTCTCCGCCACACTCAGAATGACACGTGTGTGGGGTTGCCTTTTCACCTGGACATACAGACAATCAAGGCAGATTATATTGTAACTCCCCCACCCCCCTTCAAATAAAAAGGAAACATTGCCTCCTTAATATGAAGGTCATTGATGCCCCCCGCCTCTTGGGTGTCATTGATGACACCGGATAAGCAGACCCTGAATATTCTGCAGAGACACACAGAGAGACGCTGCAGGTTTCCTTGGGACAGGTACGTATGCCTAAGTGTAGCTCTGGGTGAGTGTTGTTAGTAAAAAAATAGCCCTAAACTCACTCAGGAAGACTGTCTAGGAGGTTAAAGGATCTCCTGGGATGTGACATAACAGGAAATTGTTACCAGCTCATCAGTGTGGCCATGTATGTGCTGCGCTTCAGCTTGGAGTGCAGCATATGTGGGACATTGGTGAAAACAAGCCTATTACTCGCGAGCTGCATTTATGTGCTGTGCTTCAGCTTTTGAATGAATTAATAATTTTTGATTTTATTAATATGTAAACAAATTGTTACTATTTTAAATATTTTATGAATAAATTATGAATTTTAACCTCCTGGTCGCTATGCCCGAACTCAGTTCGGGATCGGGCACAAGCGGCGCCTCTCCGTGTGCCTGCGGCTCTGTAGAAGAGCGGCAGACACACGGGGCCTTTCCTGCCCCGTGTCTTCGGCCTCATCTGTGACGCCGAAGGGGGCTGGGGGCGGCGCTATAGACCTCCATGTTAATGGAGGGGGCGTCGCTCTCCTCTCCACACACCACCGGCATCTATTTGACACCGGCGGTGTGTAGAGGGCTGGGCAGAGAGCCAGCAATCATGGCGGAGTACATTGTACTCCGCCGTGATTGCGGGAGAAACTGCTTTTCGTGCCATAAAAAATGCCGCGAAAAGCCTGTAACGCCCAGAGGGTTAACCACTAAAATGTATCATGTAAATGCATGTTTGAGGAAACTGACTGATGTATGTCAAGTTGAAAGCCCCTCTTTTTGGTAGTGTATACCATGTAATTTTAATACTTATTATAAGAAATGCCAACACAAAACAGATCATCTTGCATTTAAGTATTTAACACCCCCAGTAATATCCGCATGTCCCTTTCCCTCTTCTTTTGTAAGAGTTATAGATTCTATCTTAAGTTATACATTCTACTTAAGCAAATCTTTCCTAAGCAGCTGCAGTGCAGATGGATTACCATCCCTGTCCTCAAAATTTAAGTCAAATTGCTAATACACTAACTGAAAGAGAAAAATAGACATACCTTGAAATAAATAAATGAATGAATTCATTCATTAACCCCCCTAGCCTTTCAGTTTGTTAACAAAACTCTGGACAAGCTGGGATAGTCAAAACGTATCTGTGCTGCTAAAAGCAGCGACGATTCTGAGTTGATCGCCACCCTCTGTTCGACTACAGCACTGCCCCTTTTGCATCATCGGTGACACCGAAGGGGGGCGCCAGGTGGTTAGCATTCTGACCATGCAGCACTAGAGTCCTAGAGTCAAATCCCAGCCTGGGCACTATCTGCAAGGAGTTTTTATGTTCTCCCCGTGTCTGCGTGGGTTTCCTCTGGGTGCTCTGGTTTCCTCCCACACTTTAAATAAAGATTCTCCTATGTTAGTTACATGTGACCTATGATTATGTTAGTTACATATACAGGGACATTAGAGTGTGAGCTCCTCTGAGAGACAGATAGTGACATCACTATATATGCTCTGTAAAGAGCTGATTAATATGTTAGCGATATATAAATACAATACAATAATAATAACAATAAAATCAGAGTACTGCGTACTGTGGTGCTCACACGTACTGCGCCTTTCTAGCCGCACGGGCTGACCGCTAGGGAGCTTAACTAAAATTTTTAGGATGCAAAATAAAAGTGATGGAATAGATGGAATTTATTTTAGTTCAAAACAACCTTTATGGCCCAAAAGAAGGTGGATTATATTAATGAAAAGTTATCAAAATTACCTGTTCATTAGAGAATCTCTCAGCTATAGTGACTGGCTTCTTTACCAATTCTATACCATCAGGAAGAGACAATGCAGGGAAGCAAAACCAATAATAAAAACGATACTTCTTCAAATCCTACAACAAAGGTGAATGAAAATATAAATTACAGTTACATTCAGAAGTATAACTTTAATTATCAATGTACTCAAAACAAGTACCTTTTTAAATTACAATACAGACTACACTACCATTTGGCAATATTCACACAGGTGGTTGGAAACTAGTTGTTTACTGCTTCTGACCTCCTGGAAATGGAGGCTGCTGGGTGAAGGTGTATAAAACTTGCTGCAACTCTTACACTGATAACCCCAGTGGGAATTGGACACTTGCAAAATAAAAACACTTACATTTTAATGAACCCTCCCACTCATAAGTACTAAAGGCCGCCTATGCACTAGGTATCATGGACACGTTGTAACACATTCATGATGCCCAATGGGTGGCTCAGTCATGTTGTTCCTTTGTTGAGGGTGTGTTAATTGTCTTTGTATTCTAATGTTGAAATAACTTGCACCCTTTAAACCAATGGCCATGGTGCAAAAAATATGCATAATTTCACATGTCCATTGCAAATAACGTGCACTTTCTATGATGGGCAAACTCTTCCACATAGTAAGGTGGATACCTGGTAAGGCAACACTGCTTTTTTTAATTGCTAATTTTTTTGAAGACCCTTGTAAAATGCTTTCATATGTAAATCAACATTTAAGCAACTTATGACCTGTCATGAATATAATAGAGTTAAATGATTTTATGTGCAACGTGTAAGATTTGAGATGTTGGGAGAACAACCAGCTGATTGCTGGATAGAGTTACCGTATATGCCGGCGTATAAGACGACTGGGCGTATAAGACGACCCCCCAACTTTTACAGTTAAAATATAGAGTTTGTTATATACTCGCCGTATAAGACTACCCGGGGTGTAAGTAGTAGTAGGTGAGAATTACTGACCCTGAAAGTTTCATCATTATACTACAAATGGTTTTTCTGCTATGAATGTAAAAAGGTTAAAACAGCTACAGCCTGTGTTCTCCGTAATCATTGCATAGCATCATGTATCCATGGCAACACTGCCCTGTTCTTCCCTTGCTCTGCTCTGATACAATGTATCATTAGTCAGCGTGGCAGATTCAGGCAGCACGGAATCGTACAGACAGTAACGGCTTCCAGAGATGGTCCCCTGCACCCCCCAGCCTGCAGCACCCGGCGTATAAGACGACTCCCGACTTTGGGGAGGATTTTAAAGTACTGAAAAGTCGTCTTATACGCCGGCATATACGGTATGTACCACCTTTTCAATATAGGATGAGTAAGAATGCTACAGCAGCAACGTATTTCAACCCCCCACACACCTCAAACATAGATTTCTCCAAGATCCAAATGATAGAGAAAGTTGTGAAACCAGTTAATAATTTTATTAGCCTGGGTGTAAACTTTATTTTTATTAAATAAAATATTATCTTAATTAAGTACGTTTAATAGGACATAATATTCTAACTACTTGCTATAGTATAGTTTGAAGGAATTCATACTGTGCCATTTCTATTACTTGTGATACTATTACCCCGCTTAGAACCAACAGTCTCAACTCCCGAGTGGTGGTAGAGGGAACCGAGGCCACTACTTATTTTCCTCCTTTCTCTATGACTGTGTCCAATTCTCCAGGGAAATATATCAGCAGCCTGAGGTGGCAAGTTGCACTTATGTTGTGAGGTGGAACAACCAGGTAAAATGAAATTGTGGGGCCTGTTATTTTCCCATTTGTACTTTGTGAGGTTTAGAGCTGCCAGGAGAGCCGAGAGACACAGAGGAAGTCTGCTTTGTACTGCTGCAGCTCTTGGGGCAGAGGAATCATTATCTTGACCAAACTTTCCAGTTTTGCGCTATAGCCTATTGGTGGCAGCATAACTCAACTGTACAGCAAATGTATGTCCTTTTCCTAGGATGCATGTATCCTGGGAGGGGGTTGGATGGATAATAGTATGAAATATTGAGTAGAAAGTATGTTTTTAATGAAGAGTCAAAACAAATAGAACAAGACACTAAATAAAAGTCTCCACACTGGAGCGGCTGGCCGCGGGGAGGCACAGTGCATGAGCAGTCGGGCCACGACTAAATACATGTCAATGCAGCTGCTAGCGGCTGGCCGCCCGCGGCTCGTGGTCGAAAAAGCGGGTGGCGAAATTAATGAAAGCAGCCACCTGTGGCTCAGAAACGCGCCAGCCTCGCAGGTGGGGACAAGCCCTAAATAAAATAACTTACTGCAAATGTCAAGAGTAGAAATTTATTAAGGAGCACTGGATCCTCAATAGCTGCTCCGGACTTTATTGCATCCCATATCTGCAAAATTGTAAAAACAAGAAATGTATATAATCCACGTGTAAAAAGAAAATCTTTAGAGGAAATGAGAACAAATCCAGTAGGAAAGTCACTTTGAGAGGAAGTCTTCAAGTGCAACTCTGGACTTTTTTTAAGCTTAGAATAGTGCATGAAAGTTTATTTTTCTGTCTTTGCCCCAAATCAAAACCGTAAACCAGATATACTGACAAAAACAGCAACTTTTGCTCCTCCTGCTGGCTAAAACAAGTACCTTATAAGCCGTGGTACAGATTTAAAAAAAAAAGAAAAAAAGAAAACAATGACTTGTTATTATAAGCCCGGGGAAGGAAATGCAGCAGCTAAAACACACATTAAAGGTGCTCTCTTTTAGGATGTCATTATTAGAGATGGTTGTGAATTTTATAACTACCTTATACACTCGAGTATAAGCCGAATTTTTAAGCACAAAAAATTTGCTGAAAAAGTCTCCCTCGGTTTATAATAGAGTCAGGGTGATCGCTGGTCTCCCTGAGGGCGCCTGCCGCCTCTGTGGGTGGCCCAATGACTGATCTCTCTTCTGTATTCTATCTGCATTTCCGAGCTGGACTTGGCAGTGCCACCTTGGGAGCATTTTGTTAATCTGGAGATGGTGGAATTTTGTCTTTGCAAGTAGCTGCTGAATTTCCCAGCCTCGGCTTATACTCAATACATTTTCCCAGTTTCTGCAGATAAAATTAGGTACTGAATTTACACGAGTAAAAGCAGACCAGAATATAAGCCCAGATCTCATTTTAGAAAAAATTCTGGAAAAACAGAAATACTCGAGTATAAGCCTAGCGGGGGAAGACTCAACACAGCAAATGTGCTTTTGTTAGATGACGTTATTATTTGAATCAGATTTGTAAGTTAATTACAAAGCTTCTGAATATAATATCAGATATAGAGAAGGTTTGTTGGAAATAAGTATTGCTCTAGCATATGAAGTTTTTGCACAAAATAAGTTCAAATTAAGTCAACTTTAAAAAATTTTACTTGACTTCGAAACTTATTTATGCAACAACTACATATGCTAGAGCAATATTTTTTTTCCCTCAAATGTTCCCACAACCCTCTTCTACATCTCCAGCTAATTTAGTGATATAATTTTCAGGGGTTTTGTAATTCACTCAAAGTCCACCTACAAAATGCTGTGATTTTCATTTCTTGACCCGAATATAAGCCAAATTAAAATTTTTTGCACATTTCAGGTGCTGACAAAACTGGCTTATATTGACCTATATATACGGTACCTTTGCTTATATTCCGGTCAGCCTATACTAGACTATATAAGGCATCTAAATTGAAAAGCCCCTATATTGTATCATCACTAAAATGTCTGGAGATGAAGAAAAAGCTTGAGGGAATAGTACAAAAAAGAAAATATCGCACAAGCAGTTTTTCATAAATTAGGCTTCAAGTCAAGTCAAAAAGTAATTTAAACATACTTTATGCAAAAACTACTTTTTTTTTCAAATGTTCCTACATCCATTTTCTATATATTCACCAGTTTTGGTGATGACACCATGTTCAGGGGCTTTGCAATCAACTCACAAATTCTGCCCACAATTTGCAATTTTCATCTATTAACTTGAGTATAAGCCAATTGTATTTTCCAGCACTTTTTAGGTGTTTGGCTTATACATGAGTATGAGAGAAGTGAGCACTGTCAACTAAAGTTCCAAAACAGGCTCCCCTGTTTATTCTACTATATTTATAAGGAATCACAAAAGCATATTAGGAATACACTCAAACTAATGCAGGAAATAGCTCACTATTGGGGTATCAGAGCAAATATCGCCTAAGATTACACCGTCATCTGAATCAGCACATTTAGGCACAAATTATCTAAACGAACAGTATAGATTTTTAAAGAGATGCTACATTTCAGACAAACTGAGCCAATCAAGTACAACTGCTGCAGCGCTTGATTGGCTCATTTTCAGTTTGCGAATTTACATGCTACTGTTGAAAATTCTGCATTTCATTGACCATCCCTATTTAGCAGACACTCTTAGAAATCATAACTATGTACATCTGAGATAACTCAATTCTCCTGAGGGGCATAAATATAAATTAAGAAAAAGCACCTTTTTAACAAACTGGGTGCTTAGCTTAAAGCAGAGAACAGATGGCTCGATATTTGAGCCGTCCAATGTTCCCTGCAGCAGCGTAAGGACGTCATCACGCTGCTGTCAGATTTTGGAGCTCTGCTGTCTCTCCAGCTCAGCCAATGCTTTGCATGGAGACCCCGTAGTTTCCATGCAAAGCAACAGACATTGACCGTGATTTACAGTCATGTCTGATATCCCTGTTTTCGAGGGGGATTGATTTAACAAAACTTACGCCAAGCTAACACTTACTCTACTGTCTGCTGAAAACCCCTGGCGATCCTCTGTATTGGCAGACCTGACGATCTTTCTGGGTCTGCCCAAATGTCGTCATATATGACGTTGGAGGGGTGGTGGGTAGGAGGCACCATTGATCTCCTATGCAATGGAGGTGGCGTTGCTTTTTTACAGCGATGTGTTTTATGAAATGTGTTTGGGGACCAAAGAATAAAGTGCTTCACATGCAACCCACCCCAAGAGGTTAAATTATGATAAAGCACCCCGTAAATGAAACTTTTCCAAAGGAAACTAGCAAACAGTAACCGAAATACCTCATTAGCTGCTTGGTCGAGCAATGCCTTCTTATCTCTTGACTTGAAGGCGTCCAGAGTATTTGTGTTGTAAAGGCAACCAACTGCAGGACAGCAGCGTGCTGGTGTGGGGGCATTCCTAGAATTGCAAACAAAACATTTTTGTATTTCGCCCATGATGAGACACACTGGACCAGCACCCTAAAAAGAATATGACTTGCAGAAAGACTCATTTCAGGCTGTCAGCAATGCCCCTCCTCCCAAGTGAATATGTAAACAGCATTTAACAGGGGGAGGAGGGGCATTGCTGACAGCTCATAGTGAATGTCTTAAGCCCCCCATACACCTTTAGATCACTTCATACAATTTCCATTAGATCTACCAACAACCCTCCTCCTATTACATGGTTTTGGTAGAACAAAAGTGGATTGTACAGAAATTGTATGGTAAGATTTTAAGGTGTATGGGGGCCTTTAGTGAGCAAAGTCTCTGGGCTCTCAACCCTCCTCCCGAGTGAAATCGCATGTTTTAGGTGGGAGGAGGGGCAGTGCTGACAGGTTGGAGTGCAAGTCTCTGCGCTCTATCCACTGTCTCTACTCCAAAGTGAATAGTGTCATACAGCTTCCAGCCCTCACACTCAGCTTGAACATGCTGTATATTCACCGTATAGGACGCACAGATTTTCTCCAGATATTTGAGGGTAAATTGCTTCTTATAGAGTGAAAAATATGAAATATAAAGACAATCTAATGCTTTTGTCTTTACAAAGCAATAAGCTCAAGGTAATGCAGCATAACAGGGATCCTTATCTAAAAAAGCTTTAGAAATTCTGAGCAAAATCAAATTATATTTAAAAACTACAGTCACAGGCTGAGAATTAAGATGCTTTTCCATGTGTTAAATAACTAAACTTATGAAACTTCTTTACTGTTAAATAACTTTCTCTTGATCCCAGCAGATCTGTGAAAGCGTTGTATACTGCCTATGGCACCTGAATCATATGGAATATATTGTTAAATCCCTCAATAAACCTTCTAGTGCTACCTACAGTGTGACGAATAAAGTATTTAGTCAGCCACCAATTGTGCGAGTTCTCCCCCAAAAAAAGATGAGAGAGGTGTGTAATTTTCATCATAGGTCACCTCAACTATAAGAGACAAAATGGGGGGAAAGAAACCAGGAAAGAAAAAATTAAGAATTCAGGAAATCACATTGTCTGATTTTTAAAGAATTTATTTGCAAATTATGGTGGAAAAAAAGTATTTGGTCAATATGAAAAGTTCATCTCAATACTTTGTTATACCCTTTGTTGGCAATGACAGAGGTCACACATTTTCTGTAAGTCTTCACAAGGTTGTCACACACTGTTGCTGGGAAGAAATCAACTGTGGGAGCAATAATTAGAAAATTACAAGACCACTGATAATCTCCTTCGATCTGGGGCTCCACCCTGTGGTGTCAAAATGATCACAAGAATGGTGAGCAAAAAACCCAGAACCACACAGGGGGACCTAGTGAAGGACCTGCAGAGAGCTGGGACCGAAATAACAAAGGCTACCATCAGTAACACACTATGACACCAGGGACTCAAATCCTGCAGTGATAGACGTGTCCCCATGCTTAAGCCAGTACATGTCCAGGCCCGTCTGAAGTTTGCTGGAGAGCATTTGGATGATTCAGAAGAGGATTGGGAGAATTTCATATGGTCATATGAAACCAAAGAAGAAAACGCAACTTGTTGTGTTTGGAGGTGAAAGAATGCGGAGTTTATTCTAAAGAACACCATACCTACTGTGAAGCATGGGGGTAGAAACATCTTGCTTTGGGGCTGTTTTTCTGCAAAGAGACCAGGACAGGGGATCCGTGCAATGGAAGAAATGAATAGGGCTATGTATCATGAGATTTTGAATAAAAACCTCCTTCCATCAGCAAGGTCATTGAAGATAAAATGTGGCTGGGGTTTTCAGCATGACAATGATCCCAAACAAATAAGAAGCATTTCAAGGTCCAGTAGTGGCCAAGTCAGTCTCCAGATCTCAACCCCATAGAAAATCTTTGGAGGGAGGTGAAAGTCTGTGTTGCCCATCGACAACAAAGGGGATAAGGGATAAAGCAAAGTATTGATATTGATTTTGAACAAATACTTATTTTCCGCCATAATTTGCAAATAAATTCATTAGATATCCTACAATATGATTTCCTGGATCCTTTCCCCCATTCTGATGAGGTGACCTATGATGAAAATGACAAGCCTCTCATCTTTTTAAGTGGGAGAACTTGCACAATTGGTGGATAACTAAATACCTTTTCCCCCACTGTATTAGCTCCTACTATACTAGTTAAAAATTAATATAAAAGTCTGTGTACAGGTGTAGTTTCAAAGTTAAAATATTAAAGATATGCACAGACTGGAAAAATTCAAGGACAGCATATACTGAAAACTTACATGTCAAAGGCACTGAATTCCAGAGTAAGACGAGTAGGAAGACCAGCAGGATCCCCTAAAAGTGCACGACAGTGTAGAACAGATTACAGTACACATAAGTTTACTACTGTTACAATCTAAAAACATTAAAAAATATATTTTAAACTCTGAGACAGACACACTCCTATAGCTAAACTGCTATACCTCTCCTTATAGGTGCTCCCCCATGTAGTGGATGGAGCCTGAGACATCACCAGTTATGTTCCAAAGCTATGACATGGGTCATTCACAATAAGAAGTCAATTGCTGATGACTTGTAGGGGGCATGATGGGAAATCTCAAAGGCAGAGAAGAAGCAGTGTGCCTAGGATGGGTGTGTGAGATAAAGATTTTGTGGGGGGTGTATGGGGCTATATGTTTTATCTATATTTCCTTAATGGTTTACAGATTCTCCCTCTAAGCCTGCATATCAAACACACAGTCAAACTCAAACACTTGGACAAAGTCATGGGCCAACCTCGATATTTATTGAAAAAACTTCTACAATTTTAGTTTTTCTTCTTTGCAAATTAGCTTTAATGATTACCATATTTTTCGGACTATACTGACAATTTTGGGGTGAAAATGTGCATCTAATGGTCCGAAAAATACGGTAATCTTTTAATACGGAAACAAACTTTTCTTTAAACATTGAATCTGGAACAAGCTAAAACTATAACACATGTGACAGAAAATGTCTAATAAAAGACACATCCGTGGTATTCATTAGTTAAAAAAAAGTCAAAAAAAAACTTTTGCAGACAAAATACAATTGTAAGTAATTTTCACACTATAGGACGCAAATGTCCACCATAAACAGGAGGAAAAATGTGTGCTTCTTATATTGCATGACCACCCACGGCCCAAAGCAGAACCAGAGAAGCAGCAGAGCCGGGGCAGAAGCAAAGCTAGAGGGAAGATTCACCCACTGGCTTATCGCCCCTCTACTCTGTGTATGTGAGAGCTCTGTACGTGGGTGGGCAGCGTCAGCCCCGCTCATATACACAGGCAGAGGGATGATGCATAAGCAGGTGAATTTGTTTCTCTGCCTGCACTGTGTATGTGAGCTGGGCTGAATCTGCTCGCTCCCGTACACAGCTCTGCAGGAGGTGGCAAGCACGGGGCTCTGACTTGTTCACCAATGTGTTTCAGGGATCAGGCTCTCTGCTGTATAGTGTGTGTCCTATACAGCAGAGCATTAAATTGCCTAATAAAATACAGTACACCATGGGCCAGACTTGGTCCTGGGGTCTGAGTTTGGCATGCCTGCTCTAGAGCATACCTGTTTTTCAGATATCTAAATTAACACTTAGATAAAAGTTGGTAAGACACAAAATTGGTAAAGCTTGACCTGAAGACTTAAACAGAGGTTTTAATAGTGCAGATTAAATATGGAGCCCTATAAGTACCCACAGGATATGTAGGTTCCCTATAACCATACATCTACAAACTAAAAAAAATTGTTTTTTTATAATCACATCAACAGATACTGATAACTAAAATAAAGTTGATCATGTTGTTCACTCTTACTTACTTCACATACTTTAACCTCCTTGGAGTTATGCCTAAAGCCAGTACAGGCGCAGTTTTATCGTGAATCAAACTGCGCCCATTCCGAGATCGGGCACAACCGCCGGCAGCATTTCTACATAGCTGCAGAAACACAGAGCTTTTTCGGGTGCGGGGGGACGGCACAATAGACCTGGAGGGGGCGTCGCTTTTCTCCCCACACTATGCCGGCGTCTAATGGACACCGGCGGTGTGTAGAGGGCCGGGGGTAGGGCCGGCAATTACGGCAGAGTACAGTGTACTCTGCCGCGATTGCCCAGGCAGCAGCTTTTCGTGCCATAAAAAATGGCGCAAAAAGCCCATAACGCCCAGGGGGTTAAGTTTACCAGATCCTGAGATTCCTAACTTACCTATAAAATTACAAGAATTAGATCAAACATGACATTTAACAGTACAGTGTAATGAGTACCATTACACCCATTGATCTGTCCTGGTCTGCTATAGTATTACCATGACTTCAGTATAATACATGACATCACAGTATGATCTAGCATTAGAAATTGTTATAACTTAATTCTTACCGTTATAATAATAACCTTTGATGACCTTGGCCGATTCATCTAGTCGGTATTCATTCAGTTTTTTCTGTGTAAGTTCATGCCAAAATCCAACATCCAGAGCACTCGCGAAGGGGACGAACTGAAGCTTGGTGGTGCCAGAAGCCAGCTGGTCACCCTGATCTTGTATTTCTGATGCCATCTTTGGGTCCTAACTGCAAGGAATTTTACTGCAAGAAAAGTATAAAGGAACTTAACATTTCTTTTTTGTATTTTATAATACAATAGGGTACTATTGGGTGTGCAGGAGGAAGGGAGGGGTTTTAGAGCAATAAACAGGAAGCTGGTACTGTACAAAGCACATGCTAAAATGTGCCATATCCATGATAGAGGAGGACACACAATCATACACAACTCACAGCTTCCCTACCGCAGCTCACCGTGTTTTTGATAGCGGGCCGCAGACGGTCGTACCCAGTCACCCCTGATTGTGCCCAGGGTGGAGAAAAATCTGATTTTTTTGATTTAAATCTGATTTTTTTGATTTATATCGATTTTTTTAAAAATAAAATGCTTTTTTAAGGAAAAAACATTACCATTCCAAGGTTATTCCATGATGAAATAAAGATTAGTTTATGTAGAATAAGGCTGTATAGGTTTAAATGTTTTGGTAAATAAATTTCATAAAAAACATCCCAAAAACAATAGACAGAAAATGATAATGGCAAAAAAAACATTACCCAAAATTTCCCCTGGAATAGACAAGGGCGAGGGGACAGGCCACTCCATATGTAAAGCAATACATGTATTATACACGGAGCAAAAGATGAAGTAATGACATCATATCAATCAGAAACAATGCCCAATGCTGTGGATGTACATATCTGTACACGTGCTTAGATAATTAAAATAGTCCAAATGGCGCAAATTTCACCCCAACGCGCATTTCGTTAACGATATGTCATTTCATAAGCCAAATCTGCTTTTGTGTCCCCTCAGCCGTGTCTATTCAAGGTAGATTTTGGGTGATGTGCTTATGCCATCAACTTCTGTCTGTTTCTGTAAGATTTTTAGGCGGTTTCTCCGCCTAAAAGATATTATCACAGATGCTCGGTTTACTTTCTCAGTTCTCATAAACTAAGTACAACAGGAAAAGTTGTCCAAATATGATTGATTAACCTAAACTGGGGTTAAAAAAAAACTAATATGAAAAGTTGTTATTCTAAAAATCTTCACCTTCTCGCATTTTAAAGTTATACCGGCAAGAATGATTGATTTAAATCGGGCCTTACTGACTAGTGATTTAAATCATGATTTAAATCAGTTTGATTTAAATCAAATCCACCCTGGTTGTGCCCAATCATTGAGGTGCTATTTTTGCCTCCACTCATTCTCTATGGGCGCGGGGCAATCGGGCATAATCGTGTCACTCCAGATCGCTTTCCAGAAAAATCGCTAGCGATCACCACCCTGCACTTAGAATTGCTAAATTGGGCACATAGCCTTAAAGCTGACCTACCAACTCTGATTCTGCCTTCTATTATCAGTAAATAGGGCAGATCGGAGGTCAAATGTGAAGAAAAAAACCCAGCAAATTTATCCAGTAAATCTTTTAAAATCCCGCGTGTCTCCACTCCTCAGTAACTTGCTGCCAGCAGCATCTAAATTGGGTGACGCGGAGGGGCGTTACCTGATTCAGATGTGGATAGGTGGATGCATCTTGAAGCCTGGAGGATCGGACACTCCAGGCATGGTGGCGCAGGAGCAAGCAGCCAGAAAAGCGAATTCTCATTTTAGGTGTCCCTGGACTATGACCCACCCACTCACTTTGAGCCAAACAAGGACTGGACCTGCCTAAAGGCCCCCATACACCTTACAATCTTTCCATACAATTTCTGTACAATCAACTTTTGTTCTACCAAAACCATGTAATATGAGGAGCTTTCTAATCCTTCCAATCACTATGTATTCTATCAGGGAGGCCACCATAATACATAGTTGTTGGTAGATCTAATGGAGATTGTATGGATCGATCTTAAGGTGTATGGGGGGCTTAAGACAGTACAGTGAAAAAAGAAGCACCACAGTGATTCTCAATTAACACGTTTCTTGCTGGCACCTTAACTAGTTGACAGACAGGAAAATATTGGACAAATAAGAAATACATTATTTTCCCCTCTTCTGAATGTGTCGATGTTATAGGGTGTAGTTTCCCAGTCATCCTGATCACTACTGTCATTGAGACTGGGAATGAACATTTGAGTTGCCACCAGAATACGTAAAGAGGGTAAATCTCCCACATCGGGACATTCATTTGAATTCCAACCTCCAGCTCTGCTTTTTTATCTCATCTAAACATTTAACTGACCCATGGAAGAAACTAAAATACCTGGCAGCTCATAGTAAGTAAAAGGTGAATTTATGAAGACATGGATGCATAGGTACAGAATGCTAGCCTTATGGCCCCCATACATGCACAGATATTAGCGGCCAACCGATTAAAAACGATAAATTTTTAGATCGGTCGACTGAAAATTGGTGCATGCCCACATGGTCCGATCAACTAAATTTGATCGTAATTGTGAAAAAAATCGATCAAAACATGATCGGACATGTCGGAAAATTTTGATCGGTTGAGTACAAATTGAGTACAAATTACGATCAAAAAAAAAATCGATCACAAATAAAAAAAAAACGATCAAAAATTGGTTATTCCATGTGGAGTATATTCTATTTTCCCTCAATCAATCTCCGATTGTACGATTGAAAAAAATGTAGTCTGTCGGACGCTAAAATCTGTGTATGTATGGGGGGCATTAGGCTCGATTCTCCCTTAAATAGAGGGACAGACTGCAGCCCATCATCACTCTGCAGCCAGATCCTCAGAGCATCAGCCTGCGCTCTGATGTCCCCATCCAAAGTAATGGGATCGGACGGGAATCTGCCAACATGACATATCACTGTGCAACCGGACATGCGGCAGATTCCTGGTTAACCACGTGGGCACACCAGATTTTCGGCCGAGTGACCACCGGCCGATTGGCGGGAACATGCCTTAACCTTCTGAGTGTTCTCCCCGAATTAACTCGGGCTGAGTTTCATGCATCATGAAACTCAGCCCGAGTTAGCCGGAAAAACGCCCGAGGTCTCGCCGTCTTCTGACGGCAGTCGGGAGCATCGGCATGTATGCCGATGCTTCCGGGTCCGCCCCCGATCGCGTCACCGGTGACGTGAAGGGGGCGGGGGTAGGCGGCGCCATAGACCTCCGTCAAACTGGAGGGGCGTCGCCTTTCTTCAGCAGAAGTCCGGCGTCTCCAGCGACGCCGGACTTTTGTTTACATCCCTGAGCTGAGCTGGCTTATAAAAAAACCGTGCCACGTGGCAAACGCTCAGAGGGTTAATATATATATTGCATGTGTCTCTTCCCTGTCACAGCTTCTCTAGTTCAACATGTGAGTTAAATCACATGAAAAATGTAGAATTTTATGATCTGTGAAACCTCTTTACATGAACCTCCAGATTCTAACATACTGAAAGCTATAAATGAATAGGTATGGCAAGATCCGCTAGGAAAACATTCTCCTGCAAGCGATTTCATGAAGAAGCACATGATCAATTTGATCAGCTGGTCAAGTTGATGTTTCCTGATTCACTTGTCAGGGTCATTTGTTCTTATCTCATTCCTATCTCCTGTGTAGGATAAAAAAGCGTAAGGCTGGGTCTACACTATGCTTTAATCCTTGCATTCGCAAGTGCAGACGCCCCCTGCATTCCCCTAGGAAGAGACATGCCAGTCTATACTGGCGAACATGACTTGTGTCAGAGGGCATCGCAGTAGACATGATCCGTCGCTTTTATGCAGACGCACTGAAGTCACGTAACGTTTTGCTCACGGCCCACATTGTTTATTCATGTGTTTTCAGGCGAGGTATTACCATGGAGAATACCGGGCCCTAAGCTCACAGAAAGTGGCCAAATAGTGGGTAAACCGCGGGAGCCATGGACACGTCATGGCAACGTGTTCATAACGCCACCCAGTTTTTTGGGGCTGCCTAATGTAGACTCAGCCTAACCAATCAGAGCAGTACAAATGATTCAGCTGATCAAAGTAATCACAAGCTTCCATTAATTCTCTTGCAGGAGAACTTTTTTCCATTCCTATAAAAGGAGTGACAAGTGGAATACAGAAGGGTGTTACACCTTGTTGAGACATAGATTGGTTTTAGAACCCTGCTGTATATAGAAATATAAGGGGATGCAGATAGGGGTTAGGTTTCCACAGTGTTATGGGCTGCGGCGATACCCCCAGCATTATTCGCATGCCTTGACGGGGATGTCGCCGCAGCTGATGCATATACATAACTTACCGCACCACCTGTTTCCACAGCGTTCAGCGGGCTGAGTGAACACTGGAGGTTGGTGTCGGCAGACCCCAGTGGAAACAGGTGGTGCAGCAAGTCATGTATATGGGTGAGCTGAGTGGACAGCCCATAACACCATGGAAACCTAGACTTATAACACCAAGTTTTTAGAAGCTCAGTGGCTGTGTTTATGGTGACGTCAGCATTGTTTTCAATGCATTTTATTTATTCGTTATAATTCTGACACACATTGGCCTGGTCTTCTAGGACTGCATTGTATAATAAAAGCAAATAAAGGAAAATACAAGTAAAGGAAAGAGCATTTGACACAGCTGCATA
>CM070037.1:109311853-109327670 GCA_036250615.1 Ptychadena robeensis | reverse complement strand
AACCCGTCTTTCTCAGGTCTCTCTTGGGGAACCCTTAGTTCCTAAAAGATGTTATGACCCCTACCTGTGTTTTCTAGTGAATATATTGACACTTTGGATGAAGGAGAGGCAGTGAGCAGGAAGTGCTCAGAGCAGAGATACACAGAGCAGAGGAGAAACACCCACTGCTCTTTGCTTCCTCCTAAGTACCACTAATCTCTAGATACAAGTTTATTCCAATGTAAAATCAAAAGAAAACTACACATGTCAGGGACTAACTATTCTCTCTCCTGCAGGACTTGAAATATTGAAGACAATATTCTGTACTAACACATCATTCACAAATATCAAGTCCATTCCATATTTTTCGGACTATAAGACACACTTTTTCCCAATAAAATCAATGTGGAAATGTCTGTGCATCTTATAGTCTGAATATGTATACATATTTTTAGTCCCAAACATTCTGAGAGCAACAGCTCTGTTTTCTAGGAGGCTGTATTTTTTTCCATTCCCCCCAGCCAATCCAAAAGGATACTCCTAACAGGATAATTTTAGCAATATCCATTCTCTGAACACACTGACCAGCATGCAGGCTATTTAGATAGCATGAGTTGTGTATTGACATTTAGTATTGCAATAAAGAAATAATGTGACACAGACTCATTCCTCCTTCCATATATTTAACAAACGGGGGACATACAGGAAGTGACATCAGTTTGTATCTCTAATGTATTGTACAGCGCTGCGTAATATGCTGGCGCTATATAAATAAATGTTAATGATAATAATCATGGTTCTTCCGCGTTCCAAGTACCGGAAGTGATGTCACTAACACCACTTCCGGTACCGGGCTTCCCTTTAGGCTGTTTTCGCAGGTAGAGGGCTTTACTCTACCTGCTAATGTCCCACCCCACTTGTGCTGATTTGGCCGGGATAGCCACATTAAAACGTGACTTTCCCAGCCAAAACGGAAGGGTTGACAGGTATGCCCATATGTTAATTGCTGCTCATGGGTGAGGTTTTAGTATCAGATTGTAAAATGTGTCTATCCATAAATTGATCAGTTGGTTCATAGAACGGTAGTTCAGAGATACATGTTAACGTTTCAGTCCTGCACACTTTGCTGGAACTAAGCCCTCCCTCCTGGCACTGGCCTTTTTGCTGGAGGGATATAGAGTGAATACTGCATGGTCAAGTCTTGCCTACTTTGCTGGAACATTCTGTATATTAATTTTATATGTGAATGCCTGTGTCTCTGGCTCTTTTTTTTTTTTCTAATTCTCTCTACAAAAATATGGGATGTGTCTGCGAAAAATCTGGTATATTTATCACAGAGAGAGAAAACCTCATCACAGTCAATCAAAATGACTCACTCTGCTTTATTTAGGGGAGCTGACCATTTAATAAAAAAACACACTTTATCCCCCCTACTTTGTTCCTCTTTGACTCTGATCCATTTAAAAAATACTTAACCAGCAAATGCTTAATACTACACTAAAAATATAATTCAGCCACTAAATGATTTCAACTTTTATTTGAATAGACCATTATAAGGAGTACGGTAATAAGTCCATGTGGGTTTCACCGATATGCGCATTCATTTGTACAAACATCATTATCTGTGGCAGGGGTACGTTCATTTTCTACCTACTGTATGCTACACCCATCCCTCTTCTAATTTTAGAATGTTCCAAGGCATAGTCAATACCAAAGGAAAGTGACCTCAGGTTCATACAAATTCTTGTCTTATCTTGGCTTTTATCACTTCATTTAAATCCATGCTTAATCTGAATCACATAAAAGGAAATAATTAGGACTGTGAAATACTCTTACAATACAATTACACAGAAGGTTGACAAGGTCTAATCAAAACAGAAAATGTAATTGAGTTTATAATAAATGTATAAATAATTGAAAAAAGGGCCCTCATACAAATATCATTAAAATGTTGTTGACATATAAATATAATCATATTAATGGGTAAAGGCACATGGTACATTTTTTTCATTTAATTAAAATAAGTTTTATAATGCTTGATCAAACAACATGTTAAGCTCCCTATTCACCTTGTAATCTTACCATACAATTTCTGTACAATCAATGCTTCTTCTTCCAAAACCTTGTAATATGAGGATCTTTCTAAAGGCCCCCATACACGCCCCGATCTTTGATCGATCGGATTGTATTTCATTATACCCCCAAATAAAGCAACCAATTATATCAGCAGGGCTCTGGTGATATCAATAATACAGTTTAAATGGGAGATCCGGCTGTGTGCAGATCTCCCATCTGCTGGGACAGCAAGGATGCTGGAGGGGAGCCAAGGTGCGACCACCCATGGCAACTCGCACATTCGGACCATAACATGCAGGCAATCCCCCCCCCTATTTTTGGGGGGAAAGTGCGTCTTATAGTCTGAAACATACAGTAGTTGTTGGCAGATCTAAAATAAATTTTATGGCGTGGTCTAAAGGTGTATGGGGAGCTTTAGGTATATTTTCTCCCAACCAAAACTCCAAATATAAGTATCACATTTCCTATAGCTTTCATTATCTAGAGCTGAGTAAATGAAGTAAATATTTTTTGGTGGGGAGATGAATACGCCATGTAACCTGGGTCACTGCTGGCAGTGACATCACTAGGTTTGGTGTCACCTGAAGCACTGGTTCCCGAAGCCAGACCTCAACCAATGAACAGCATGCATTTTTAAAGGGAAGCCGACTGTACCATTTTACAAGGGAGGTGTAACGATCTCAGTTCAGGCTCAGAGTCCAGTAGCTGAAACAGCAATCAGGGCACAGGTGATCACAGTCCAAGAAGAGAACACAAACACAGGTAGCAGTCAGGGAACAAGCAAAAGAGTAGTCAAACCCAAGCCAGCGTCAGTAGGCAATGGTGTCACTTTAGGAATGGAGCAATGCGAGAAGAGTAGTCGATATTCAGAAGCCAAGGTTTGGCACACAAGTTAACAGCAATGGGAGCACGATGAGGAGACGGAGCAAGTTATTGGAAATGCACAATAATCTGGCATTAATCTCCCTAGCGCACTGCCCATAACGTGCTGTACAGGCAATCGCAATATATTATATCAGCAGGGCTCGCCTGCAATTCCCCCCCTCCCCCCGCCTCTCTCCACACAGCCGGCATCATTAATGATGTCAGCTGTGTGGGCTGGAAAGCCGGAGCTCCTCCATTAACATGGAGGGCTATGGCACCGCTCACCCCCCGCCCCCTTCCACGTCACCGTGACGTGATCGGTGACGCCGCGCAACCCCGGAAATGCTACAGCTGGTAAGAGAATCGCCGTAGCTTTCCGGGGATATGCGGCATGCACGGGAGCCCAGCTCATCCAGAGTTTGTTCTTCACACAAACTCTGGACGAGCTGGGCTCGTCACAACCGCTAGGGAGGTTAAATGCAAGTTGGGACTTGGCTTTTATAGGACATCCAGGGGAGTGGGCAAGGGTTCAGGGTTCATGAGAACTAGGTGACTTGGCATCAAAGCTCCAAGGGATCCAGCAAGGCATAAAGTCAGATTGTGAGGTGGCTCAGCAGGTAGAGCTACAACCAGGTGTCGGAGCATCCTGACAGGAGGAGGAGTTCAAGCCAAATACTATGTTGTAGCTGTCACACTGCCATAGAAGTTGTGGTTCTTGAGGAAGATTGGATTGGTGACTTGCAAGTCCCTTAGCTCTGGTATACAAAAAAAAGTAGTTCTTGTTGGAAAGTTTGGCATCACCCCTCCTCTCGTCGAAACATGTCTTGGCCATGATGGCTCCTCGACCGGCCGGGTAAGTACCTTACCCTCGCCTTTACCTTCCAATCTATAAAAGAGTTGCCTGTTTTTTACTAAGTATTACTTAAGGTGGGTTTACACATGTAGATTTTTTCATTCGATCAACAAAGAACGAACAATTTTTTGCTCCATATGTTCGATGGATGTTCACACTCCTTCTAGCCGGCGAGCAGTACGGGTGTTCGACCCACCCCGTTCGCCAGCGAGAAGGAGCTCACTTTTCTTCCTCCGGCAGGATCAGAAGCAGTAAGATCGTGCCGGAGGAAGAATCTTTTCACTAGAGACCAGGTAAAGAACCAGGCAAAGAAAACTGGAAGTGATGTCAGTGATGTCACATCAGGCAATCGGAACCAGGAACTTTGCGTTCCAGGGACCGGATGTGACGGCGAGAGGTGGGGAATTTGAATCTGCCCGTGAACAAGCGGACGTTGGTCTTCTTTAAAAGTCCGATCCACCTGTTCACAGACTGACCTGGCCGAAGTTCGGCCATCACTATTGATAGCGAATACAGTACAGAATTCTGCTAAAAGGCACAGGAATCAATATTGTTGATGAACATTATTAAGAAATAACTTCATGAAAAGTAAGGTGCTCCTGATTTCTCACCATCATCAGCATTTGTATTTATAGTAACACATACATCACAACACTGCTCACAATCAGGTCATCTTAGGTGGTAAAGAATGGAATGACTCAAATCCCTGATGAAACAGAGTTGAAGCACCAACCAGATGACAGCATCACCGGTCACATCTGCTGCTCTGAATCAGTCACACAATATGTTATTATTTTCTTAGACAAAGGCACAAAAAATATGGGAAAACATATGACATCTTTGTTATAAATAGATTAAAGTTTCCAAAATTCAGCCTTTTTTTTGATTTGTTAATGCACCAGACCGATATTACACAATGTCTGCTGGATATAAATGTTTCATGTGTAAAATTGTAGCAGAAAAAATATTAAGGCTCTTTTATGCTGTCCACTGCATTTCTTATTTTTCAGTACAAGTTTTTGGCGTTGACCTCCATAGGGGGTGTAGTTTGGGATTAGGTTGTTTTGCAAACCAAACTCAACTGGAGATACACTCTGGGTTACTTACCTTATCGGGCGAGCATGCGGCAATGATCTACATTAGCTAATTTAGAGGGTGTTTTGGGTTCCGCACAATGACACAGAACAGGGCATGCACCGCTTTTGTCCCTCACAAGTGGCGGGAGATCTACCTGTCCCCTATTTTAGAAACAAAATGCGGTATGGGCTGACCTCCGGGGAGGTTAATTAACTCCCCTGGCTGTCCACCTATTTCAAGGAACCTCTTCCCTTGTCCCCACAATCTCCCACTGTGCCACTCGATTTTAATTGCGGAACGATGATCACGGGTACACGATTTGTGTAGCAATCGCACTAAATTTTCAGGACGAAATTTTTAGTTGGTGGGTGGGGCATTAAAATCATGTCCAACTGCTCAATCGTCCTAGATCGCGGCCATAAAGAATGAAAGGACCCGATTAAAAAATTGTGTCCACACACGTTTTTTGATCACGTCTATTAATGTCTATGGGTCGGCCAATCGCAGATGTGGGTATTAATCACATCAAATACATAGGAGCATCCACAATCATCGCGACACAGGTTATTGCTATAGTGGGGACAAGCCCTTGAGTAGTAATTCGTTTGTATCCCCCCCCCCCCCCTTGCACATTTCCAGCGTTGTCATTGCTGTAGAGGATATGAGGAATGTGGACGCCTATGCTTGTAATACAATAGAGGCATATGAAGACAGCACCCTGCACCTCCCGGGCATCATCACTGACGTCCATCTTGTGTAGGCTGAGTTTTTTTTAATAATGCCCAACTATTGTTATTATAAAAATTTCATAGCCCCTTTACAACACCAGAAAGTGGAACGCTTTGCACAGTCCGGATGGATCCATGCCTTCCATGATCACAGTCACTGTAGTATGACATCTAAATGATACTGGATGTGCAGCAAGAAAAGGGGGAAAAGCTACATCATTGGTGGTTTTTAGGTACGCTCAAGCCTCAGATTACCTGAAGGGAAGGACCTGGCGACACCTAAAATATAATTTTGTGTACATTTTCTGGGAGAATTTACAAGCCAGAGAATGTGTTTTTGGCATTTATTCATTTCTTAGGAATGATATCTGCCTGGGTGCACCCATCCAGCCTGTGATTTATGGCTGCTTTTCTACAGTAAGGCTAGGTTTCCAAGGTGTTGAGGGCTGCGTTGATACGCCCTTCATAATCACATCCCTACATAAGCCCATCCATATACATGCCTAACATACTGCCTGTCTGCACGTCATTCAGCCAGTCCACCAGCCCGAGATTGACGTAGTACACTTAGCACTCATGGGCTACGTCGACAACCCCGCCAAGGAATGCAATGAATGAATGTATTGGCACAGCCAATAAAGCCATGGAAATCAAAGTGCTCTTTCAGGTACATGTTACGAGCTAGAAAATTTATTATTAACGGGGTCGTTTAGGACTCCTTCCACACTGCATAAGATTTACACATAAATATCCCCAATTTAATGTAAAGAAGTAATGCTTAAAGCGGTCCTATACTCATACATTACATTGACATAATACTCACCTGTCAGCAGTATACATCTGTGAAAACTGCTACAAAATAAAAAAAACAACGTACTCGCCTTCCTCACTTCCTCATTGCCAGAGAAATCATATTTATTAAGGGCAGACAGAAGCAGTTCGGCCCACACTTCAGGAATACTTCATTCTGACTGTGGGGCTGTAATTCTATAAATAGGCCACTATATGGAGCTTTGATTACATCACGTTAGATTCTGCATTCCAATTCACACAAGACTAGGGACCTCTTCCCAGCTCTCCCTGTCCCCTGATTGTTTACAACCTTGCCACGGCTGGTACATCACACAGTGGGAGGGAAGAGCCCGAAAATCGCCACTTCTTTTTTTATTTTAAGCAGTAATTGCCTAATTATCAGCAGTGCTGCTGATAAAAGTTTAAAGAGCCCAGTAAGGTGGTAGGTCCACTTTAAGTAATACGTAATGTAAGTAAGTAATACGTAATGTAACACGTAATACTAGAAAACCACCCATCGATTTTCCTATCGCAAAGCACTACAATACAGGGAGTGCAGAATTATTAGGCAAATGAGTATTTTGACCATATCATCCTCTTTAGTCCAAGTACAATTTACCGTCAAGAAAGTGATCTTTATTGGCCGCTCAAGCAAGGGAGAGTAAAATTCCCACCTTTATTGAATCAGACCAGACTTAAAAGTGTTGTATATATAGTTTATTTTCTTTTTTTCTTTTCTTTATTTTAAGGTATCCAGCCAGAACACAACACCTGCTTTTAGGGTGGCTACACTGCAGCCAAGTATATATGGAGGACAAATGTAGGCCATGCTTGGACAATATCACTATAGAGGGTCTCTTTATGAAGATGGCGGTTGTAGATTGATACAACGCCAGTACAAGCGCCAAAAAAATTGGTGGGGGGGTTTCTTTTAAAATAAATAAAATATCCAGTAGATTACTGAGTGCACACGTTAAGATGTAATTTTAAACAAGAAAATGCACAAGAAAACACATAACAACTACACAAAAGTGTCCTGATGTTATCAGGCCCTTATAAATTTTTCTCTATCTTTATAATAATACATTTGTGACAGGGGTCTATTTAAGGGTTATTTGAAGTATTTTCTAAAGGAACACATGTAAGCCAGATAGAAAAAGCAGAATTATTTCAGGCATATATGATGCATGGCTCAGCTTTGCTTAATAGCACCAACCATATGGCTTTCTTAAAACGGGGAAAACAGTTTTCCACCCCTGATAGAATATAACATAGTGAATAATGGATTTCCTATTACAATGACTCATTTCCCCATAGTATGCATTGGTAGCTGGGGGGATGAATGTGAAATGTTGGCTTTAGGATGGTTAGATGCATCTCTTGGCCAAAGAGCTCATACACAGGGAACAGGATCAAACAAGTGCATTTAAAACATAAGGAACAAGTGATCAGCTTTGCATTGTCCTGCTGGATTTTGGCTGAAATACCAAAAGATGGTGATAAATACCAATATTATTAAATGTCCATTAAGTAAGATAGAGCCATAAGACACACCTCATAGATGGTAGAGAAAAATGTGAAAAAAAAAGTAAGAGTTTAAGCAAAAAATAAAGCCAGTACCGGAGACCAAAGCTTTTGTCTTTATACTAGCATTACCCATTTTCTGAATCCTACCAATTGATGTAAGAGACACATGTACAATTCTGGCAATAAGAAATTACCCAGGGGGGGGGAAAAAGCACCTAGTTACATAGGGAGAGGGAGAGCCTCTTCACAAAATATTTTTATTGCAAGCAGAATGTGAATTGTCAATACACGACTCTGTGTATCAATAGCTCACCCAGCTATTATGGTTACTTACATATGGAGGGAGACCTCCCCATCCATTTCCCCTACCCTCACCTCACCCCGACCCCTTTTTAGTATCAACCCCCTACCCCTCTAGCGCCTACATTCAATTCCCCCCTGACCTGGCCAGCGCGTCCCATCTCCCACATCTTTCCCTCCTTTTCTTCATTATATATATTCGCCAACAACAGATGAGCTCACAACAGTATAATAGCTGAGGAATTGGTTGCAATTATAGTATATACGTTGAGTTATACATGTTAAGGTTTTAGCCCTTGCCCTCTAATCTGGAACAAAGAACCTTTCTTGGCGGGCCTTTGGTTGGCTAGAGCAGACAGAGTGAGAAGTGGTGCAAACTTTCCATGTAGGCCTCCTTTTATAGGACATTAACAAGCCCCCACCACAATCAAACTAAACAGTCTCCGATATTTAGAGCATTTAACACTAGTGTGGGCCTTGCAGTTTTTGTGTATAGTACTAGTGGGAAATGACCCTTCAAACTTTACTAGAAAACAACCTTATTGGTTTTCTCACATCATGCAGAGACATGCATCAAATCTATACACCACACACAACCAATCATACGAAAAGATTAAAATCATTAAATAGAAAACACAAACTACACTAAATGTTTTTACAGAGACACACAATAACTTACTGTCGCAGCTATTTTCCTCCAGGTTGGCTTACTATTGTACCTTCCATCCCCCTCTTAACTGCAACCCCCAGGTCCATGACCAGTTGTGGAACAGCTACCAGTGTCCAGAAGTAAAGAGACTGCATCTTCCAGGTGACAGGGCATGCAAAGAAGTGCCACATTGCCCCTAACCCTAGTGGGAGGTGATATCCACATGTGGAGCACCTTGTCATATCCCCTTACCAGTCGCTTCAAGCCTCCCAAGCATTTAGGTCAACGTACAGATAAATTTTTTCAAGTTAAGCAGTGGACAGACATGGAGGATATGGGTCAAAATCAATGGCCGGCGCGGTGCGGGTAACGGTCATCTACTGACCCATATAATCTGCCCCCAAGGGTGTTTTCGAGCAGGACAAATCAATCCCAGCTCGAAAACAGCCTTATCGGACATTGAATGTAATCGGCGATCGTCCGATGCTTTGTCTGGGCTCTCCAGGTAAGCTTCAGTGGAGGAAGGAGGAGTCGGGAGAGACAGTGCATGCCCCTCCCCGGGCTCTCCAGGCGATCTGACAGCAGCGTGATGAATCATCACGCTGCTGCAGGGTACATCGGACGGTCCAAATACGAGCGTCTGGACCCTGCTTTATTCACTTGGAATTAAGTACTGGCATGGAACCCATAGGAAATGTATACCATATTTTGGGATATAAGACACACTGTTTTCCATTAAAGTCAAATGTCTATCGTCCCCGAATAGGTAAAATGTAGTGCAATAGCTCTTGCATCCCAGGGAGATTGGAACTTTGTTAGATTAGTGTGAAGTAGTGTTAAGTTGATTATATTAAAGCATCGAGGGCATAACATGAAAAAAGAGAAGTATAATATCAAAGTTGGTTTAATTTTTGTAATAATATATATATGATATATATAGGTACACATACGTAAGATCATCATTATTCCTGGCTAAAGTTCTTGAAACCAATTCATAATGTGGGTGATATCACACTATACTATTCAGTATATTTAGAACAAAATAGAGTGTTCATCTCCTGCAGATTCTGGGTAGCAAGATGACTTGAACAAAGCACCTTTCATGTTACACATCGATTGTGACCCATTATTGCTGATTATCTATGTGTCTTGGAGTCATCCTTGAGTACAGCAGAATAAAGCCCATGCCATACACACAACGATGGTGTGCAGGCGACTAGTCCGTTTTGTTCGGGGAGGCTTAACGTGGATGACGTCCTGACGTTAGCTCACGGTGCATATGGGGCCCCTTCAATCTGGCCGGGCACCCTCTTGTGTGCCGGCAAAAGCTGCAACGAAGACGACATGTCCGTTTCTCTGGACCGGCCGGCCGAGCGCCGAGATGTGGGGCGACAGGGGATCTGTCGACCCCATGTGAGCACATACCCAGATTAGCGGCCATTTTCGCTGACCAACGTGCGCGAGCGCGCACGCCCGTCAGTTTCAGGTGAAAATCCGGCCGAATATAGGCATGTGTATGCAGGCTTGTGATCTTGGAGCCCGTTTTTGTTCTGAAGGGTGACACAGAACCTGAAGAATTACAAGGGGTGGAAAATTTGAGGTGGTTAAAAATACAGTAATATTTACAGTAAACAGTGTTTTTTATTTGTTTAAATATGCAATTCCTTAACCTCAATGCCAATAGACTCTACCTTTTCTGCTAAAAAAAAAGCAATGACTGTGCCTTGATAAAGGTGATTTGTCCTCATTGTGTTGCTTCTATTCATATCTAAATATTGGTTTCATAGCTTTGTACTCAACAATGTACCTATAGTGCTCATTACAAAGTGGGATATTTCTTTTACTTTATTACACTTGAGAACACTTCTATTTTTGACATTTGCCTTTTAGATTGATAAGGTACAACTGTGTTTTTGATATTCTATAAACCTTAGATTTTGCTTCATCTCCAATGAAGTGCCACCATTTAATATTGAATAACCATACACAACCAAAGAAATATGTCTTTTGTAATTTTCTGCTTAATCGCAGAGAGCATATACCCATATCCTAAGATAATTCCGTCTGTTATTTCTAGATTGAATTGTGACATTTTGAATATGCTCCTGTGAGGGTTTCCCCACGGCATGGGCCTGTTATGTTCCATAAAGGTTATTCCCTGACAAATCACTTCATAACTGTTTCTGATATAATATTCTGAGCGTTTTTATAAGCCCCCGGTCACCTTTGACAGTTCCTATCAGTTTCCTGCTTTGAAAAAATATGCGTCAACAAAAGGCTTTAGAGTTATCAGGAAGCGTAAGGTAACTAAAGAAAGTTGAGCCAGAGGCTTAGAACCCATTGTGATTCAAAATGGTTGCCACAGTTTGATCTTGCATATTAGAAAAGTGTTACTTGTCCACATCCTTGTGTTGTTATTTTTAGAAAGCTCCACTTGTGTTACAATAACCAGTTTGGGAAGGATGAAAGGGACAACAAGGACCTTGGTACCAGTGATATTGTAGTTGCCAGGTTCCTCCTGATAGAAAATAATTTCTATTTTTATAACCATATGATTAAAACTAAAACCACACCCAACCGTTATGGCAAAGCTTGGGAATCGGACGGTACTGGGTCCTTTTCGGATGAAGATTGGGAGAGGTTAATATTTTAACGATCAAGGGCTTTCTTATATTAGAATTCAAGAAAAAAAAATTTAAACTCAACACCCGGTTACAGGGTCCATCAGCTTCCTAAATCTATCTAACAGATAAAGACTGACTCTAGTTGGCGTTGCTATTGGCGCCAGGTGACCTATCTTCACATTTGGTGGAATGCCCTTGATAAAAAACGTTTTGGGTAACGATACATGAAACTATTAAGGAAAGTCACAGGTTCATAAATACCCCCTAAAACCAGAATGCTACTTAATGCACCCAAGTGTATCCTCTTTACTAAACAAGGGCTCTGTACCCTTGCACATGATCAACGCGGCCCAAACTTTCTGATACCAGCCCTGATGGAGGGAACCTGTAACCCCTCATTCTCTGCCGGGATCAGACAACTAGTATCACATTGAGGAAAGGAGATGCTTATCCCATATAGCGCAACGACTCCATGTCCCAAGTATTCACGCATTTGGTCCCATTGGATTTGTCCCACCCCCCAGGGCCACCTCCCACTTGAACACGCAAAACTTTTTTACCTACCTGTAAGTAACTATGTTGCCTTTAATTGAAACCTAGAAAATGTACAGGACGATTTTCAGGATATTGCAAGGTAAAAGTTTTACTTGAGATATGTTTTACTACTTTTCATATCACAAATAATTAGTAATGTTTTATGATATTTCTGTAAGGGCTTGCAAACATCATGTTCTTTGAATTGTAAACCATACAATATTACCATGCATACCGTTCTTTCTGCGTTTCTCTCTTCAAAAAGTATGTGTTGTATTTGCTATTGTATGCGGTTTTCTTTCAATAAAACCTTATGTGAAATAAAAAATATATAGTGATTGGAAGGATTAGAAAGATCCTAAATACATGGTTTTGGTTAGAAGAAAACGGAAAAGTTAATTGTACAGAAGAAATGGTAAGATTGTAAAGGGGTTATGGGGGGGGGGGGGGCTTAGCTCACAATCAAATAGTCGAAATTTGACCATATATATGCTCAGACATGGTGCATGGAACCACATTAAACCCATGTATAACCTTTTTGGTTTTTTTGACAAAGAAAGAGGGTGGGAAGGCTTGACTGAAAAGGTGATATTGATTATATAATATGATCAGGTGCCTTGGCTGTTTTTGTTTTTTGTTGTTTTGTGAGTAATTCATTTGGGCTCTTAAGCAATTGTTTTTATCTTCTATAATGGTGGTAGTTTTTTTTTTTTTTTGTTTTTTAATCCTATAAAATAATACCCAGTTTTAATCCCAAAAAAGACCTTTATATTTTTTCCCCCTATCCCCACCCTAGTACCCCCCTTCCCTAAACCCACCAAGCCATTTAATGGCTCCATACTAAAGTGCTCTCTCCACATTTAACCATATTTTTTCGTGCATGTCTTTATTTCCCTCTACCCTTCAACGTTTCTTGCTTCAAGTCTTATTCTGTAGTTCATTTTCATTACCATTCTGATAGGGTAGGAGTTTCATGGGAGATTCCATTTACGTACCAATACTTTTTTGCCCCTATATCGATTTTGGTAATGGCAGCTATTTTTCAGTTTGCAAAATTAGACGTGCCTATGTACATCCCAGTAATACACGTAAATATGTCATTGTTGAAGTTTAATTCAATACAGTTCATTGTATCTTTATCACGTTCAGACCAGTACAGATATAACTTGGGGCATTTTCCATGCATGTGTAACAGTATCAATGGGGACCCGACACTGGGGACATTATCTGTTTTCCTCCATACATCCGATTTATTCGCTCCAGGTGTGCTAGTACGATCTGTGGACTATAACAAATTGTGAAGTTCTATCCGAGTGCGACAACGGACACTCTCTCCTATAGGGATAAGATTTCTCCCCACAGTTGTCTTCAGGAAATATGGCATACATCTTTCTCCCATTTTTCTTAGTATGAAGGGGAAACTTCTTTAAATGCCATACTATTAGACCCCTGTATAGGTATGACATGATCCCCTTTTAGCCACCTTCCCTTCCCACACATCTCCTATTTCCTGTTTTCTCTTAAGAAAATACTCGTTTTTTTTACTTTTCTTTTACAAGGCTGGTCTTATTTGGCAGTACTGAAACTGCCTGTATGGGGGATTCCATAATCCTCTGGATTTTTCAGTAAAGGATTGGAACCGTTGTCTGGTTATAAACAATATATACCTTCTTTACTCCTGCTTTTCCCAGTTTTTTAAAATACCACAATTTATATATTTCAGTTAGTTTTTTTGTTTCGCCATAAGCGGTGTATTTTTCGGCGTATACCCTATATCTAGTAACCTTTTTGACTCTTGTCCATGTTTTCAAAATTAAACCTAAGCTGGGGTATGTTTACTGACAAGTTTGAAATCTGGCAGTTTCCTAATTCAGTTAGTGGGTCTCTTCCTGCAATAGGAAGGATTATACATTTCTTGTGACGACCTTATCCCATTTAGTGTAGCCCATCCCTTCATATGTGGAAAACTGTGGCCGCTAAATAGTAAATCCCAAGGGACATGGTGTAGCAAGTCCCCCCACCTTCATCCCTTTCTTTGGAATGTGGTCAACACTAAACTCTCGAAATTTTGTGAGTCCCCACAAGAATAAATCCCTAAAAAACTCCTGATTATTTCCTAAATATAGTGTGATGGAATATCCTGTGGAGTATTTAGTAAAAAAATACAATAATTGTGGCTCCAAATCATTTTTATCAAATAATTTGTCCCTATAGTGGAAATGTGTATCCTATTCCAAATTTTAATTGCTTTTAAATTTATTGATCAATGGAGAGAGAAAATTAAAGTGCAAAATTGAGAGAGATCCCGTGCTCATTTAACTCCCAGATATTTAATTGGGAGACAGTGGGATTTGATTTATAGCGTCCCACCGATTGTGTGTGCCCACAACCACCATCAAAATATTTGACGTTGCCCTTATTTATTTGCAAACCGGACCCTTATACAAAATTGTGTGCCATGTTCAAGTACCCTTGGGACTGTATACTCAACATCTGTAATGAACAACAGTGCGTTCGTCTGCATTTTATAAGTGAGATTTTATTTTTCTATTTCTCCCCTCGTCAATTCCTTTGATTCGGTTGCTGCTAATTTTAGCTGCCAACGGCTCTATCGACAAGGCGAAAAGAAGGGGCGACACGTGGGGAATCCCGACTCGTGCCTCGGACACAGACGCAAAATGACTCCGAAATGATCCATTGACAACAGGATGGCTCTCGGCCTTGATATAGCAATTTAATCAAGTTAAATAAACCTCTCACCCGAATCCCATTCTTCCTAAAAAACCCCCACATACTATTCCATCCACCAATATCCAAAAGGCCTTGAGACACGTCAAGAGACAACAGGGCCCGCCTTCTGTCCTCGTCCAACGGGGCCTGTATGTTCAAAAAGGCTTTCTTAATAAACGTCGAGGTAGATCGGCAGGATAAAGCCTGTCTGATCTGTGTATCAATTTCCTAATCTCTGGTGTAATCTAGCGCAAGTACTTTAGCTATTATTTTTTATATCAACATTTTAGCAATGAAATGGCTGTAGGCATCTAGTGATTCCGGATTTTACCTTTCTTTAATAATAAGATTATAGTCGCATTATTACATAGACTCTGGAAGAAGCACCCTCTTCTGTGCTGCATTCACTACCACAACAAAAGCTCACGGAAATCAGTTATTTGCCTGTATTTTTGTAGAGAATTCCACAGGAAGACGTCTTCTCCTGGAGGCCCTGTTGTATGATAGAGTGTCCAGCGCCTCATCTAGTTCACTTGATTGCATTTCTATGTTCTAGGTCCTCTATCTAGGTGGTCCAATCTTGGTATATCTATATCCCCAGATATTGTTCAATATTTATCCCGATCCACCGTAATTCAGACCTATAGTTTGTTGTAATACGCTTTAAACGCTGCACAAATTGCTCACTCTAGTAGCAAGGTGCCATTATCTACCCTGTGATTGTTGACGATAGTTGGTTTTTACCAGCATCCTTTCTGACTCTATGAGCTAGTATTCTACCCGCAATCTCAACATGCTCAAGTATCATATGGCTTGGTATAAAAGATAGCCTTTTTGGGCTCTTTTTCCGATATTTCCTTTAATGATCTGGAAGTGGTTACATTAACCCCTTCTGTTTGTAAACTGGGATTATGCGATCATTGATTCCTCCGCTTTATACCTGAGTTGAAAGAATTGGCTTCCAACCTGTGTCAAGGATTCTAACTCTACAGAACTCGCTTAATAGCATCCCTGCTAATAAATGCCTTAAGGTTGTCCCATATATACCAACTTTAGCTGTACTCCTATTATTTTAAGGAAAATT
>CM070037.1:109284454-109295633 GCA_036250615.1 Ptychadena robeensis | reverse complement strand
CCCCCCCCCCCCCCCACCTAGTTTATACTCTGTTCCCTAACCTATAAGATTGCAAGCAACTCCTCCTGTGTCATAACCATGTGTTATCTTGTGTGGCATCTCAACTCTGAATTATTACACAGCGCTGTGTCATATATTGGCGCTATATAAATTATAATAATAATACATACTGTATATCTTTTTATATATTAAAAGATCACAAAATTAGTAGATATCATTATTGTGCTCACATTCATATGTTTACATAAAAATTTTAAATATTTTGAATGTAAACAATATGAACATAAAGCCGATTTGTTATATTTCTTTATTGTAGAGAGTAAAGCAGCTGTATGGAGCAGGTAGGTTGGTGTGTGCAAACACACTGGTAAGTTGAGTGGAGTTGAATGAAAAAATTAAAGGGGAGGAATTTCCGTATGAATGGACTGATTAGCAATTTGAATGCCATTTATAGACTATGAAGATGCTTATCTCAACAACAATGTAGACAGCAGGAAACACATTGAAGACTCAGCATGGGCACTATGTGTTATATTTTTCTTCTTGCAGACTTTACATAGTCTCAGGATTGGTAAAAGGTAATTGTGTAAGATTCTCCACATTTTGTGCCACATGGAAAATGACAGTTCCCGCAATTAAAATGGTGTGGTAGACTAGCATGAGAACAAAGCGTTAAATGGAACATTTTACTAGATTATTCTCTGTGATTCTGTATAACTTGAATCTTTCCAAAGAAGGAATGTGGCAGCTCTAATTTCCATATATTTCTATATTTAAACTTTTTCAGTCTCAGTATCTCCACTTACATTGTTGTGTGCGCATCTTGGAATAAAAGGATGAATTGAACAACTCTGGCTATACTGAAAATATTACAATGACTGTAACGCGGTGTTAAAATCTCATTTTCAACTCATTTAATGCCATGACACATTTCCCAAATATTGAGGAACACTTAAGCTGGCCATAGACACCTCGATCCATGGCTGGCTTGTAGCAGACTTGTTACAGTGTGGTGGCATCAGGAGTTGGCTACAGAACTGATGGGAATCCTGTGTGCTCCACTAACACAGGGATTCCTGGCAGATTGTAGACAATTAACTTGGAGGGAGAGGAAACTCCCCATCCACAGTAACTGACTACAACAAGCCTACACAACCTGCCGTCTTTTTGGGTCGAAACCTCCAGGTGTGCACCCCAGAAGTTGTGGGCTCCCACAGTTATTAACTATGGCCGCATTACATGTAGTTAACTTATTGAAATACTTAAGGCACCCATACACCTTACAATCTTTCCATACAATTTCTGTACAACCAACTTTTGTTCTACCAAAACCATGTAATATGAGGACCTTTCTAATCCTTCCAATCACTATGTGTTCTATCAGGGAGTACACTATACTACACAATTGTTGGTAGATCTAATGGAGATTGTATGGATCGATCTAAAGCCCCCCATACACCACATACAATTACCATGCAACTTCTGTACAACCAACTTTTCTTCTACCAAAACCATGTAATAGGAGGACCTTTCTACACCTTCCAATCACTATGTATTCTATCAGGGAGGTCACTATACTACATAGTTGTTGGTAGGTCTCATGAAAGTTGTATGGAGGAATCTGCAGGTGTATGGGGGGCTTTAAGGTATATGTGGGGCTTTAAAATATTGCCCCTGGTCACTTGGTATGAATACTTCAAGCAGCATTTTGTGACTTTTAATGGCAGAATAAGTAAATTCTTCAATCTACATATTTAAGCTAGGCATACACGGCTTAATTATAAATATATTTAAACACAATTGAGCACTGTGCACATTCACGGCACTTGATTTTGCTAGAATCCCTGTTCGATTTCCATTACTTTGGATGTCACTAGATGTCACATACATACCCCGGCAGTATACATTATACAAAAGCATACATACATGTTTATACTCTATGAATGCAGCCCCATACTTACCATATTTTAACGATTGATATATTTACGTGCCCTAGATATTGAAAGTGAATTACACAGTGTACTGACTGGGCTCAACCTATTCTCTACCTATTCTAAATGTGTGGCTGATCGGTTGAGCTGGGTCGTCTGCCGTCTGGCACATTAATTAGGTACCTAATGTATTTCTATAGGAATGTATATATAGGCATCCCAAAAGGGGTTCTTTACACCTCACTGGGAATGTCTTTATTTGACATAAATTGACATTTGACATATTTATGATTTGTTTCTTTCCTCCATAATTTTAGTCTTGTTTATCTTCTGAGAAATCAACAGTATGTTGCGAAACGTGTCATGAATGTATGCAAGACATGATTATTTGTGATGCTGTTTAATACATGATTAACTATGTATACATGAATAAAATGTATATCATTTGATTTTAATATCTGTGAAAGAGTTTACTTATTCTGCCGTTAAAAGTCCAAAATTTTCACCATGACAGGGTGGCAGGGTGAAATATTAAAAGTATTTCAAACCTTTGATATATACTAGGATGTACTAGGATATACTGGCAGTAATATTCTGTGATTTATATGAATATTTACATAATTAGAGGGACTATCCATATTCATCATAGGTGATATTAACATTTGTTAAGAATCACTATTGGTATATGAGGATTTTTATTACAATAATATTTTAGTACCATGGATAAGAGGCAGAAGCAGATGGCACAAGCTGTTTATTAAAGAAGTTGGTCACTAGCTGTATATAAAAGTTTTCAGGGCTTTTTTAACCATCTATTTGGATGGTTTGGTCTTTGAATAAGCCTTGTGAGCACTGTAGGAAGGTGTTAGCCTAAGGTTTGGATGTACAAAAGGTAGCTGAAGATTTGAAGTTCACTCTCCTGTATGATCAGGAGGTCCAACATTGACTTTAGTGGAGTACTACTTGCAGTTTGTTCAAAGCGGCATGAGATCCACAGCTATTATGCCCATTTCCTGCCTTTCTGGTCTACACTGTTGCTTTGAAATACCCTGAAACCATGACAAGTGAGATTTACAGCCTTGAACATGAACTTCATGCAGATAATTTACAGGTCCTTTACACCAAAAAACACCAATTATCTAAAAATGACCAGTCAATCTATACACAGATTCATGAGGCAATGTATTATTTTGATTGAACAACATATGGATTGCTCCATGTGATGTATGTATATACTCTTCTTTAGGATGGAAGACTTTATTTTTGAGACTTAATATATTTCTTACACCCCCAAAAATGTTTTTAGACTGTTAGTTATACATGTCTTAGACTATGACATATACAGTACGTAAGACTGTGTATGACTTTGGGAAAGACATTATATTGTGAGCTCCTCTTAGTGACATTATTTAAACATGACATACAATGGTTGTCACATTCAGAGAGCCAAGCATAATAGATGTTACAAGAAAATCTTCCAGTGTAGTCTGAAGAAGTGGTGTGACCACAGTGTCCAATGCCCCATGAGTTCACCTCCTTCTCTGATGGTCTAATGTTTCCATACAAATATCAACAGGATTTTGGTATGTGATGCGATTTCAGGAGTGGTAGGGGCAATCACTGCAGAGTACGATGTACAATGCTTGAATTTCCCACCCTCCCTTGGCCAATGTCTATCAACAGCACTGGCGATGTGGGCTGTGAAACCGAGGCCCCGCCATTATAATGCAGATCTATGGCGCACTCCCTACTTGCCACAACTATTCGGGGTGTCCGAGCCCACCCCTTCTGCGTAATTGGTGACGTGGAAGTGGTGGTCTCTGACTCTCGGAATAGCTGTGGCTAGATATAGATTCCCCACAGCTTTCCGGGAATAAAAAACATAGAAGCCACATAGCATAGTTTCATCGATACCTACAAAGAGAACATTTTTGTGAATTTTTGCATGGGTAAGGGTATATCAGTTGACAATGCTGATCTGTTGAAATGAAATGGTCTTCCTAATGCACAAGCCTGTACCGTGAATGATGGGTTACTTGGTTACTTTGGCGTGAACCAATGTAGTGAATTTCAGGAACACAAAAACGCCTGCAATAGAACAGTGTAAATGGGCCCTGAAAAGAGAATATTTGGAAGCTTTCAGAGTTTGACACATTGCTTGATTTAATTAATGTACTTTACTAATGTAAGCCTGAGGCATGTGCAATTCTGCCAGACGTTATATAGAATATTAATGGGATGGGTTATTAAAATAGTACAAGACCTTTGGGGGGACATTTGCATTAAGATATTATAGCTGAGGTTCAGTCTATCATCAATCTCATTTCTTGTTCCCTAAGGAGTTCAACTTTTTTTCGATCAGTAAATGTTAAATAGGTTTCCATCATTTCCATTCCATCCAGCACGGTATATGCAGACAGGGATTGTCATTCTCTCCATCAGAAAACTCTGCCTGGCTATACAAATACTTTCTGCGCCATGGATTAGGAATGACCATTCACAATGCAACATCAGACTTCATTACATGTTTGTTCTTAATTAGTGACTTTAAAGTCAAGACAGCCAAATGGAACATGCAACAGAAGGTATGTAATTTATTTTAAACAATAAGAATTGCTTATATAGTTTAAAGCAACTATATGAAAAGCTATCACGTCAATATAGACCAATGGTTCTCAACCTTTTGAGATCTGCGACCCCAGAAGTGATGCCGAGAAATGACACTTGTTCCTTGTTCTGATTCTTTCCGTGAACATGAAGAATCCTGTAAAATGGTCTTTGATACCCAAAGGGGTCCCGACCCACAGGTTGAGAACCACTGATAGAGACTAAAACCCTAAGGAATGTTTCTGGAACTTGTTTGAATCTAAGGCTATTTTTCCCTTATACGTCAGGACCCCTCCACTAAGCAATTTGCTTAGCGGAGGGGGTCCCGACGTTAATGGAAACAAGCCCTTAGAAATGCAACAGTTCATATCAAATGGCATAAGTACCAATTTTTAATGATCAATGAAAAAAGTTCTTTACCTCTCTGGCATTTGAGACAAATCCAGTTCATTCTCTCTTTGGGTTCATCCCAAACGCTAGAGGAGTGGGGATTGGGAGATCCCAATAAACCACTGGAAAGGTGCAGCTATTCTGTAAATTTCTGCAGCATTTCGAGGGTTGCAGGACCGCCCCTAAAAACGCAAATATGTACCCAAAACGTTTTGAAAACGCACTGGGGCTGGGGCTACACACATCTCAAGAATGGGTATGGGAAGCCAGCTAGGACAATTCTAACAACAGACAAATATGTTTTTAAAGGAATATAACACATTACATTTCAAACGTTGTAAGACATAACAGAAACATATTGTAAATAAATGCAAATGGATATTCATAATAAATGTTGCCACACCATACTAATCGGTGCTGTATTAGCTATTCTAGATGTTACACTAACAATTTATACTATTTATTTCCCTACCTATGCTGCAACGTAGCTATGTTTCTTGATGTTAATCTAATAATTTAAGCTAAATTCACATCGGCATTTGAGGTTCACCACGATTAACGATGTCTACGACCCCCACCTTCACATCAGCAGCCATTTCTGGGCATTTTAATGGGTTTTTTATGCCTTTTTTCTTGTGATTGAAAATTTGACCATCTCTACATTTGTTGCAATGTAGGTTTAAAAAGACTAAAGCTCTGCCACAATAACCAGAGCTGCACATAAGTGGCACAAAGCTACCCGGGCATATAAAAAACTGCCTATGCTTAGCTGCAGTGGCAACAACTAGGAGGTATTCCAGGAGGCCGAGGAGCAGCCAGAGAGGGGAAAGATCTTCAGCACTCAGCGTCCCACTCCAAACTGCCCTGATGTGTCAGAAAGTAGCCAGAGACGTGATCTGTACATTGACATCAAGTGTTCACGGGGGCATCTTATGGTGGAAGATGGTATTGCAGGCGATTTTTTTCCCAATTGGGATTAAAGCACAACCACATAAAATAGCTGAACAAACAACTTTACTTTATCATGTTTAGACAACTGTAAAAGTTAAAAATTTTATGTTTACCAGAATACTTTCAGTTTTATTGTTAAATACAATTTCTGTCAACTGAATAATGGCAGGGTAACATTATTATAACTATAAAAAGTTGCAGTTAGGGTTTGAAATTGGAAAGGTAGGTTGTAAATTAAATTCCCCCTAAAAATGGGCTTATGTTTTACATGTCGCACTGTGTGTACTGGCCCGTCATAGCCCATTGCTAAAAAAAAAGGCCAAATCTGCACTGCGCCTTTTTCCCTGCGTTTGCCATAGGTGTAGTGTAGACTTAGCCTTAGATTATTTTTTGTTTCACAATTCCTACATAAAGGTGCCATTAATGTATCCACATTTTCCACCAAATTAAAGCTTTATCTGTCCTGACAAAATAATTCTCTTTGGGTGGAATAAAATTGTTATAATGTAAAATAACAAAATACCACTAAAAATAAGAAAAATGCTCCGGCACTCAGGAACGTTTAGGGAAAAAAAAGGCCTGAGGTCTTCTGTGTATCCTAGAACATATGAACATTTTATTTGGGATTTTGATCTCTAATGATCTGTAACACACCTCCCCCACTCACAATCGTATAAAGAAAACATGTTTAGTAAAGACTAAAATCTGAGCATCTGCTGCACAATCTGAATTCAATTTCTTCATCTCGCTGAAACCCAATTACCCTGTGCCTATCAGCTGGAAACACAATTGTGCCAGGCTGGAGATTTGGTTCATAGCAGTGATTTTATCCCACAGGAGACGGAGCAAGCATTCATCGCGGGCTGGGAGCATTCACACTCATCTAGCATCAATAAAGATGCATTCCCATTTGGACATGATCACTGCGGGACACCACAGATTTCTCTGAGGTCCGGAGAATGCATCTGTTATTTAAAATAGGATTCTCTGTTATACACTCAGACGTACAATTAGTGCCATGTATCTTTCTGCTGGCACTGCCATGATTGTTCTACCCTGAAGCTTACCACTTTCCTCAGCTGTAAGCAATCATCTCTTTCCGTACAGCCCGTCAACAATAGAAATCATGTCATCAAACATGTTCTTCTATAGAATTCCTTACAATAGTGTAATCATGTGACATAGGACGATAATTTGGCCGATCGACCGTGCATGATGACGTCATCACAATCGGCCAGGCACCCTTTGTGTGCCAGCACTGTCCGTTGGCACTTCCAAGTAATTGGGCTAGCAGCCTAGTAGGAAGGGAGAATGAGGAGCTGCTAGCACCTCCCCTCCCCCTTCCCCCTCACAGCTTCTGAGGGAGAGAAGGAGGCAGCTTCAGACACGCTGAATCAGGGGCCAATATTGATCTCACCCCTATGTTGCCGCGGACTCTCTCCAGGCCTCTACGTACACGTACCTCCCTTCCATCCAGAGGGGCAGCCAGGCCTCACGGTCCTCACCTGCAACGACGGCTGAGCTTCCTTCAGTTTAGCAGGTCCTTGCGCACATCCCTCAATAAAGGTCCAAGACGCATCAGATTGTTGTAAATACAGTGCCCCTTTATTGCAGTAACGTCACAGTGCCAGTAACACTCCACAATCTTCTTGGGAGCCATCTGGGAGCAGTATCTGCCGGTAACAGTCTGTACCCTAGCCTTCACTACCCAAGTGACTTCTCCTAGGCTAGGACTGCCCTTGCCCCCAGCGAGGGTAACAAGGATGAGGCCTTAGTTACATCTCAGTGCAGGCCTGGTCTTCGGATGCGCAGGCCTGGGGCCTTTTCCCACTCCACTGGACCCAGTACACTTCTGCTCTCTACTCCTCTGCTGCTAAGAAGACCCTATTTACATAAAACACTAAACTAATATAACTTCCTATTCTCCTCCCAGATGGCTCACAAGATCACAACATCACATGTTCCAAAACATTTGCATTGACAGCTTGCACCTATATTTTGCCAAGCAACAGCACAAGCATAAAGACTGACATTTTTCATAGAATCCTAGTTAACTCTCGACTGACCATGATACAATACACTTGACCCTTAGTCCACCTTCCTACAATTACATAGTACTGTATATTAAAGAAGGGTTAAAAATTAAATCAAGCTTACAATTTAAGTTGTTTTTGAACGCCTCATATCATGCTTGATGGGCTTTGCAAAAGCCCTTTGCAGACCGCTTTTGAATAATGTCGTGAGCATTTAAAGCAAGGGTGTGAACATATCACCAAGACAACCCTGTCAGATGACTCTTTAAATAAATCTCTATCCTGGTGTTTTTCAAGCATCTAAGCTTTCAAGCTTTGAAAGCAAGTACTAGAAGATTAAAAAACACATCATTAAAGCTTCCACTGGAGGGTACCAGGAGACCAGCAACACATTTAACCAATGATTTTATGAATATGGCCTAACGGCTTGTGTCCACTGCTGAGAGGAGACCTAGAGAGGACATTTCCCGTTCTAATATATGGGACAGTGTCCATTCTGCGTATTTTGAGTGCACCAACGGTGCTGTTTTGAAGCCGCGGGCTGACGCATCTTCCTAGCAGCACCGTGCTGGGTCAATGGAGGTGTCTCGAAGACGCGGGAAAACAGTGCCCGATGCTGTTTAAGTGCTGTTTTTCCACGTCTTACCTCTGCTGAATCAATAGCAGGCACTCCTGCAAGCTGCAGGCAATTGACCTGGCAAATGTGCCAGCGCACGTCTTGATTCTCTGTGCTGGAGACATGGCCAAAGAGGTAGGGGAACAAAAGGTACTAGGGGAGATGTAACTAGCTGATGATGTTAGGAAAAACAATAGGATGAGAGAGAGAGAGAGAGAGAGAGAGAGATAGTTCAAGGCAAGAGTGGGAGAGGATTATTTGGAGAAAGATGATGCCCATGTGATGAGTGGAGATGTCAATTTAAAAATTTAAAGTCAGTGGAAGAGTGGAGGAGCCAGTTAGAGGTGTATTTATGCACAAGTTTGGAGATGTAAGTAGGACAGGAGGTGATTTGTTATTGCTTTACGATTTATGCTCCACTGATTATAAACCAGCCTAAACATTATTGAGTTTTGAGATCTGGAGATGAAAAGAGGAGAAGATGTTTCAGGCACATTGTGTAAAGAGTAGTGTCCCAATACTTATGCTCAGTATCCAAGGTTAACATTTCCACCATTAAGGGCAAAAAGAACACCTTGTCCATTACTAGTCAGCATAAATGGTGCCCATAGGAGGGTGATGCCCATTGGAATTTAGTACAGTCTTGCGTGTCAAGTTTAGCCTTCAGCTACTGACACATATTTACTATGGGATTAAGGTATGGGATTACTGGTTAGGCCATTCCAGGTCCTTCATGTGCTTCTTCTTTAGCCACTCTTTTTTGCCTTGCCTTGTGATTTTGGTCATTGTCATGCTGGAATACCCATACACTACACAATAACTCCAGTACTCCTCTGGGTCAGATGTATATTGGCCAACTGCACACAAGCCTGTACATGTGCTATCTTGAGCAGGGGAGGCAGATATGTCCTTCACAGAGTAGTGTTACTAATTGTTCCCTGCTGCCCTAAGATCATTGCCAAGTTCATGACACTACTTCATCACTGTGCTCTTGTTCACTGGGTAAGATCTTCCATAGAGCCCAGATTGAGGGACATTGACAGAAATGTTATGTTTCTTCCACTTTCAACTTAATGGGCCAACTGTTGTAATTTCACCAAGCTGCTTGGAGATGGTCTTGTAGCCCAGTGAAGCCTAGTGTATGAATGCCTGAAATCTTGCTGGTTGTTAGGGGATCAAATGCTTATTATACTCAATGAACATATGACTTTTGTGCACAAGATTTGCAAGTTTTTTTGTTGTTATTTTCTAGTCAAAATTAAGATGACCCTTACTGATTAATGGCTGCAGAGGATTTACAGTGGACCCTTGAGTTACAAATGGCTTGAACCTAGACCGACTTAAGTTTTGGGTAGCTCACAACCAAAGTCTTGACTTACCGTGTTTCCCTGAAAATAAGACAGTGTCTTTTTTTATTATGAAAAGGTGAGGTTTTGGGAGGTTCAGAATGCATTATGGGTATTTTCTTGACTTACAACCAACTATTGGGAACAGATATGGTAAGTCAAGGATAGACTCTAGTTCACTCTATCAGACTCCTTAGAGATGTTCTGACCTTTTGTCAAAAAATGGCATCAAAAAGTTGTATACAATATAGAAAATTGATTAAGGCTTAGAAAAAAAATTGTAGCATAAAAATTCTACCTTTATGAGGTTATTTTTGTATTTTTTTGTGTATGGAACTTTTTGCAGCATACAAGGGGTGGCATCAAGACCGATACGGTTGATTGGCCTAAACTACAGATCTTCAGTCATCACTAGCATAACAGATGCCACATGGCATTTCCCCTTATTTTCAAATCGAAGGAAGGACCAAATTGGAAAAAAAGTTTATTTTTAAGCTCAATACAACTGGACTTTCTTTTATTTTATGTTTACACATTCACTGTTTTTATAGTGTTTTAGGCACTTGGATATTAGCTGTTACAGGTAGGGTAGATTAGATCTTAAGGTCCCCATACACGCTGCGATACGCGGCAGATTTTGCGGATTGCAGATGCCCACATTGATCAACTGTGGGCAGAATTCTCAAATGGCCATAAAACCGGCATGTCAGTAAAGTCATGGCCAATCCCATTACTTTGGATGGAGACCAGCACAAAGGGTGCCCAGCCAATTCTCGGCACTCCCGGACGTCATCATGCACGGCCGGGAGCTGTCGATCTGCCAGGCAGACATGTGTGGGCACCTTTACTGTCCCAATGGCATAAAAGGTGTTGAGGTTTATCACAAAGGAAGAATGTTGTTTACAGGGGGTCATCCAACTCAGATGTGTAGCATCTTAAAGTAGGAAATGGAACTTGAAAATGGAATGTATTAATATGGCTTACACATGTACACTATAGATCATTTAAAGTGTTAAAGTGCACCTAACCTCACTTATGTACGATCTATAAATAAAGATAAAAAAATCCTTATCTGTAAAGAGATAAATTCTAAATGCCTCCTCTCTCTTTAATAAAGCTAGGCATACGCGGGTCGATCAAGGGGCAATCGATGTGCACCACAGAAAATAGCTCACAACATGGCAGCTGGGAAAGCCGGACACACACAGGATGGCTGCAGAGGAGAGGGGCTCCTCCCAGCACTTGCCTGTGTAGTGTACACAGCCGTTCTAGGCTCCACCCCTTTCCCCTGTTGGGAGCCAATCA
>CM070037.1:109255665-109284444 GCA_036250615.1 Ptychadena robeensis | reverse complement strand
GGGGGGGGGGTCCGGCTCTCCCCACTGTTTGTCAGATTGACCAGGATTTACGGACATGTTCATTCCCTGTTCGACCTACCTTTTTCGAGCTGGGTTGATCCTGCTCAAAGAAAGGAATATAGGGCTTGATTTTTTAATAGATTCGAGCACAATCGAGCGAATGTGCACATTGTTCGATTGTGCTTGAATCTATAAAAAAAATCAAGCCCTGTATGCCTAGTTTAAACACAGTGTTTTTTTTTGCAAAGACAGTCGGGATATATAAAATAGTTACATCACACCTGTATACAAGTTTATGAAGTTAACTTTTTTCCGTTGAAAACATCTAGTGGTCGTACATGTTACTACAGCTATTTAGCTCTAAAAGCTACACAGGAATCAACATGGCGACTGCTAAAGATGAGAGAAGAGCAGGTAAGGATGTTGTTTTAGCATTTTGGAGCAACTTTGAACCATTTTGACAGTTTGGAGGTAAGTTAAATTTGCATACATTTTTTATTGCTTCTTTAATGTAAACACACCGCTAATATTATTTGTATCACATTTAAATACCTTTTTTTAAACCACAAAAGCTATACGTTTTCTTTTATAGCAGATAAGCTTTAGGCACAGGAGTTTATCTGTGCAGTTATATGTGAAATCTACTCTGCTGAGGAGTGAAAAGACCATTAAGTCTACTTTCTATGCCAAGCATTTATCACACCAATGTTTTTCTCTGGCATCCTTAGTAATTAGTTTTCTTCAGTTGTTTCAGCACCTGTTGCGAATCCCTCTTCTTTTAATAGATGAACCAATCTGAAAGTCACACTTTGATATGATTAAAGCACTTCGAGAAAACGGAATAAAATAAATAATAACAGCTATACAAGACATGGACACGCGACTGCCCTACGTGTTCATTGATTTTTCTCTGTTGCTTCTCCGTGAATTAAGCGGAATAATTTCTAGAATGATTCAGATACCAAAATTCAGATAGAGTGGTGCAATAAAATTATTTTAGATTTGGCTTCTAGTTACAGTCGCATCAGGAACTTTCCATCAAAGGAATTAGTGACATTATTTTACTGCATGACGAATCATGAGGGTAACACTTGTAAGGTGGTGTCATGTGAGGAAAACTTGATTCAGAATAATGAAAGAAGTGAAAGGGTTGTAAGATTATGGCTGGATAATCACAATTCTGCTGAAACTTTAATTGTCTTGGTTTTCTGGGAACGTGTGTGTTTATTGTTTGATGTTTAAACATTATTCTCAAGAAAAGGTTGATTTGTGTTAATCGTGACTAGGGTATAAAAGATAGCTGTCCCTTTTATCTGAATTGTTCAACAACATTCACTCACCAAAAACCTAACTGGAAAAATTGAGACTCGGTGGCAATTACAATAAAATACAGATACCACCTTACGGAACTAGTTCCCTGGCCCTCTGACATCCTAAACAAAGGATGGGACTCTGTATCTACGATTGTCCCTTCCAATGACCATTTCCATGGCCAGACCAACTTCAAGCGCCTTACAAACCTGCAGCTGCTGTGACAAGTTTTGAAACCTGAAAACAAAGGAATTACCCTATTTTTCAGACTATAAGATGCACTTAAAATCAATGGATAAGTGTCTTATAGTCCGAATATTTTATTTATTTTGTCCCAACCATCCTGGGAGCAATAGCTCTGCATCCCAGGAGGTAGGAATTTGTTCCATTCCCTCCACCCAAGCCAAAAAGCCACTGCCAAAAAGAGATCTCCAAGAAAATAGAGAGAAGAATCTCCCCAGTACACTGACTAGGGCGTGGGGACTTTAGCGGCTTTGATAAGTAAACAGGTAACCACAAAGTAAAAAAAGTGCTAACATTTATTACTGAAGTAACCAAATATCAAACCCAAATACATATGAGTTGATGTAGTTGTAGGAATAGATATAGCACGAAACCATACCATAAACAAAATGTACATAGCATAGGAAAACATCAAGCATGCACCGCAGGCCTAAATCTTAGGCATTGGATATGGGCATCCTCATAAGATGAAACTGAATGATGTAAGCCATCCAAGAGTTGACCTCACCACCCCGACGTACGTTTAGTCATAGGACTTTTTCAAGGGGTAGAGGTAGATCAGATGGTGAAAGTCTAGATGGAGAGTCTAGAAGTCTAGATTTGATATTTGGTTACTTCAGTAATAAATGTTAGCACTTTTTTTACTTTGTGGTTACCTGTTTACTTATCGAAGCCGCTAAAGTCCCCACACCTTAGTCAGTGTACTGGGGAGATTCTTCTCTCTATTTTCTTGTATTATTTTTGGGATGTTGGCTTCTTCTTGCGAGAGAGTTTCTCTTTTTCAAAAAGAGATCTCATCTGCAATAGCACTAGCAATACCCATTCGCTGAACACACCAACTTATATTTTACAACTAGATAGCATTAGTGTATTTACAGATTGTAAAATGTGTCTCTCCATAAATTGGTCAGTGTGTTCAGGGAATGTGTACTGCTCTGCTGCAATGAAGACCTCCCTCCTGGCACTGGCCTTTTGGCTGGAGGAATATAGAGTGAATACTGCATGGTCCAGTTCTGCCTACTTTGCTGGAACATTCTGTATATTCACTTGATATCTGAATGGCTGTGTCTGTTACACATAACATAACAAGAAACCATAACAACATAACTAAGCATGTTTATAAAAATTCCCAACCCTTAGTATGCCAGCTCCTTCTAGTCCCTCCACCTAGGTCTCTCTCTTTTGGCTCCATGCCCACCTTTAGGACTAAACTTAGGTGAACATGGCCTTCTACAATATTAATACCTATACATAAAATATATATGACTTATTAACTTAATTTGTTTGCAAGAGCTGGTGTAACTCAAGTTTGGACATCAACGACTAATGATTTTGTAAAGTTGACAGAGAGAGAGAAGGTCTTGTGCTGACCACCAATTAGAGGCAGAGTTAGCATGCACACAGAGAGAGAAGGTCTTGTGCTGACCATCAATCAGAGGCAGAGTTAGCATGCACAGAGAGAGAGAGAAGTCCTTTTGCTTTGCTCTGTGTGATCGCTGACCAGTGTGCATGTTTGTTTTGGCGCACAGGGTAAGGTATTTTCAAGATGTTTGGAAATAAATATATATTTAAAAAAAAAAACAAGATAGGAAAACATTGGCAGCAAAGGGAGGGAAAAAGACTCATACCTCTGCCTGCCCCAGCAATCAGATGCTGAGACTGCATGTAGCTGGTCGGGGTGCACATAGAGAAAGTCTTGTGCTCGTCGACTAGTTACTTTTGGAGTCAGAGTTAGTGATGAGCAGCATAGGCAACATTTGTAAAATATTGCAAATTTTTGCCTTATATTTGCAACATATTTATAAATTGGAGAATTTGTGATCTCCAGTCATTATTACCTTCATTGCGAAAAAGATCAACCCTACTGATGTAAAAATCTTGAATATTATAAGATATAGCACTATATTCAAAATCTTTATTCTCGAAGCGCTGATATTCAAATGAAGGATTTGTGATTTGAATATTTATTATCAACACTAGTCAGATTCGACCAATCCATAGAAAAGGCAGCTAGCCGACTAGTCAATTAATGCTCTAACTCAATTAAGTATTTTTCCCATATGAAATAATGAAAATACCCATAATAAGAGGGTGTACTGACCCTCTAAAAGCCCCCCTTTACCTCACGTTTTCTTAACAAATGATGTGTATAATATGTGTGATTTAACACCAATAGTTTTTCTGGTTCACCAAAAAGCTATAAAATGGGCCTAACTTTTCTTTCAATGCCATTCAAGTTGACATGCATGGTTTCAGAAAGAGAGGATTAAATGGAAGGTGTGTTATTTTGGGAAGGAGAGTCCAGTTCCATAAGTACATCAGGAATCCGGCTCTCTGGTCTCCTTTCTCTCCATTGCCTTCTCTTTCTTCCTCCTGTCTGTTCTAGCTTTTTTGGAGACATTCAAAAGGTCATCGAACATGTTGGTAAATTTTTATCTGTTGTTGTAATTTTGAATGATGTAGACAAAAAAAAAATATTTTTATCATAGCAGCAGTTTTTGCCTTTTTATGTTGCTTATCGTATTGATAAGGATGGCTTGACTTAAAATAAAAGGTATTGTAGAGACCAGAGAGAGGGCCACACAACTGTACATATAGCACTCTGTATTTATACTGTATAGTGCTGTATTATTGTTGGTGTATGTCACTGTAAGGACTACACTTGTTGGTTACAAGTTGCTGGAACCCTCTTTCAAGGACAGGGTTAATACCTTTCCCCACTCTCTGTCTCTCCCTCCAAAATGTAACTATTCTGATCTGCCCAGTTACAGGCCTTAAGCCAGCCCCTGTCTGATGTAATACAAAGTTGTTCTTTAGAATATTCTGGGCTTTTCTGATTTGGTTTCCTGTATGACTACAGCTTCCCTCAGTGGTGTCCCCAGTCAAATATCCCTGGGTGAGGTGACTCTCCTCTATCTTATAGTGTGACACCATAACTGGACAACCTTCAGTACTTCATCCCAGAGAGAGTCCAGCAGCTCGGTAGCAAAGGTAGCAATGTTTATTACCAAGTCTTCACCCCTTTTCCGCCCTCGGGAGTTGGTGTCAGCATGTATAAATTGTAAATAGCCCTTTCCAGCTTGTGTGGACCTTCGCTTTATTGGGGTGTGAGCCGTGCTTGGTGAGACAACAGAGGACATTCATCTAAAGAACCTGGTTGCGTGAGTAGCACATTACATTGCACCTCTACAACACTACAGTACTACATCACTAGTTATATGTATATGTTATATATGACCCAAAATGTGTAAATAAGATAAAATTTACCAATATATAATAGCTGAACAATCTAGTGTTTTTTTGTATGTGTTCTATTATTATATAAGCATTAAACAACTATACAAACTATACTATACATCTCTGAAGATCTCACAATCTCCTGCATTGGCTATATACAGTATATCACACACAATAAAAGAAATACTATACAGTATATCACATATATTTAGCGTTATGGGCTTTTCGCACGAAAAGCCGCTGCCTGGGCAATCGCGGCGGAGTACAGTGCACTTAGACGTCGGCGGTGTGTGGGGAAAAAAGCGACGCCCCCTCCATTAACATGGAGGTCTATGGGGCCCCCCCTTCGGCATCACCGATGACGCCGAAGACACGAGGCTGGAAAGGCTCTGTGTGCATGCAGCTATAGAAAAATGCTGCAGCTCAGGGAGAGCCGGCGGTTGCGCCTGATCCCGGCACAGGCGCAGTTTGATTCCTCACGCTCTAATTTCTAATGGACTGCTCTCAGTCTCCAGTGTATACTGGCTAAATTAATCACATTGAAAAAACAGATCAGTGATATAGAAGCCATGGAGGAAGTGGTGAGATCCTGGAAAGTGTGAAGTACATTACTGTTGATTTTCCTTATGAGCTAGATATCTTTTTTGTTTTAATGAAATAAATCATATATCTTATATGGTTTAAAGTTGCTAAAAATCCTAATCATCGGCACTTATGGTGCTAATAATAGAAAGCAGATATTAAGGTGATGGGACTTTTTAAAGAAAACATTTACAATACTATTTGATGTGTGAATCCCCTGTCATTTCTTTCCAGGACTTTTGTTTAAATAAAAACGATAAAATTGTCTTATATTTAGGTCAATGTTTCACCACTGCTTTGTGCATTGTGTACATGGACTGCAATGTAACATTGTACCTGGGGAGATGTCTAGCATGATTTACATCCTGTAATTACGAGTGAGTAGGTCCAGACATGCTCTGTAATTTTCAGCCTCTACCAGAATTGCCTTTTAATTCCTTCTATCAGTTTGCAGCGGATGCCATCATTTGCTGAGAATATTTAATGAGGCATTAAAGAGTGAAGCTTCGTTTTACATTGAGTTGCTTCATTTCTAAGCGACGTGCTGCATTGCCCCATCATAACACAACCAAATGTGTCCATAGAGAATGCATTGAGCTCATATTTAAAGAGATGACCATGTTATGGACACGCTTTGTTCACTGCAAAGTGTTTACTTTCAACAGGGCAGTATTGGAGAACTTTTCTATTTTGGGAGACTTATTTCATGTTTTCATGTTTTCAATTAAAAGTTGGTCTAATGTATTGCTGAAATATTAATTAGCATAAAGTAAAATTTTACCTTTTTTGTGGTAACCAAAGTATAGCTAAGGTTTTTTTTTTTTTAACAAACCAAAGCTACCCTTTGGGTTACTTACCAGTCCCTGGCGATACTCAACATTGTCAAGTTTGGCGATTATTCCGGGTTCCACCTTTGGCGAAGTAGGCCTTCATTTTATGCAGGTAATGTTGATTTTCCTCCTCATATGTGAAGAGGGGAGGAGGGAGGGAAAACAGAACAGATTACAACGTAATTTGCTTGTAGTGTCCTACCTGTGGAGGTCAAACTAAAAAAACACAAAAAAATTAAACAAAATTAAACAATATAGGCAAACAGCGCAGGCAGCGGTTGGCCTATATTATCTGTATCCATAGATTTGCCAAGTGTGCACATGTGCTGGGGGGAGCGCAAGAACAAGTGGAAATTTTAACAGTATTTCAAATAGCTGGCCAATTGCCTCCACAGTTATGCTAATAGGGGTTTTGAGGCACAAGACTTTCAATCATACATGGTTCAATGGTAGTAATCCAGAATATTATTAAAAGATACAGGACCATCTATACAAAAACCAAAAGTTAAATATAAACATTAAAACATAACATACAACTCATACTGGTCCAAATGACCATCCAGTGGGGTCTACAGAACTATATGTGTTTACAAGTCGATGTTTTCAATTGTTGATCCTATTTTGCACAGTCAACCTGACATGTTTCGCCCACATGGGTTTTCTCAGAGGGAAGCTTATATATAAGATCACACATCAAGCACCTATTACAAACAACATTCAGCTGTATTGGATATGGATAGCAGGACTCATTGGTTACACGTTTGAGGCATAGATGGTAAGTCACTGAGGAAGTTTGACCTACCCGTCAGGTTTGGCCTAGGTTCCAAGTCTAGATAAGACTAGGTAATGTCTTCCAAAGAAGTTTGTTGGTTGGACTTCTATTGTACCCAAGATGAATGATCTCTCTACTGTGTCTCCAGATGGAGGTGAAAAAAGGGGGTGATGTTGGTATTAACCACTTAGATATGGGTCATAGATGGTAACGACTCCTTGGTTCCTCCCTCTAACAGGCCACAGTGTTGGAGGGAGGAAGCAAGGGGTGGTGCTTCTATGACCCATATCTAAGTGGTTAAAATCAACATATATCTTGGCCCTGCCAAGATCTCCCACTTAGCAGTGGCCCTGTTGCTTGGATGTAGTGAATGGAACAATTTTCAGTCTCCTGGGATGCAGAGCTATTGCCACCAGGATGTTTCAGACCAAAAACAAAAATGTTGTTTAAGATGTACAGACATTTTCTTATTTTACTAGGGAAAATCCTACCTCTTTGGTCCATAACAAAAAGACTGAATCTTACCACCATGGTGGCTAATCGTTACTTTGGTGTGCTGTTGTATTCAGATTCATAGAATGTGCTTTCTGCTAGGTCATCTTTATCCGCCTTTAATACTTATTCTTTGAAATGCACAAAAATAACGCAGTGCTTCTTTTCCTTAGCTCATTTCATTCTACATGATTATATTTTCATTGACGCAGGTGTACCACAACCCACTAGCTTGCAATCTTCCTATAAAATATTTTTTTACAAAAATTGCCACATTAGGACCTTTCAGCTTATTTCTACCCGCAGTGATAAAATATTTTTGTTTTGTAGTCAGATCATGTTCTCTGTAAACTGGTTATATTCTGTGCCCTGCCTGGCACATGGGATCCCATTAACAGCACAAACAAAGCAGCAGGGTCAGTGATTATCATGGCACATTGCAACAATATAAAAATGTCAGTTTACATAAAGAGATAATAGGGAGAGATACATGTGGCTACAGCTTGCATTTGCATTGCCAAATTTCTCTTCAAAAGAACATTTTATTAAATCCCAGTGAAATCACACCCTGTAAAAGGTCTAAGGCAATGTAGAAGAAGAAGCTCTTTAAAGATCCATTCAACTGTAGTTTTTCATTGACACACTAGAAACACTATATAAAGCGCACCTAAACAAAACCCCCCAAAAATGTTATCACATTTGTACTAACCCCTTAACTGTTCCAATGGCACAAAGTTGCTTAAAAACTTAAAATATATATATACTTACCTACCCTGCTGTCATCTGTGGGAGTCACCATTTTGATTTCTGTGTAGCTTCCAGTCTTCCTAGGGTTTAGGCTGCAGTAACATGGTCGGCCACCGGGGGCCGCCAGATACAATGTCTTTCATTGGACAGAACCGAAAGTAATCAGAAATAGAAATAGGCATGAAGAGTTGTGGTTTAAGAATGTCCCTCCTGACACATCATTCTTGCCGTGGTGTGGGGGCCAGAGAGAGGAGCAGTGATAGGAGAAATACCAAAATATCTCCTCACAGGTAAGGATTTTTTTTATTTTACAAATTGCTCCAATAATAGGGGGTTGACCAGCAAGGGACTTAAATTTATCTGGTAGTTTTAGGTGCACTTTAATAAATGTATATTTGCAGTGCACACCAGATGGCACTGACAACACCTTAAAGGAACCCTGCACTGAGATAAATAGCTGATTTGCCAGTTACTACTGAAAATACCTACCTGAAGATCAGTAACATTAACATAAGAGCTAGCCATACAGGGCTCAATTTGGTAATACAGTCGAGCAAAATTGAGCGCCATGCATGTTCAAGTCACCCGATTTTCATTCTTACATGTTAGGAGGCCAATTTTCATGCCTTTAATTCTTACATGTTAGGAGGCCAAAAATATCATAAAAATGCTTCTGAAGGTTATCTACTGTCAAAATTATTTATTATTTTTATAAACCAATTCATGGTGAGATACTCCTATTGTGTTTGTTCTGGTAATCACTATCACGACATAGGAGTGTAAGGTAAATTGTGAAAATACCTGTCAAGGTGTCAACAACCTAAGCAGGAACTCTTCCTCACTTTCTGTCTTAAATAGAGCAGGATAAAAGGACTTTTAAGCAATTTCATTTTTTAATTCCATAAAAAAATATATATACACAATTAATATAAAACCAACAATTAAAAACTTTTAACGAACATTAACATGGATACTAGATGTAACCAACTAGGTTCATTCTCGGAGCCCAGGTGCTGAAACAGCAATACAGGTGCTGGCAGGATCAACAGTGGTAATCCAGAGGGAGTAATCAGAAGCGTAGTCTGTAACAAGTGTGGGTCAAAGCCAAGGTGTCAGATAACAAAGGGAGTAAGATGAAGCATAGTCCAGTAGTCAGCAGCCAAGGGTCGGTACATAGATAATAATAGCAAAGGTGCTATAAGAAAAAGAAGCAAGATATTGGCAAAAGCACAAATATCTAACAAAGGGGAAGTGCAGAGGCATGGTTTGTATAGAAAGTACTAGGGAGGGGCTAGTTGTTCAGGGTTCAAAAAGAACTCCAAAGTAACCATACACGGGCCGATATGTCACCGATCGATTCGTGACCATAGTGGATCACCGACCACAAATCGGATTTCCACCTTGGAAATCCGATTTGGACATGAGCCGATCTCCAAAATGGCTGATTCCACAACATCTAAAAGACTGCTGCATAGGGCTATGGGTCCACCAACGTACTTTGATTGGCAAACAATTGACCAAAAAAACCCAACATGTTGGTTCTATGTCTGATCAGATTTGTAGTCGATTCCAATTTTATTTGGTTGATCCTTCAGGGTGGGCAGAACCCGATTGATTGCCGATCATTCTCGTGAACGCGCAGTGATCGATTGGTCAAAAATTTTGGGAAAAATCTACCTGTGTATGGGAGCCTTTAGGAATCAAACAATGTATAAAGGCAGGCTAACAGGTAGCTGGGCAGACAGAGCTAGAGCCAGACAACGAAGCATTCCAGTGTTCAGATCCTGACACTAGAACTACTGATGATTAGTGATGGCCGAACATGGGCCACGTCCGTTTGCGAACAGGCAGATCGGACTTTTAGAGAAGAACGACGTCCAACTGTTGAAACTGTTGTCCAACTGCATGGAATTTAAATTGGAAAAAACGGTACCTGGAAAGCACAGTTCTTTGTTCCGATTACCACTGACATCACTTCCGGTTTAAGAGCCGATTTCTCACTAGAAGACCAAGGTCTCTAGTGAAAAAATTCTTCCTCTGGCAGATCTTTCTGCGCCTGATCTGGCCAGTGGAAGAATAATAAACTTCCTCTTGCGGCGAACTGGGTGAGCCAAACACCGGTACTGCTTGCCGGCTAGAGAAAAAGCGAGCATGTTATGTTCCTGTCAGAACTGACCGCCTTGCGGACAATTCGGCCAACACCTTCTGATGATAGCTGACATACCTAGTATGGTTTTATATTGTGTATACAGTATATGTGTAGCACCCCTCTGGTGAGAGATTGTGCTAAGTATGTAAGGGGTTAACTTGGTTTTCTCTGACAGGTGCGGGCTTGTCCATTTTTCCTCCAGAATTTTTGCGGGGAATGTATCAAGTTTGATCTGCCTGGAGCCTCGTTTACTCTGCAACATTTTGGAGGGAACTTACTCAACCCTCTGGAATGTGGGGTGTCATTAGAAGGATATAAAAAGGCTCAGCTCACTCAGGTCTGTGTTGAGTGACCCAGGGATCCCCCTCCTGGGGCCAGAGATACATTCTGGGACCTCTGTGTCTCCTAGGGTAGAGACTTTCTAAAGTCTGCCTGAGTAAAAGAGCTGAACCTCTACTTCAAGCCTAATGCACCACAAGTTCCAGGAAGCCTTTTGTCTCTTGGAAGCTAGGAGCTGAGCTGTGCTGGAAAGTTGACTCTGTGGAAGCCTGTCTGCCTGGGGTTCTGGAAGCACCTGTGACTAAAGAAGGGATCTGCCTGTTGCTGAGAGGTATCGTGCTGCCAAGAAGGGGCCATACCACAGATCGCCTGGAGTGAAGGTGAGAACTGCTGGGAGAAGGTCAGAGGTCAAGGCATAAGCATCCAGCTCATCAGGTTAACGGGTCAGGAAAGAGGTATCTATAGAGGTGTCCTGCTGCCAGTCCGGTTCTGCTTTGGTCAGTGAATACCTGCTCCCTCATCCTCTTCCCCTTAAAAAAAGTTGCAAACGTTTAATAAAGTTTTCAAGCATCTACACTTAGTCTCCTAAGAACTCTCATTTGTGGCTGCCTAGACTCAAACATAATTTTTCAGCAGGACCTAAGGGTCTCATTTAAGGAATTTATTTAAGGAATTTCATGTAAATTACTTGTTGAAAAATAAGTTGACTTTATCGAAATTGGAAGCCTTAAAAATGTCTTTATCCTGCACTCTGTATGTCAGTGAATGTTTTCAGGAATATTGTTATTTGACAGCCTATTGTTACATATAGAGGGGGCCCTCTGTTATAACACAGGAGATAAATACACCACTATATATATTTAAGTAAAAATGTTAAGTAGCTGTGTCTCATACTTTCAGTGCACAACTAATAAAACAAGCCATTGGTTAATGTCTGCTTTATACACAAGGTTATGACGCTGAATTGCAAAAGCCTTTTATCCATGCATCAGAAAATTTTATTTTTATGTCATATATCTATTACTTTTATCATAAATTTTCATTTATAAATATCCTAGTCTTTTAAAGGTGATATCAGTATTCTTTCCAGGCAAGTTTCTTCCAGAGATTGCATCTCATAACTACATAAATGTTATTCCGCTGGTGTCTGAGTGAGCTTTAAACATCTGAATGAATGGATTTTGTGCTGTGAATCTCTGTGGATAAAAATAGCTGCAATCAGTTCTGGAAGGAATCAAGCCGGGCACTTTGCGCTACATGTATCTGCAGATTTGGAGTTTTGGAGGCTGCATGCAGATACAACCTTTGATGGACTCTATATGATTTTCTAAAAACGTCATCCTCATATAAAGTGTTTTGGAGAAAAACATTTCTTTAGGTTTAGATTTTGTATGGAGTGTTTTCACAACTAGAGATAGTTACCTTCTTTCTTTGTCCCGGTGATATGTGTAAAAGAACCTTCGCTGATGCTTCCAGCAGGGGTCCTAAATTTTTACTAGATCACTTCTCTCACTGTCTGACATTGTGCCTCGGTGCAACGTCATACAGCTCCAAGGGCATTTGGGACATCTGTCCCAAGTGCCCTTGCGGCTGTAGGAAGTTGCACCTGCCCAGTTCCACAGGATTGTGACCTCAGAGTCAAATCTTGGAGACTTTGAAAGATGAGAGGGGCTCCTCCAGAGAGTAGCGTCTCTCTCCCCCTAAATGCGCACCTATCATCACTGCAGCCGACACCCCCCCCCCCACCGCGGAGCTCTCCGGCAGAGGCGAGAGGGGTCTGGGGGGAGATGTCAGCTGCAGTTATGAGAGGTGAGCATCCGAGCAAAGCCACTGGGCAATGAACTTAATTCATGCAAAAAAAATGTATGTTAGAGCATAATCCTAGCTACATCCATAGCAAGTTTAACTATGATAGCATGTTCAGGGGCTGTCAAACCGGTCGAAAAAAAATAATTAGAGTGGAAGGCCGCTATTGAAGCATCCTAGTTTTCAATAACACCTCAGCAGTGCCACAGGCTGATTGCATCCAAGCATTGAGGCAGTAATTGATACAAAAGGGACCCAAACCAAGTACTGAGTACACACAGTGGCTTGCAAAAGTATTTGGCCCACTTGAACTTTTCCACATTTTGTCACATTACAGCCACAAACATGAATCAATGTTATTGGAATTCCATGTGAAAAACCAATACAAAGTGGTGTAGACGTGAGAAGTGGAAGGAAAATCATACATGATTCCAAACATTTTTTACAAATAAATAACTGCAAAGTGGGGTGTGCATAATTATTCAGCCCCCTGAGTCAATACTTTGTAGAACCACCTTTTGCTGCAATTCCAGCTGCCAGTCTTTTAGGGTATGTCTCTACCGGCTTTGCACATCTAGAGACTGAAATCCTTGCCCATTCGTTTTTGCAAAACAGCTCCAGCTCAGTCAGATTAGATGGACAGCGTTTGTGAACAGCAGTTTTCAGATCTTGCCACAGATTCTCGATTGGATTTAGATCTGGACTTTGACTGGGCCATTCTAACACATGGATATGTTTTGTTTTAAACCATTCCATTGTTGCTCTGGCTTTATGTTTAGGGTCATTGTCCTGCTGGAAGGTGAACCCAGTCTCAAGTCTTTTGCAGACTCCAAGAGGTTTTTTCCAAGATTGCCCTGTATTTGGCTCCATCCATCTTCCCATCAACTCTGACCAGCTTTCCCTGTCCCTGCTGAAGAGAAGCACTCCCAGAGCATGATGCTGACACCACCTGATTTGACAGTGGGATGGTGTGCTTGTTTGGCCTGTGAGTTTAGGTGGACGGCTTGTCTTGGTAGGTTTACAGTTGTGCCCTACTCCTTCCATTTCTGAATGATCGCTGTGTTCTTTGGACTTCATGGTGTTGTTGCTCCCAATATTCTCTTAGACAACCTCTGAGGCCGTCACAGAGCAGCTGTATTTGTACTGACATTAGATTACACACAGGTGCACTGTATTTAGTCATCAGGCAATGTCTATGGGCAACTGACTGCACTTAGACCAAAGGGGGCTGAATAATTACGCACACCCCACTTTGTAGTTATTTATTTTAAAATAAAATTCGGACTCATGTATGATTTTTGTTCCACTTCTCACATGTACACCACTTTGTATTGATCTTTCACGTGGAATTCCAATACAATTGATTCATGTTTGTGGCCGAATACTTTTGCAAACCACTGTATGCATGTTTATATTTTCAAAGGTCCGACATTTTTCTTTTTTAAAATCTTTGTTTTCTTGATTTCATGTAATATTAAAATTTTCTGAGATTTTCATATTGGGGTTTTCATAAGCTGTAAACCATAATCATCAAAGTTAAAACAAATAAAGTTTTCAAATATCTTGCTTTGCATATAGTGAGTCTATTTCATATATTCGGTTTACCTTTAAAGTTGAATTACTGAAATAGAGTAGAGAGGACACTTTCCATTCTAATGAATGTGCCTACAGTTGCTGGGGCACCCGAAGTATTGATGGAAACCCCTTCATTAGATGGCAAAAATATGAGACAGGTCTTATTATGGGGGGGATGCCTAATCTGAAGGGGACAATGGGTGGCACAGACTGATTTTTGTGGGTTCTACCGGCCAGCCGGGTAACAGACTCTGTTTCAGGCAGCAGCTTCTCGCTTCTCTGGCGCAGAGGCACGGGCGCATGCACGAGCCTCTGCACTCACTTCCTGATCCACTCTGCACTGTAGCCGGCCACGACGGAGGCACACAGGGATATTCGGAGGCACGCGGGAAGATTCAGACACTCATCACGATCGATCGTGGGTGTCCTTTAGAGTGTCTGCTCTGCGGGGGGTGTCTCGTGTGTTATTTAAATTTTTTTTCAAAAATGGGGGGTGTCTTATTTGATGGGGATGCCTTTTTTATCGGGTAAAGACGGTATCTCTGCCTAATCTTTAGGGTGCCCTAAGCCACGTGGAATCTGCTGGCAAATGTGCTGGTGCACATCTTGATTGTGTCCATTGCAGATTCCCTGCATTGGACGTTCGTCTAGCACAGGGAATCTGCAGTGGACACATGGCCATAGAGTGTCAGCCTATCCCACATCCTCCCCTTGACTGCCGAGCCGACCTAGTTGGTGTGACATCATCATGCAAGCCCGCTAGTGCCGAGAATCGGCCGGGCACCCTTTGTGTGCCGGCCATTACCTCGGCTGGGGACTCCCGTCCCCATCCGAACTAATGGGATCCAATCTAAATTATCTGACATGTCGGATCACTGTGCGTTCCGACATGACAGCAGATTTGTGGTCAATATGACCAGTTGGCACACCCAATTCCCTGCCGACTCGACCGCCTTTCCTTTGGACAGAAATCGGCCTGTCTATGCCCAGCTTTAGTCTTATTTCAAAGTTGATTTTCACATTAAGTACATTTGAGGGAAACTACCACTTAACTCCCCCATACACCTTTAGATCACTCCATACAATTTCCATTAGACCTACCAACAACTGTAGTGCCGGGTTCTCCCTGATAGAATACATAGTGATTGGAAGGTATATCACTATGTAGTGCCGGGGCCTCCCTGATAGAATACATAGTGATTTGAAGGTTTAGAAAGGTCCTCCTATTACATGGTTTGGTAGAACAAAAATTGCTTGTAAGATTGTAAGGTGAATGGCGCCCTTTACCCATGGCCAAATGGCCAATTAGAGCAACTTCGTCAACTGGAATGTATTTCTGTTAGATCAAGGAATTGCCATTTGGCATCATGAGTGCAATTTGTAAAGAAAGGCTTTGGGTCATCTTTATTGACATAAATTACATTGATGGGCATTGATGGTGATTGAAGATAGATTTACTCCTCGGGACATATTTAAAGGGAGCTTCCAGATTCCAACATATAGCTTTAGGAAAAGGCTATTTTGCAAAAGATAGGAGACATTGTTATCCTCAAACCCAACACACAAAACATTTTTTCTTAGATAAATAAACATTTCTATACGCTTTCTTGTATCCTCACTGTTTGATAAAGTCATGTAAAAATTTTATAGCAAGATTCAACTTAACAGATCAGACTTCAGTAGGGTTTTCCATTGGCTTTGGGTTTATCTAACACTTAGACAGATTTAAGATATCTGCCCCAAATATGGGCAAATTAAAAGCTATGTAATTACGGTACTATTTAAAATCATACAACAATATTTTAAAAACAACAGTATTTGAGCATGGCTCAATGAAAATCAGTTTTTTTGAAAATCATTGAATTGACATATGCACTGCCTGTCCAAAATAAAGTCGCCACCAACAAAAAGGTCACTCTAATATCTTTTTGGACCAGCTTTAGCTTTGATTATGGCACATATCCGCTGTGGCATTGTCTCAAAAAGCTTCTGCAATGTAACAAGATTTATTTCCATCTGGAATATTTAACCAAGATCTTGCATTGATGATGGTAGAGTCTGACAGATGGCAGAGCCTTCTTCAGCACATCTCACAGATTCTCAATGGGGTTAAGGTCTGGACTCTGTGGTGGACAATCCATGTGTGGCAGTGATGTATCATGCTCCCTGAACCACTCTTTCACCATTTAAACCCGTTGAATCCTGGCATTGTCATTTTGGAATATGTCCGTGCCATCAGGGAAGAAATCCATTGATGGAATAACCTGGTCATTCAGTATATTCAGGTAGTCAGCTGACCTCATTCTTGGAGCACATACTGTTGCTGAACCTAGACATGACAACTGCAGCCACCCCAGATTTATCCAATGGCAACTTTTTGGGGGCCGAGCTATGTAGTTTGTATTACTGCTCATAAACTACAGCAGGCCTGGGCTTTACAGTGGGACTGGGGAAAGGGGGTGTCTACCAATGTAGAGATATTTATTACTGCTGAGATAATGTTAAAAACTTTTTTAAAAGTTATTTTGTTCATATGAGAAATACCATTCTGTACAAAAATTCAGATAAATACATTGTTCTTCTGCATTTCTGCTTTAAGATAGGTAGTTTGTATACAAATAAAGTGCAACAAATAGGTAGCTTATTTTGCTAATTATGGCCTTGTCTGCACTATGTGGTGCAGTTGCTGCCCAGTGTAAACAATGGGTTAAAGCATACCTGTCTCTGCAGGTGCATTATAGCCTAAGATGCCTCGCATTTCCAAAATAACAACCAAGGACTTTACATGTTTATAGCCTTATGCCCATAGAGGGGTACATGTTTATATAACACCCCCATGATGCGCAGAAGAGACAGGCCTTACACACATTTTTGACAGTTAAAACTGCGAGTTTCCCCTGGGGTAAGTATTTAGTCAGACACTAAGTTCTCCCACCAGAGAGGTGTGTAATTTCCATCATAGGTCGCCTCAACTATGAAAGACAGAATGGGGGAAAGAATCCAGAAAATCACACCTTTGTTGGCAATGACAGAGGTCAGACATTTTCTTCACAAGGTTTTCACAAACTGTTGCTGGTATTTTGGCCAATTCCCCCATGCAAATCTCCTCTAGAGCAGTGATGTTTTGGGGCTTTCGCTGTACAACACAGACTTTAAACTCCCTCCAAAGGTTTCTATGGGGCTAAAATCTGGAGATTGGCTAGGCCACTCCAGGACCTTGAATTGCTTCTTACAAAGCCACTCCTTCGTTGCCCGGGCGGTGTGTTTGGGATCATTGTCATGCTGAAAGATCCAGCCACGTTTCATCTTCAATGACCTTGCTGATGGAACAAGGGAACACTCAAAATCTGAGGATACATGGCCCCATTTATACTTTCCTTTACAAGGATCAGTCGTCCTGGTCCCTTTGCATGATGTTTCCACCCCATGCTTCACAGTAGGTTTGGTGTTTTTTGGATGCAACTCAGCATTCTTTCTCCTTCAAACACCATATGACATTCTCCCAATCCTCTTCTGAATCATCCAAATTCTCTCTAGTAAACTTCAGACAGGCCCGGCATGTACTGGCCTAAGCAAGGGGACACGTGTGGCACTGCAGGATTTGAGTCTCTGCTCTGGCAGCATAGTGTGTTACTGATGGTAGCCTTTGTAATTTTGGTCCCATTTTCTAATTATTACTCCCACAGTTGATTTCTTCAGTGCAACAGTGTGTGAAAACCTTGTGAAGACTTACAGAAAACGTGTGACCTCTGTCATTGCCAACAAAGGGTATAACAAAGTATTGAGATGAACTTTTCATTTATTCAAAAATCAGAAAAATATATATAGTATGTCTCTCCTATCTCGACGATAGGAGATTAAGGGATTTTTCAGGCAGTACCAATTGTAGCTATTTTTAAATTAAATTTTATTTTCTAGTTTTTTAAGTAAAAGAACGTACATTGATAGACAGTGCAATGTTATGATCACATCACCAGTTCAACAAAATGACTAAATATTCAAAAATCAGATGTGATTTCCTGGATTCTTTCCCCCATTCTGTCTCTCATAGTTGAGGTGACCTATGAGGAAAATTACACGCCTCTCTCATCTTTTTAAGTGGGTGCACTCGCACAATTGGTGGCTAACACTTTTTTCCCCCCCACTGTATCAGTTTTTTCGTTTTGATCCTCTTCGGTTTATGTAACTGAATTTTCTACTCGAAACCATGCACAAACATATAATTGTCATTTCTCTCATGCTCATGCCTAATATTTAGTAAAACTTCAATTCTAGTGCATTTTCTATTCTTTTATCTTGTGTTGCAAGTGCCAAAAACGTGTTAAATTTTCCATAAGTCCGTGATTATCTAAATATTTTTACTCTTGAGGTTTTCTCTTGATGGACACTGCAGAAAAACTCTTCCACATTAAATGGAGGAGAAAAGATGAAGAGATTGGGATTTCAGTATGCAACAGTAGGTTTCCAGCAGCAATAACAGGTTTTCCTTGCACTGTCATAGACAAGAATAAGACATGCAGATGTGTTGCAGAGATGTCGTGAACATATGTATTTACACTACACTAATCCTTCCGCTGTTGATGTAATGGATTATAAATATAATCATCCTTCTTGACATAATGGTCATGAGGGAAACCTGGAACTAATCTCTGCTGTAGGTAGCAAGATTGGGTAAGAAAGAAGTTGCTCATTAAAATTATTTCATGTTAATGTGTACACATTTAGAAGGGTTAGCCCTAAAGGTTGGCAATATTTGCCAAAATTCTAAAGAGAAAATATTGTTTTTGAATGTAATATTTTGTATGTTTCGGTTACTTCAGATACTGACATTTTTAATGGCTGAACAACACTTCACTTCAAGAAGTTAATATCAAATTCCAACATACTTCAAAGACAATATTAAGGTTTTTACAGTACACATGACATGATGAGTTAAACAGTGTTCCAGTCCAGTTCAAGTGAAATATGAGTTTTCCATTGTAAGAAGAAAAGTGAAAACGCCTTCAGCTGGGAAGAAGTGTTTAATGGTCTTGGTTTCCATCATTAATAAACTCACACCAAGACCACTGTACCGTATGACACCTAATCTGACTTTACTGGCCATTTGAAATCCATTGGTTTTTCTTGGACTTTTTAGGGCCATACTATACTATTCACACTATACGCACTGTGTTTTTACAGTACTATGTTTTCTCATAGAAACCCAATGTTAACATTCACAATGCATGTGTTTTTAAAAATGCAGCCTTTTCACATGCGTTTTTCATAATGCCCTACTGCATGCATTTTTTATCATAAAATAATTTTTTTGTCTTATTTGCATATTTTTTATGTCTATGCTTGTGTCAACTAGACATTATGGGTGTTTTTGCTTGACACGCCTATGACGACCAAACCACGGATTGCCCACGATTCATGGTGGCGTATAGGCTGTGTCTTTTGTACGTAAATCATTATTTTAAATGGGCGGTACCCGCAATGTGCGCACATCTCTTCACGGAAGGCTGGCCGTGTTTTTGGCAGGACGTAGTGGAGCCTCAGCTGACTGGCTTTTGCACTCATTGTCTCAAACACTGCATGGCAAAGAGCACACTGAGCATAAGCACAGCACACTGAGCTCTAATGGTGCACACTGTGAACAAATTGTTCACCTTGAGTGCAAATGGCACACATTGAGTGCAAATTTTTTACCTTGAGTAATCATGGTGCCCACTGAATACAAATGATGCACACTGTAAGCAAATGCCGCACATTGAGCGCAAATACCGCACACTGAGGGGAAATACGCAGACTGCGAGCAAATTCTGTATCTTAAGTATAAATGCTGCACACTGAGTGCAAATCTTGAACATTGACTGATTTCAGCTAGTTTGTACTACTACTACTTGAGGGCCTTTTTTGTGCAAACAAGCTGTATTTTGTGTTTCCTGTTCAAAAATGCAAAGGCAAAACACAAATGCAGCAGTGTTTGTGTGTGCAAAACGCATGCATTTTCATTCAGATCTTCTTAAATCTATATATGCTCTGACGGTGTTATGATTGGTTCTACTAGCCTGATATGTCTGGGACAGATGGACATTAATACTTGAATGAAGGTGATTTAAATTTTTATGCTAAAATTGAAAATCTCCTGTAAACACGGAATGATAATACTGAAATCTCCAAGATCATTTATAGTTGCACATTGTAAACTTTCCCTTTTTACAAACACCACAGTTTAATTGAACATGAAATATCTTTTTAAATGTCTTTTTAAAGTTCTCGTTACACAGGGGATAGATCAGAGGATTCAGTGTTGAATTGATGTAACCCAGCCAAATGGTAAACATGTGGAAATTGTGGTTAAAGCAGTCTTGGCAAAAAGCTATGACCATAAAAAGAACAAAGTACGGGATCCAACACAACATAAATGCTGCCATGATGAAACCCAATTGCTTGGCAGCTTTTCTTTCCCTGTTCATATGAAGTCCTTGGAAGTTCTGCTTGGAATGTGTGCGGAACCTTTGCCAAGTATGTTTCAGATAGCTGAGATTCCCAGAGACTTGTGTTTCTGATGCCTCAATGGTCTCTGTGTTGTTTTCTTCCACTTGACTTGTCTCTAGGATGCAAGAACCTGCCTCTGCGAATGTGTGCTCCTCAGACATGTCTGTTGCATCAAGGTTATCTGGACACTGGTCTTTCAGTTTCTTCCTGTTGACTGTGACATAGTTTCGGCACTCTTCTGGATGGGCCTGTATTATAGCAAGAGGAAAACAGTGCAACTTTACAACCTTATTGTCACATTGAGTGTATACCTGTTGACCATCATAGTCTTCTATTTGGAAATGTTCTTGTGATGGTTTTTTTTGTGTAAAAACATTTGATACTTTTGTGTAATGACTGTGTGAGTGAAAGTTTGTGTCAGGAACCATAAGATTCCCATTAGGACACTGCTGCCTCACAGAATCTTTTGATTTTTTGAGGACCTTGACGTTCCTAACAAATTTACTGCCATAAAACAGTTGAAAGGAACCATTAACAAGCTGTCGATGTTGGTAGTGTTCCCTTACGGCCTTGTATATTTTGGCATAAAACCACAGCATCAACAAAGACGGAATGTAAAAATTAAATATAGCTGTAAGAACTTTAAACCAAGTCACTTTGTGGAACTCTGTTTCACACATGTATTCTGGGACGGATCGTTTTCCACCATTTGCAAACACGTGCCAGCCCAAAATCGGGATTACCCAAGTTAAGGATAAAAGCCATGCCCCCGATATCATTACAGAGGCTCGAGTCTTTGTGCGATATTTTAGGTATTGCAGTGGCTGCTGAATTGAGCGGTAACGATCAATACACAGTATAAATAGGCTGAAGATAGATGCTGTGCTAGCAACGTAGTCCATAGACAACCAAAAGAGACATGCTGGTCTTCCAAGTATCCACTCGTGATTTATAAGATACACAATGTTAAGCGGCATAACTGCCACACCTACAATGAGATCTGCAATAGACAAGCTAACAATGTACAGGTTTCCAACTGTATGGAGTTTGCGCTCGGTTTTCACAGCATACAGCACTAAAATGTTCATGATGACGGTAAAAAATGATATAGTTCCTAGAACCAGGCCCAGGCTTGCGGAGTGGATCTCGGTGGCATTCTTTGCTATGCTCAAGTTATTATTCAGCATCATTCCCAAGCGTGCTGGGATGGTAACACAATGGCTCCCGCCTTTTAATGTGCATCAGAGATGGAAGATGAGCTGTTCTGAATTCTTCTCATGATCTGCAAAACAAATGAAAAGTCAATGAAGCATTGTTTTGTCCAGCATCTCAACACAACTAGTAAATCAAAGCAACATGAACAAGATTCTGATTATAATATCTTTACCAAGACGCAATTGACACAATAGAATTGTATTGTAGTGTTGTTATGTTGGGAACCAAAACGTACTGTTCATTTTCATGATGCTCAGATATTGGATTTGTATTTTTTGGCGTTTTCCTGGATTTTATACACTATTTCAATACCATTGCCATTAATGCCTTTAAACTATTTGTGTAATTGTATTGCATAAAAAGTTATGTTTTATGCAATACAAATACAAAAGTTATTGGAAAAAAAACAATAACAATTTACTGTTCATGATGTAAATGTAAAGCTTTGTATACATAGTGGATATAAAAAGTGTGCACACCCCTGATTTTCATGATATAACAAAATGAGACCACACTAAATCATTTCTGAGCTTTTCCCACCTTTTTTTGACCAACAACCTAAACAATTCAAAAGAAAATCGAACAAATCTGTCTTGGGGAAAAAAATATAAAATGTACAATAACCTGGTGCCATACATTTGCACACCCTTGAATTCACACTTTCTTGCAGTCTAAAGAAAAGCATGCAATAAGATCTACATGGGGGGGGGGGGGCTCCAGGAAAGGGTATGGCTTTATACATTTATTAAACCTTTGCCAATTATAATCAATTGTATTTTAATAGGGAACAAGCCATGCAGCATGTGACAGTCCTGGGGTATGACATGTTTAAAAATCCAGGCAACCATGGAAATGCCTTTACATGAGTAACAATATGTGTTATTGTCAGAAGTAACAGGTCAAAGAAGAAAGTACAAAGTAGCCAGAAAAAAAATCGATTTATGCATTCATGACATTTAAAACTGTTAACCTCCCTAGCGCACTGCTGAGGTCCAGATTTCTGTACCAAAAGTGCACCATAGACTTCAATGGTAAATTTTTCTTTATGTTGTAGGCATGTAACTTCCCAAAATCTGTCCGTACAAGGGTCTAATAGACATCCTGAATATAATAATGTTTGAAACAAACAATTATGTAAAATAATTTTTTTAAAATCAATTTAATAAAAAAAACACAAATATCAGGGCACAAAGCTATGCTGCTATGTACTAAATCTCACCCAAATAAAGTCTCTGGTGCCCCACATGTGCCCATTTGCAGTTAACCCTCTCTAACCTGGTGTGATGGATGTAATAAAATCACACCAGGTTAGAGAGGGTTACTGCATATGGGCCCATCTGGGGCACCAGAGACTTTTTATTTGGGCGAGATTTAGTACATAGAAGCACTTTAAAATCAGTTTTCTACATAGAAAACTGATTATTTCATGCACTGTACTTTAAAATTTGCCGCCGCCTCCCCGAGTGACGTGATGACGGGGGGGGGGGAGAAGAGACAGAGCTGGCTGCCTGCCTGCCTGTGACATCGGGGACACCGGGACAGCGCAAAACCGTAAGTATGCGCTGCCGGAGCCCCGATGTGTGCTGGACGGCAGCATCTCGTCCAGTGCTATAGTAACAGTAGCAGCGCTGGACGAGATGCTGCCGTCCTGACCGCTAGGCCGTTACGCAGCAACGTACGGTAATCATTATCTAATTTATGGTTTTAAATACAGTACACTGCATGAAGAACTTTTAAACTCTTTTCATACTCTTTTATACAGAATCAGACTCACTAGCCTTTTAACCAATCAATATTTCATTACAGCATATCAGCCTTCTGTATTATCAGGCATATTTCTGTCCTATCTCAGAAGTCTTAGATTTGTTTCTGGGATAAAAATAACCTTATCGTTTACTTTTGATTCTTCTAGCACTCCTAACAGCGACAGCCTGGTTCCTGCCAAATTAAACTGTCCAGATTGATTTGTGAGCTCGGATAAACATTATACTTTAGTTACTAAATTATGGAAAAGGACATAGAATTTTGGTTTGCCTTTCATATTAAGCATTTGGATGCTGGAAATTGTGACGGAATAAAATATTCCTTAAAGCTAGCCATACACGGCACGGATTCCCTGGCTGATCGATTCACCATCCGATCGATTCCGGCGATTCCGCCGGGATCCTCAGGTGTGATCGATCGGCCAATTAAGGAATCCGATCGCTGCATACCACCTTGTCCTGCCGGATCCGTGTCCGATTGATCACCTCCCGGAATGCAACTCCCGCTGATCTGGGCAGAATCGGACCCGAAAGACCAACATGTTGGTTCTCTGGCGGATCCGATTCTGAGCCCCCGATCGGTCGGACCCGATCGGACGGACAAGGTGGGCTGCACGGGATTCCGGCCCGATCGTTTCGCGTGCACGCGCCCGGAATCGATCGGGCCGGAATCCGGTGCAAATCCGACCCGTGTATGGCAGCCTTAATACACAGATAAGGATCTACTAAGATGTAACTCATGTATGCATGATTAAATATTAAAATGTAGAGTTCTCAGGTTTAATACAGAATGTTCCAGCTAATAACTGATTGCAGTTAGGACCCTTCTTCGATCGATTCCACTAGAAGAAATGTCGATTGAATAGGAAACCAACATGTTGGTAAATCATTGTTCGAACACATTACTTCGGATTGGGACCAGGGTAAAGTATTGACTGGGAATTGATTGCACAAATTTGTTTCGTCACCACACTGTGATTGATCGACACGTGTATGGAGGGGCTGAACACTTTCATACACACAGGTCAAGCTGACATATAAATCTCTGGGCTGTGCTGACAAAGCATTCAGTCTGTCAGTGCATAGCAGCTGAGTGGATACACACACAATTGTTCCTATACCGCTTGGCAGGTAGCTGGTAACACAGAGATACCAGCCATCGGCCCAGAGTAGGAGGAGCCTGTAGGAGTATCTTTTTTCTGAGAGCTTCCCCACCTCTGCTGTGTAAGGCAGAGGGGGCACACAGAATGTGTGACCACCCATGGTCGAATTGTCTTTCCACCGTGGGTGGTCACACATTTGCCTTATAAGATGCAGGCACTTTTCCCCCATTTTAGGTAAAAGAAACGGCAATCATTAGAAAAATGTTTGGCCCCAAGATACAATTCAATCTAACACAGTACTACTGAATCTGTTCTGATGGTGTCAATTTCCCTGTGTTGGACATCGGTGCAACGCAGGAATGTTGACGCATCCATTGTAAATCAATGTACTAGTACACACATGTATTGTTTGTCTGCATTGTGTTGGGTTGCGTTAATGTCAACGCTAAGCCCTGTGTCCACATTAACGCAACTCAACCCAACGCAGGTATGGGTGCATTAACTCACCCATAGAGATTACATTGTGTGAAAAAGCATGTTAACGCAACGCATCCCTTAACACCTTCTGACCATAGCCTAACTATCTGACTTCCTTACAAAGTATTGGAGGATATTTTCAAGGTGGCAATATACTTTATGGTGAGGGTCTTTGTAAATATAGGTATAGACCAGTAAAGATTCATTGAGCATAATGGTTTTCTTCAGTGAAAAAAAGGCAAATGTTAATCCCCAGCCATCATTGTCCCTGGGCTACAGTGATTGATATTGGAATATTTATACTCAAGAGGATTGAGATGTCTGAAATCTCATCTGAGACCTTTTCCTTTAACCTTCAGGAAACATCTGAATCATAATGTCGAGCTGTAAGAGTGTAAGCGCATGAGAACTCCAAATGTCGATCCCAAAAAGCCATACTTCTATTTCCCCACAGGACCCAGCTTCCAAGAAAGATAAATTCCCACAATGCAGAGCAAGGATCAGTTCCTGTCATAAGTTTCTACTTGAGTGAAATGAAACTAGACAAGGTCAAGGGAAACCTTTCTGGAAATCACTCTTGAGGATTTGAACTAAAAAACATACCATGTTTACTAATAGCCAGATGTAACAAAATAAACTCAAGTGTATTCCATTATGATCAACGAAGGAACAAATGTTATATCAATAAATGATTGTGTTAGGTGTCACTTTAACCTTCATTTGTAATTTACAGGCTTTATTATCAATAATAATTCCATACAACAATCAAGGTATAGTGGTGTGTTACAGCGCATGGTGCTATTATTAGGCGGTCCAAGAAGAAGCATCAATAAAGGCAAAGACCTGACATTGTACCCTCGGCCAATGCCAATCAGAAGGCATTGAGGCAGAAAATAACTCTGGTTTCTATTACATTCTCATCGGAGAAGCCATGGTGTGATGCTGGGTGTTCTGTTGGTATCAGATAAGGATTTCAAAAAAGAAGCATGACATGAACCGACTCCATGGATATGTACTGCAACACAAATCTATTATGTATTGGATATGTGATAAAAAAAAATTCAGCCTTTTTCCTTTGAGGTTTGTTCCTTAGGCTATGTTAGCCTGAGCTGGCGATTTTCAATTGCCTGCAGAATCGCCAGCAGGCGATCGCCAGGCGATTGACGAGGCGATTTTTAGAAAAAAAAGTCACCATTATAAAAAAATTGCCTCCATGGAGAATGAATGGACGCAATTTGTGATCACACAATCCTTCATTCATGTCTATGGGTGCAATTAGAGAAAAATAATCTTGGCCAACGACCACTTGCCATCAGAACGCGGGGAGCCACGGCCCAAATCGCGTGGGATCTGATCAAGGGGGACAAGCCCATTGATAGTAGTGATTCTTCCAGCGAGCACAAGTGGGAACACAGCCTTAGAACATCTGTCTAGAATTTAGAAAAACTGACAAATTTAACAATCAATTTCAGCTGGCTTTAGGCTTTTTTTTTTTTTAGTTCTTTATTAAGTTAGTGCCGACAAGGTCAACAATATCAACAAATAGAACATAACTTGGCAACATCGAAACAGATACAAAGTAGAAAAAGGGACAAATCTACCCATGTAGGCTATGTCTCCACTTTATTCTCGGCTCTGTCGGAGCCGATCCACGTTACCTGTCTCGGATTCCTTCTGCAGATCCGCCGGCCCATAAAATATGCGCAATGCATGCAGGTCAATGGAGCTCAGGTATTTGACTGGGAGAATATTCGTCATTCCTCCAAAAAAATTGCATAGTGATTATATAATTACGATCCTTTACAATGAATGGAATTGCAAAAAATGGCAGCGGGCATTTGATGATATATTTGCGAAATGTCGAAATTGGGATATTCGTGCGAAATATTCAAAAATCGAATTTTCAAGCTCAACACTAGTCCCAACTGATCACAGAACTCAATGGAGACATACAACATACAACAGAAAATTACAAAATGCAAGATTGGTACACTCACAATATGCAGAATTGGGTTAGTGACAACTACAGTATACCATATTTCTCGCACTATAAAATGCACTGGATCATAGGACGCACCCCAATGTTTTAGAGAGAAAATTAGTAAAAAGAAAAAAATATAGACACAGCTATTCAAGTGAATATATAGAATATACAGCAAAGTAGGCAGGACTGGGCCATGCAGTTTTCACTCTATATTCCTCCAGCCAAAAGCTCAGTGCCAGGAGGGAGGGCTTAGTTCCGTGCAGGGCATGTGTCTATACACTACCTGTACTCATTCTCTGAACATGCTGATCAACTTATGAAGAGACACATTTTACAATCTGGCACTGAACAACTTACCCATGAGCAGCTATTTACATATGGGAGGAGATATGAGTCTTTGTTACAAAATCTATTCATTGCAATGCAGAATTTTACTAGTAAATACACAACTCATGCTATCTAATTGTAAAATGTGTCTCTCCAGTGTGTTCAGACAATGGGTAATGCTAGTGCTAATGCAGATAAGATCTCCCTCTTGGCAGTGGCTTTTTGGCTTGGCTGGAGGGAATGGAACATATTTTAGCCTCTTGGGATGCAGAGCTATTGCTCCAAAGATCGAAAAGAGATTGGACATGTTGGTAAATTTTAATCGGCCATTCAAGTATCTGGCAGTTTTCTATTTTTCTCAATCAATTTTTTTCTGATGGTACTATGAAGCATGCGCCCAGAGCTTAGGAAACTTAGGGTATGTTTCGATGGCGCTATCGGCTTCATGCCAAAGGAATGCACTTGGGGCAGGGGGACCCGACGGAGCTGATACACATTACCTGTTCTCACGGCGTATTGCACTATGTTGACCTTCCGGCCGGCCGATCGACAGAACGCCATGAGCCGATAGCACCATGGAAACATAGCCTTATGAATCGGTTTTGAATTAATCACACTGTGTGGTGGTACAATCCATCGATGTTAGACTGAAACTCGATATTGTAGATCCATGGTACAAATGTGTATGGCTAGCTTATAAAGAACAAAGTGACAAGAGATGGAACAATGGAACTGCCAAGGTTTAGGTAAAGAAGAGAGGAAGAAGGGCCACAAAATAGAAGAGGAAGAACAGGCTTAAAGTAAGGTAAACATGGAATGGAGGATCAGAGAATCAGCTCGGCACCAATCTAGTAGCACCAAGTGGGGGAAAAGGCAGTGGGTTTGCCATCCAATTATGCAATAAGACTCTCCAAATTCATGTCATCCATTCTAACAATCCAGTAAAAGACTGATTGCATCATTTAAATATTGTTTACTTTCTTGCTAAAATGTTGATGTAGCAGAAAATGGAAAGAGCTGTGATCACTTAGGTTAGGAAAGTTTAGTCTATTGTACAAGTATCTGATGGGGTTAGGTTTTTCGATGGATTTGTATCCAATCATGTTATGGAGCATATGCATGCATCTTTATAACTGGGAAAGAATCCAATTTAAGTAAAATTGGATTACAGTGGACCCTCGAGATACAACCAAAATTTTCATTTGGATATACGACTAAAGTTTTGACTTACAACAAGATTTCTGTCCAGAAGCCAGAAAATTTAGAAATTTTGCCCTTGAGTCTAGATTTAGGCATACACAAGGTGAAAGCAAGGACCCCATAAGTGTCTGGGGATCTGGCTCTTTGCTGAGGACGATCAGTGCATTTTCAGAGCATACAGGGAGTGCAGAATTATTAGGCAAA
>CM070037.1:109228766-109243165 GCA_036250615.1 Ptychadena robeensis | reverse complement strand
CATCACTAGTCAGCAGTCCCCAGGTGGACCCCACAACCTGGGGACTCAATAGTGAGTCCATCTACTATGTAAACTTTTTTCTTTGACATTTGATATGTTGTCCTGTATTTCCATGTACACTATTCATCCCATAGATCTGTATGTCTTCTTGTAATTAATTTCTTCTATGTCTTCTTGTAAGTAATCTGCACACTGCCCTATTGATCACTTACTCTATATACAGTAGCAATAAAAAGTATGGGAACCCTTTGGGATTACGTGGAATTTTGCATGAATTGGTCATAAAATGTGTTCTGATCTTCATCTGAGTTAAGCTAGCCATATACTGCACGGATTCCCTGGCTGATCGATTCAGCACCGATGGATTCCGGCGATTCCGCCGGCATCCACAGGTGAGAACGATCAGCCAATTAGGGAATCCGATCGTGGCAGCCCACCTTGCACGGCCGGATCCGTGTCCAATGGATCGCCTCCCTGACCGCAACGCCCCCTGATCAGAGCAGAATCGGACCCGAAAAGACCAACAGGTTGGTTCTTCCTCGGATCCGATTCTGTGCCCCCGATCCATCGGATGCGGTCGGACGGGCAAGGTGGGCTGCAGGGGATTCCGGCACGATGGATCCGCGTGCACGCGCCCGGAATCCATCGCGCCGGAATCCGGCACGAATCCGTGCCGTGTATGGCAGCCTTTACACCTAGAAACACACAGTCTGCTTAAAATAATTCTACACAAACATTGTATGTTTTCATGTTTTATTGAACATAACATGTAAACATTTACAGTGCAGGGTGGGAAAAGTATGTGAACCCCTAGCCTAATGAGTTCTCCAAGAGCTAATTGAAGCCAGGAGAGAGCCAAACTTGAGCTCAATCAGTGTGATGATATTGGATGTGTTGCTGAAAGATGTCCTGCCCTTTAAACACACACAAAAGTTTTGGGTTAATGGTTTTAAGAAGCACTGTCTGATGTCCATGCCTCACAGAAAAGAGCTCTCAGAAGACCTATGATCAAGAATTGTTGTCTCACATGAAGCTGGAAAGGGTTACAAAAGAATCTCCAAAAGCCTTGATGTTCATGTGTCCATGATAAGACAGACTGTCTACAGATGGAGAAAGTTTAGCAGTGTTGCTTCTCACCCTAGGCGTGATCGTCCTGTAAAGATGACTGCAAAAGCACAGTGCAGAATGCTTAATGAGGTTAAGAAGAATCCTTGAGTGTCAGCTAAAGATTTACAGGAAACTCTGGCACATACTATAATTTTTGTTGATACTTCTACAATAAGGAAAACATTAAACAAGAATGGAGTACATGGGAGGACACCACGGAGGAAGCTATTGCTGTCCAAAACAATATTGCAGCATGTTTGAAGTTTGCAAAAGAGCACCTGGATGTTCCACAGCACTACTGGCAAAATATTCTGTGGACAGGCGGCTTATGGTAGAGAGATGAATTGCTCTTTATGCTACTTTGTACATCATTTCCTTTTATTCTGTCCTCCCCTTAATTACTCTGTACACATAATGCCTAGAGGTGTCCAAACATAGCCTTGGGGACGATGCAGTAGCATTATCATGTGATCACTGTGGGCGCATTCTCATGGTGACAACAGGCAGTCTCTAGAAATTATCTCTGCTCATTGCAATAAATGAGATAACACGTCACCTATCAAAAATCACAGCCATTATTAATGATGCCGGTGATGCATGCAAACCTATGGTCGGCCATTACAAGCTCTTGGTCTGGCCCCATTATCAAATTTGAGAAGCCATTGTAGCCCACAAGTCAAAATGTTTTCCCACCCCTCGTCTACTCTCTACCTTTTATACATTGTCTTTTATGTCTCTGAACACGTTTAGACAGCAATATACCCTCACTGGAGCAATGTTTAATAAAGTAGACAAAGTTAAACAATACAAAAACATTACCTCCACACTGCCTGTTTCAACAAACAACAGACAAACAGAAATTCCTTCACAAATTCACATCTTCCCAAATTTACAGGAGTGCTAATCACTTTGTGCCCCATTGCATTCAGTTGTTCCTACCACCAGTTTTCACATTGGCACATTGCCCACATAACACCAGTGACATGGGCAGGTGGACATGTCAGAATTTCCTTTGTACTCTATGCTTAACTTTCCTTCTACCAAAACCATGTAATATGAGGTGTATGGGGGGGGGGGGGTAACAATCAAGCAATTGGGTACTTGTACACATACATATTGGTAACGCAATGTGTGTTGTAATGGTGACATCTAGTGGCAGAATGTGAAATAACAACTGCAGTGTAATCACCGCATGAGACAACACTCATAGAAGTAATTCATTGCGAAAATTGGCACTTGTGCATGTGTACATTGCGAGATTACCAAGATATAGCAGTATTTTTCGAGATCTTCATGAATTCTCAAAGTGCTGATATTTGCTATAACAATTTGTAATTTGAACATTAGTGATCAACACTAGTGTATATGTGTGTATCTGCTCACATCAGTCAGTTATTATTCAGATATGTATTTGCTAACCTCTGTAGCCAAAGGTTTGCAATATTGCTGTAATTACATTCACCCCGACACACTGGCATAACAGAATATGAATCTTCAAAACAAGCAAGTGGTGACAGCTTCTGATTCAGACCATCTTTACACTACAAATTTGCCTCTAATTAGCTAATTAACATGTTTCAGTTGGTATTGTTTGGGTAAACAACTTTAAAATTCAAAACATCCTAAAATGGTGACTTGTTAATAGATATGGTTCATTAAACCCCCGCATTCATTGTTCACAGAACATCACAACAAAGAGATGAACAGGTATTGTTTTTTATTAGCTAGCATAAAACAAAACGTTCTCTACAAACACGAAAAGAACCAAGAAGATAACTTGCCATTGTAACACAGATGTAATAATTGAACAGAGTCTCTCTTTTTTTTTTACAAAATTCATGTTTCAAATATTTAGAATGATAAAAAAGTATAAGCTTGTATTATATATATGGTTAATATAAAGTTTAGGCATAACAGTATATACTGTATTTTTTGGACTATAAGACGCACCGGATCATAAGATGCACCCAGTTTTTAGAGCAGAAAACCATAAAAAAATGTAATACATTTTCACATCAATTGGGTTAATGCAATGGAATAAATGAATGCAATATTCACAGTAAATGTCACTAGCAGCAGGGAGGAGGGGGGCCAACAGCTGCAGAGTCTCTTCTATGCTATCCACTACTGCCAATCTTTGCTGTTTCTGTGTCCATGGGAGATGCAAGGGGATAGATGGCAGTTAATATGTCTTCTCTTATTGATAGGTATGCCAAGAGGGCTCTAGTTGCCATAAGCAATTTATACAGTATAGATGGAAAGATCCGGGCACCATCCGGCATCTTCATGATTCTGACAGCTCCCAAGCTTAATCTCCTTGCCGCCAAAGCTGGGGGGAGGGAAGGAGGAAGAGGGTGGCATTAGGAATCATAAGACGCAGGCACCCCCACCCCTATAATTTGGGAAGAAAAAAAAATGCATCTTATATGGGTATTTGTGTTAATTACAAAAATTACAGTTTCATAAATAAAAATACTTTGACTTTTAAGAGATCGAAAAATGAAATGTAAAAAAACTTTTTGACTTAGTGTTAGTGTTCAGTTGAATATTCGAATTCTAATATTTTAAGCGAATGATTGGCAATCCGAGGAATATCTGAATTATGTATGGAAGGATATTCGTGAGTTTCGAAGATATTGGCAGGTTATAGTGGCCATGTTATTGTTAAAATAAGTGTTCGCATTGTGTGAAAATAAACACAGAATGTGACCATTCATTTCAAGGATTTTTTGCAAATGTGTCATACCACGAATAAATATTCAAAATTTACGGAATATTTGAATTGAACCGAAAAAATTAGTTCGAAATTGTTTCGGCAAAAAATATTGCAAAATTCAAAGATTATCTATGCTGCTTCATCACTACTGTTACCATCAGCATGGTGATGGAAAAGTGATCCACAATCATGAAAAAAAATGAAAAAAATATACTTTTATGTAATCCCAAATATGTATACAAGGACTTCGCTATGGGGGTCGCAAGAAGGAGGGTGGTGCTCGCCAGGGCCCCAAACAGACTAGGACTGCACCCTGGTATGTAAATTAATTCATGCTCTGCTTGAGTGTAGTGTGTGTGTCTCTGTAAAATAACGAATTGTGTTTTGATGTGATTGGGGGCATATAAGTATGTGTGAGGTTTGCTATATGATTGTGATTAAAAAAAAAAATAAAGGTTTGTATTTCAAAGAGTGTAAGGGCATTTCACATTAGTACACAATTTTACTACACAAACACTTGCAAGGTGTGGAAATGGCCACGTTAATCTGAAAACTGTTTTTTTGTAGTTGTAGTTTGACTAGGGAGAGGGCAATCGATGATGTTACTTTTAGAAAAAAAGTGGGCCCGTGCAGGGAAAAAGTTTTTTTGGGAAACAACTGTATTAAAGGGGTTTAATTTTTGTTGTTAGGAATGGGAGTTAATGGCTTAGGGAGGAGTGGAGTTTAATTATTAATTATTAAAATATTTACCCCCCCCCCCGTGGTTGGAATGAAATTTGAAGTTGTATGAAAATGTTTTTAAAACAGATTAATAAGCAATTTATTACAATTGTTGCATACCACTTTTTGCCTCTTTCCCCTGCGTTGTTGGATGAACACTGGGGAGTATAATGGTGAAGATTGGAAGCCTATGCCTTTAGGTCATAGTTAAGGTATGGGAGAGCGGGGGGGGGGGGGTGGTATCTAGATGCATTTGTCACAGTGTATCCCTGTAGTCATGGATGCAGGGAAATGGGTTTGCTGGTCCACTCTTATGTGAGATGGGTCCGAAGAAATGTGAGACGGGAGAATGACGAGAGAGAAAGAGATGGAGAACAGTTCGGCGACGCGAACACGGCATGTTCGCAGATCCTCCGACGGAGGCCAGTTACGGGTTGTTGACCCGTCCATAATGTTCGCCCGGACCAGAAGAGATCCAAATTCTTCCGCCGGCAGGATCCGAACCTGTGTGATCGTGCCGGAGGATGAATCTATGTTCATTACAAGACGGGGCGTGCAGCGGTCTTGTAGTTGAAAGAAACGGTTTGCAGCAGGAAAGTTGACGTCAGTGACGTCAAATCTGCGCCCGTAACCAGGAACTATGCGTCCAGGTTGCAGGTCAAGGAACGGATGTGGACGTCACTGACGTCAATCAGGTTTTTCCGATTCCAAATTCCCGCTAGAGGCGGGGAGGGAATTTGAAGTGTCCCGCGAACAGGGCGGAGGCGGACTTGTTGTTAAAGTCGACCCGCCCTGTGCTTCGTTCGCTGACTATCAGGGCCGGTGCGCCCAATCTCTTATGCTTGTATTTTACAACAGGCATATGCATCCCACGAAACATCCAGATTGTTGGCCTAAATTGCTAGAGGACACTGCTGGATCTCAAGGAATAGGTAAGAGACCTCAAGTGTGGCTTTGATTTACCACTTTGTTAAAGAAAATGTATGCCAGCAACACTTGGGAATACCACCAGGGAGGTTAAGGGCCATATTAAGAGTTTTCCTCTACTACATTTATCATAATGTTTGGGAAAATACTGAAACCCGGCGGTTTAAATAATCTTCAAATCCCACCACTGCCACTGACTCATCTTAAAGATCTACAGACTTTGACCAGCACACATTTTTTTAAACAGTTTTTTTTCCCAGTAATCTCTTATTGACCATTAGGGATGCATGTTCAATTTTCTTCTCATCGGTTAACAGTATGGGTGTTTGACTTACCCCCTTTGCCAGCAAGAAGAAGTGTGGGTATTCTTCCGCCACCTGGATCAGCGGGATCTAAAAAAAGATCTGGCCAGTGGAAGAATACCCACACTGCTGGGGTCTGTCAAGATAATTTTGTGGGTAGACATCAAGGGACCCAAGTCGGTGGTCCGCTTCAGACGGCAGACTTTTCCTAACGTCTGATCCGCCTGTTGGAGAAAGTCCGCGGCCAATGGTTGGCCATCAAGTCTGACTATTAGATAACTCTGCTCAGCCTTTCCTTTTTTTTTTTTCCTGAAATCACTCGCCCTATCTTATATACATTTCTCCATTACAAGCTTTTATACTCATATATACTCACATTAATAGATGTGAACGGTTCTCAAATGACTTTGAGTTTCGAAGAGGCCCCCCATTACCCGGAAAAGGTTGTGACCCTTTCAGTTCGGGCAATTTGGTCAAAACACGTCAAGAGTTTAATGACCAGCTGACTTCATTATATTGTTGAACTGATATATACTAAATAATCAGTTTTCAGTCCATTATATTATTATAGTCCATATAGTCCATTGGGGCTAATATTGAAAACGAAGTTCTTTATTTAGCAGGGTGCCACATGATTTTATACTAGTTTCATGCAGGTTACATTGCTGCAGGTGGTTGAAGTGGTTAAAGTGCATCTAAACCCAAGATCCCAAATGACCAAATAATCCAAACAGCACCAACTTTCTGCTTTAAATGAATAACTGAAATGTATAAAACAATAAATTAACTCGCACTTCGATTAGGGAGGAAATCAGATGAAAGCCCGGGGCCTGCAGAAGTGTGAGCACAGTAGTGCTCTAAGTCACAAGTAAAGATAGGCGGCATTATCTTTTTGGGGTCTCTAATGTGCTGGATTACTAGGTAACACGTTTTAAGGCTCAAACTTGTTTCTGTACATGCCTGAATAGGTAACCCAAAGCAAGGGTCTGGCCGACATACATAACAATTAAATTTAAACAAATGTTGTAGTTCAAATATACAACCACTAGATTTTACATACAAATAAAAAAATAAAATTGCATTGCATGTGATATATTTTATATTGTCATGATCAGGGACAGAGGGGGCGACCAGACACGCAACACACACTGACATCCAGACAGAGGTATAGTGGTGTCAAAACAGATTTAATGTGGCCTCACAAGACTGGAACAAAAACAGGTGCAAAAGGTCCAGGGTTCAGGTGTAACCAGGGTTCAGGCTCAGACAGGGACAATGAAATGAAAACAGGAGCCAGTCCAGGTTCAGACAGGTTTTGGTATGGAAATGAAATGAAATGCTCAGCAAGCGTGTCTAAATGAAGCACACCTATATAGCCCTAAGGCTAACGAGGCAGGTGTACTCCACACAGCCCACGCTTGCAGGGAGCCACCAGCAGGCGGTGACCGGTACAACTGGGGTCCTCACAAATATACAAGGTTTGTGAACCTGTATCCCCCCTCAACCATAACATAACACCAACAGACCATATATTGCTACATATTATGTACAGTATTCAATTTTTTACCTTCTTAGCAGTAATACCAAGTGTAGATTGGGTGGGGTCACGTTACTTTTGGTCACCTGATTTGGATGTAAATACCCTTAAATTAAAGCTGACATTGTTTTATTTAAAATCCATTGTGGTGGTGTATAGAGCCCAAAATTTTAGAATTGTGTTGATGTCTCAATATTTATGGATCTGACTGTATTTCCTGTACTGCTTATTAAGCAGAAAATAGGGAATACCTGTAAAGGATAGCTGGAGCTATACTTCAATACATGAACAATCCAGAAGCTGGAGCTATTTTTTAACCTCCTGGGCATTACACCCGTACGGACGGATCTGGGCAATACAAGCCAGTACGGATGGATCTACAGGTGCATCTAAATTTACTGCAGTATCCTTTTTAAATTATCTGTCTCCTACTATAAAAACATTAGTCACCTCATATTAAATATTAGTTCACCATTCCCTAAATGCTTATGAATAATGTAACTCCTCATGTGACCCTCACAGATAATACCAGCCAGCAGACAATACAAAGAGATGTTGTTCATCTAATTGAATTATTTATGAATCTCATAATCTTGTGTTTGTTGTTGTTAATATCTGAGATTAGTACAAGTCGCGAAGTTCACGGTGAGTTTCAAAACATATTCCACAGTATATTCATTTGTCTTTGAAACCCAACCGTCACTTTGCTGAGCAGACCGCTAATTTATCTATAATTGTGTTACGGCTCACTCTGGCCGTTATTGTAATTACGGAGCATTTTTGCCGTGCAGATGACTGAATAATTACATTGTTCCATCTTTTTTTTTCAGTGAACTCACAGATACCATTTGTGGTTTTTTGTTACAATAGAAAGGAATACGTTATGAAATGAAAGCATCCATCCTTGTGATTAATTAAATCTGTGATTCCACACATTCTAATGCAATATTCCTTAAATTATCTGATACCACAATTAAGACATTTAAAGTACATTACTTATGATAAGTTAAATAGCAGTTTCCAAACTGGTACATATAATATAAAGGTTGACAACCTCATTTTTCTATTGCAATAAAGCAATACAGATAGATTGCTCAAATGTTTTAAACAAGCGTATTTTAGTCCCCAATTTCACATCACATATTTGGTGTGCTTTAAGGTTTCATGTAGAGGAGTGGAAGATTCTAAAGCCCAGGTGCCCAACCTGGGGCCCGGGGCCGCATGCAGCCTTTGGGCATTCTTCAGCGGCCCTCCTCTGTCCTCCACTTGCGGCCCCTGAAACCTAACTGTTAATGCATAGGAACTCACCTGTCCACCGATCCCCCACTGATGTGTAATGGCCTGGGATCTTCTTAGAGTGGGAATAGGAGGAGAGGGGAGTGACTCACTCAGGGTCAGTGACCCAGATAGTGTCTGAGCAGGTCCATTGCCTCTCCTCCTTTTTCTGCTCTAAGAAGATCCCAGGCAAAGACATGTTGGTGAGGGATTGGCGGACTGGTGAGTGCTCCCACTATTCTAACGTTTGCGGGATGATTATATAATATATATTGTGGCACGTAACTAAAGAATAGGCTTTGAATCAAAGGTTATGTGCCCCATGGATATAATCAAAGGCTTTGATATATATGACACAAAATGTGCATTACCATACTATATTGTTCCCTAATGCTTGAAGTGTAATTTAAAACAAGTTTTGTTATTTAAAAATGAAAAATGTCTTCTAGCTATACCTGCTCCTGCTGTCATTCAAAAATGCTTATACAAGTCATTATAGATTGAAAATGTTCTTTTCGGCCCTTTAGTGATGCCAAGGGCCGCACTTGTGGCCCTCCATATCAACTCAGTTACCCACCACTGTTCTAGAGCATAGGTGTCAAATGCCAGCCCCAGTATAATTATCCGGGCCAGGGTGTAATTCTATTTTGCCTGTGAGATTGTTTTAAAAATTGTACCTTTCCCTTTAGGCGTCACGCAATTGACATGCTTTTTTTTCAAAGTGTACCACAGGCAATTGCGATGAATTACATTCCCCCCCTTTTCACTGCTGATGCCGGAGATGTGCTGAAAAAAATTTGGTGCCCCCTCCTTTAAAAGAAGGTCAATTGTGTCCTCCACCTATTCAGTGTTATCGATATCGATAAAGAGGCGGTTCCAAAAACAGCCACTATCACCACGGGCTTACCCTGGATAAGTTAGTGTAGCTCGAGGTGAGTTTGTGGGGTAAGCAAACTTACCCTGAGCGACACTATATCTGCAGTTGTAAGTCAAAGCAACTGGCCTTGCTAAAGTTTTTTCTTGACATTTCGCTCCTTATCCTGTCAGATATTCTTATAATGAGATATACATATTCTACCGGTGTTTAGAGAAAGACTGCGGGTATGCTTCCTCTACCTCCCCGGCAGAGGTGGGGAAGTTCTCAGAAGGAAGATCCTCCCATGCCCGGTCATTCGTTCTGCTTTTCTGCTATTGGCCGATGGCTTGTAGCTCTATGATACCAACCACCTGCCAAGCAGGACAAGAATCCACCTGACTGGCAAGGATTGTGTGTATGCCTGTCCTGGCCCAAGCGGGACAGAAATCCACTTGGCTGGGATAGGGCTGACAAGCTGTGTAAACAAATGTTTCTTCATTTTAAGTTACATGATTTTTTTTTCCTTTGGAACAACTTGAATGTCATAATGTGATGTTAGCAGGCCAGAGGATACTCACTGGAGAAGTTAGATCAGGAGTGGCAAACTTCGGCCTGGGTGCCAAATCAAACCTGTGGTGTAACTATCATTGGCAAATTTGTCTTTCAAATAATTTTGAAGAAATTGATGCCACAAATGTGTCTTTTATTAGACATTTAATGTCACATGTGTTATAGAATTACCCTTTGTTTGTTCCAGATTTGAAGTTTAAGAAAAACGTAAAGTGTTTTCGTAAGAAAATGTTCATTGTTATATTGGATGAGAATTTTTTTATTTTTTTATTCAATAAATATCTTTTTTTATTTTCATCTTCTGCTCTGGGCCATACTCGGTATGGCATGGTATAACCCAGTGGTGGGCAACTGAGTTGATATGGAGGGCCACAAGTGCGACCCTCAGCATCACTTAAGGGCCGCACTTAACATTTTCAATCTATACTGACTTGTATAAGCATTTTATAATTAAGAAATTACAGCATGCAGAGCTAGAAGACATTATTTTTCATTTTTTTTACAAAAATAAAACTTGTAAAACAAACTTGTTTTTAATGTAACTTCAAGCATTAGGGAATGATTAAGTGCGGTAATGCACATTTTGTGTCATATATATATATCTGTCATCTAAGGTTATGTGCCTCTATTTTGAGGTCATGCGCCACATACAATAATTCTTGGTGGAATAGTGGGAGCATAGGCACACATCTTTTTAGAACGGGATATCCTTGGTGAGGTGAGAGACTTGCTCAGGCGCTGTCTGGGTTGCTGATTGGCTTTCATGTGCTTAGCCAGAGTGAGTTCCTATGCCCTGTGCATTAACAGTTAGGTTTGTGGGGCCACAAATGGAAAACCAAGGGGGACGCCAAGGAACGCCCAAAGGGCCGCATGCGGCCCCTGGGGTATAACCATTCTGTAGTTTCTGATTTTGTCCATCTTTAGGTGGGTTTACACGTGCTGATTTTGTTCAATCAATGAAGAGCAACTAGAATGGGCAATTTGTTCGATTGATAAATTTTGTTTGACTTCAAACAAAAAATAGTTTGAAATGTTATTGAACATGTTGGTAAAATTGTATCTGTTGTTGTAATTTCAAACATATTTTCATTCGATATCGGCGATGAACGAACAAAAAATCTAATGTAACATTCGATATATGAACGAATGATGTTTGACAATGTCATAAAAAAAAAATCGAATTGGCAGTTTATTGAAGAAAAAATCTACATGTGTAACCCACCTTAAAGCCCCCCATACACGTTTAGATTGTGACCCGATGTTTTAGCTGATCGACCGTGCATGATGATGTTATCCCGTGTGGTCAATCGGCTGAAACAAGCTACAATTGGCCCGGGCACCCTCTGTGTGCCAGCACTGTCCGTTGGGTCCCCCTAGCTGCTTGGGCCAACAGGTCATAGACAGCTAGGGAGACCTGGCAAACAGCATCTAGGGATCCGGCCGTGAGAACTGCAGTCTGCGAGGTCACAGACTGTCAGTCAGCTGGCAGCCAAGCACGGAAGGAGGATTAGCTGCTAGCACCCCCTCCCCCTTCCCCACTCACAGATTCTGAGGGAGAAGGCAGGCAGGCTGTGTCCTCAGCTGAGGAGACATACCTGTATTTAAACGGGAACACTTGACCCGTCTAAAGTATTAGACCGATCTAATAATTACGGACATGTCCGTAATGGCTTAGATTGATTTGACGGCCGATTCCGGCCCATTAAGCTTTAGATAGACACCCTATTTTTCGTCCAACCGACCATCGTGAGTGCCTTGGAAATCTAAGAGTGTATGGGAGGCTAAAGGCTGTTTCAATTCCCTTGACTATTTTAGTGGTTTTTCTTTTCACTGACTATTTGTTCTATTGTTTTCTGATTCAATTATGTATGAGATTCAAAATATAATTAGGCAAATAAGCAGACAGAACAGCAAATTTTACAAAATACTTTGCTTGGTTGGAAAACAAACATCATTAAAATTTCACAGATTGCAAGATTATTAAAAGAGTGTAGAAAAAATAGATCTCAATATGTGTTTTGTATCAGTTCTTCATAGTTTATAAAACATAACGTGCCTGACCTAAACAAGAAGAGAAAATATCTATAATAACAGTCTATATAGAGTATTTTGCGCCCTATAAGATGCTCCAGCTGATAAGATGCACCATCTTAATAAAAATAAAAAAAATCTCTACCAGTCGTGGCACGGAGCTACAAATAAACAGCAATCCACATTAAAAATATACAAGGTAGGTCCCGAAGATGCTCTCTTTGCTACTGATCTGTGTGTGTCGGAGTAAGACACACACTGGAAGACATACACACAATCTGGCCGGCCGGGCTCCGTGCTATCAGCCATAGTCAGAGAGTGGATGGAGAAGCGAAAGGAACACACACCCATGTGCGGATCATCCTGGTGAGAACTTCTAAGGTGAAAAATGCTTAATTTATGTTCTTTACATATATATGTACTTTTGCTTACAATTAAAGCCAAAACATGTAATAAATTACATATGATATAAAACTTGCTATTTGTCAGCAGGTTAAACGGGTCATATAATAAAACCATCCTCAGTTTGTTTTTTTATAGTTAACCAACTTAAGTAGCATTGGGCTCGTTCATAAGAAGTCCTCTCGATGACCATGCACTCAATTGCGAATGCTCGAATTGAATATTAGTAGAAGTATTAATGAAATATTACGAATATAACAAACTAGTGAAATCACCTCTACTTTCTAGACATGGTCACGAAATCTTAACTTTTTTGTGAGTTGATTGCAAAGTATCTGAGGAAGTTATAATAACCAATATTGCTGGAGATGTAGAGAAGGGTTGTGGGAACATTTAAAAAAAAGTATTGCACTTTGCACATGTAGTTTTTGTATAAAATACGTTCAATTGGGAAACCAAACAATGGTTATACCAGGTAAGGCCCTATCTATCTAAGGGGTGGCAACTATAGGCACTGAGTGGGACAAAAAGGTCCAAATTATGACTTGACTTTGAACCTAATTTATCAAAAAAACTGTATGTGCTAGAACAATACTTATTTTGTAATGTTTCCCCAACCGTCCTCTAGCAACCCCAGCAGTATTGGTGATCAACTCTTATTTATGGGCTTTGCAATTATCCCTCAAACTAGTTGAAATTTTGCAATGTCTACAATTCTGCAGGAGCTTTCTATTTTGTGAATGGCAGTGAGACAACCACACTTGACATGGCAAGTTTAGCAAGGAGACCATATTTAGGGGCTTTGCAAGTAGACTAGTTGAAATTACATGACCATCTCTAAAAAAGAACTGTCAATAGGATTTGAAGACACTGACTGAACAATATACAAAAACTTGTGCTGACTATTGCCACTCCTTTCTAACATCTTGTCCATTTTCCTAAGATCATTAGCTATTTTATTCATACAGAGACAATCAGGTTTAGAGCACTGTATTTAACCTTTTGTACAATTCGGAGAAGGGTGTAATTTGGTTTGCTTCATATTTTCTAATCTGCAGAAGAGACTGGATAATTTGCTTTTAAAAACCTCTATGAAAATGTAACAAAATAGACAAATTATAATATACCTTAACTGCAAAAGGCCTTCTGTTCTTGTGGCCTCTATCAAGTAGGCTATATTTAATTGTAACAATAGATTCGTAATAGATATTTTAAAACATACTCTCATTATAATAAGCTGGCTGCCCTAGGATTTTCCTTATGCTTTTGCTATTTACTGAACAGCACTGTACCTGAGAATGGGAAAATCACATCAACCTTATAAAGGTTTATGGGTTCTGTGAAAAAAAAAAACATTACCTGTATGGACTTCGTTCCCACAGACAAAGTTGGCCGCGCGTTTCTGAGCCACGGGCAGGCACCCGTGTTTTGGTCCCAAGCTGTGGCCAGCTGCTAGCGGCTGCATTGACATGTAGTTAGCCGCTAGCAATGGCCGCTCGTGATCTTTGTCAGCCGTGAGCAGCTGTGGAGACAAGCCCTAATAAGTAAATTTTGAATGTTCCTTGCCGCTTCTCTTCTCTGATGACATTGTTGTGAGGGAGAACACCTGATAGCTTGAAGCCCGCATACCTGTCAACTCTCCCGTTTTGTCTGAGAAAGTCACGTTTTTTATTGAACGCAGACGAGTCTGGCTGGAAGTTCCCATACACATCCTGTATTACAGGCCGGCGAAATGATAGCTATGGAAGCCCAGTGATAGTCCAGAAAGATGTAACCATGCTATCTATATATATATTTCTCTATTAACCTCCCTAGCCTTTGTGACGAGCACAATTCGTCCAGAGTTTGTTTGACAAACCAATGCTAATGGAGGGGCGTCGGTTTCCGAGCCCACATGGACAGGAGCTGGGGGAAGGGAGGGTAATTCTAGCAGAACATTGCCTGTACCCAGGGCCG
>CM070037.1:109201297-109214116 GCA_036250615.1 Ptychadena robeensis | reverse complement strand
CGGAATCGATCGGCCCGGAATCCGGCCGGAATCCGACCCGTGTATGGGGGCCTTAAGCCAACTCGAAAATAAGCCCAGGTACCTAATTTTACCCAAACATTTTGAAAAACTGCATGACTGGAGTGTCAGCCTAGGATGGAAAATTTGGCAGCTAAGACACAAAACATGCAGCAAATGTGCCTATGTCATTGTTAGAGATGGTTGTTAAATTTCGTCTATCTGAATTTGTCATTTAATTGCAAAGTCCCTGAACATGGTATCATTACCAACATTGCTGGAGATGTGAGGAGAAGGGGGAACATTACAAAAAAGGAAGTATTGTTCATTGTTTTTGTAGTATAAATTAAGTTCAAAATTAATTCAAATGTTTTTAGGTCAACTTTGAACCTGATTTGCAAAAATGATATGCTAGAGCAAGTCTTCGTACAACCCATCTCTATATCTCCAGCAAAGTTGGTGATGATGCCATGGTCAGGGGATTTGCAATAAACTCACACAGTTGGACAGCAAAATTTCAGACAATAATTCTACTCAGTAGATAGGTCCTCTTTGTTGGGATAGTATGGCTTTATCCTGGCAATCGTCTTTTTTACTCTACTATCTATCCTTTCCACTGAGAACTATTTGTTGGCAAATGAACTTGTAAGGAGTCATATAGTAACTTTCATGCAGTGGAGGTTTTAGGCATGGGCAACATGGGTTGTTGCCCAAGGCGGCAGATGCCTCCCTTCAGTGCGCCCCCCAATCAATTGCGCGGCCACCCAGGGTGAGAGAAGATTGCCTAGAGGAATGAAACCCACAGCAGTGTTCTCCATCAATGACCAAAGTTGCTTTCTAGCTAGGGGGCTAGGGATGGCCAGGGAATTGGGACAGAGTTCGTAAATAGCACCCCTATGGTTAACAAAGAGATCACTCCTTCCTAAGCTTCTACTTTATTTCCTTTAATGGGAGTATTTTATGTTTTATATTATCATCTACAGTGCTTTACTTTGTTGCACTATGTTGTGCGCCTTGTGTCATTGTTCCTATTTCCATGTGTAAACCCATCTGGCCTTTAACAAGCAACCAGCAATTAAATCTTCAACATCTTCTATTCTTATATGTAAATTTTTTGAACTATAAGACACACCCAACCATAAGACGCATCCCATAGTTTTGGAGACATTTTTTTATTAAATAAATAATGATCCAGTGGCACAGCATATGAAGGCAGGGTCATACACTATTTACCCTATATTGCTCTAACCAAGCTAAAAGGCCATTGCCAGGTGATAGGTCTTAGTTCTAGCAGAGGGTACAGGAATCAAACTATAGCATTAGCAGTACACATTCTCCAAACACACTGACCAACTTATGAAGAGACACATTTTACAAACTGGCACTAACAACAATAGAACTTTTTCTACATATTCGGTTTTAAAGGGCAAAGGGAAAAATACGGTATGATCTATGGCTGACATTTACTCTGAGCTATGTACAGCTCTAGCACATTGGTATTTGAAGACGCATTCAACATTGAGGAATGCTGCCCTGCTAACTAATTGTCATTTTACAATATCTGGCAAAAAGGATAAGGCTAAAAATAATGCAGAGAAAATGGACAGATGCCATATGTTTGTTTAGAGCTGAAAGAAATAATTGATTGCAGTGATGATTGCGAAATATAATCCTCGGGGAGCAGCAGAGAAATATGAATAGCCGTATTATGTGGTCATTGCAAATGCTTTATAACATCAGATGTGGTTTCAGGGACGTGCTCACTCTCTGCTAAAAGAAACCACGGAGACGTTTACTTATATAGCTGAGAAATATTATTTTCAGCCAACACTGGTTTCAGCGTTTCATTATTATTGGACAATATCATTTCAGCCACACATAGGCTTTAGAAAAGGAGTTACTGATCAATAAACCTCAAATCAGAATGCCTCCCATTGAACTCATTAAAATTTTCTTGTAGGACCTAAATGTAAAAATAAAGTTACATTTACTATCACCTCTATTCCCTTAACGTTTTGGGTGTTTACAAAACAAACTTGCCTTGAGCTACATTTGGGTATACTTACCTCTCCCTTGCGAGTCTGAACATTTGTGGAACTTGGAAATTGTTCCAGGTCAATTTCAGAGGCAAGGGGAGGGGCCGCACCATTGATCTGCATTATATGCAGGCAATGTCACGTTTCTCCCCGCATGTTTAAGGGGGGAGGGCAGAATGCCCAGGAGTTTAAGGCTAAAGCTCCATTTTCGAGTTCACAAGCCAGCCATTGAGGGCTGATCCGAGTCTCTGTTGTGTGAATGTCAATGCGGAGCTCCGCGCCAACATTAACTCAACAGAGGCTCGGCGTTCAACGTCCAATAACGCCAAGCCCAAACATGTTAGTTATATTATATCCCATTGATTTAAAAGGGGCATGTTATGTAGGTACATAGGTGTACGTGACCCTAATGGAGCTAATGGGGGGGGCATTGCGCTTCTGCATAATGGTGAGTATAGTGGAGCCCTAGCCTTACTGTTTTCCAGACAATTTAACCTCCCTGGGGGTATGCTTGTACCGTGTTGTTTTACAGTACAGAGTACTTTGCTGTGTTTCCCCTCCCTTCTTCCCTCTACACATCCCCGGCATCATCAATGACGCTGGGCATGTGGTGTGGAAAACAGATGCCGCCTCCTTAACATGAAAGTCAAGGGACATTGTCGGATATTCAGCCAATATTCAGAATCGACGCTGGCTTGCTTGTAAACAAACTTACCCCAAGCTACATTTGGGGAAAATTCCAGGGAGGTTAATATATACAGTAAACACATTTATTTGCTAAAGTGTTCACAGAGGCTTAAACAACATGCTGCAAGTAATATGGGTGTCATATGGGTGTACAGATATAAATGGGTGTATATATATATATATATATATATATATACATATATACATATATATATATATAGAGCTACACATCAGGGGCAGAGGCAATCAAATACAATTAGGTTGAAATGTTTAATTCAACTTTAATTCAACACTGAAACATCTCCCCTTCGACTTAAGCGATGCGGAGCACACATGCATATGTGTAGACAAGGATCCATGGGAGGTGCTGTAGGAACGAGCAGAGAAGTTCTTACATATTCTAAAATTTAGGACAGAACTGAAACTAGTGTCTCCTTGAATTGTGTTGAAGCAATTCTGTGCTTAATATAGGTATACTCAATTATTGCTTATGCATTGTAGTGGCAGCTAGGATGTCTGCTCTTACCTTCTGGAGACCCCATGCTTCTAAACAAAGGGTAGACAAGACTTCAACCTCCCAGGTACCTGAATCCTGTATCAGATATTGGAGGTTGTATGCTTGGATGTATCAAAAGACAAGTTTATAATGGCCAGGATTTGCACATAGGGCCATATAGCATGAGGATAGACCAGTGGTGCCCAACTAAGTTGATATGGAGGGCCACAAAAGCGTCCCTCAGCATTATTAAAGGGCCGCACATAACATTTTCAATCTATACTGACTTGTAGAAGCATTTTATAATGAAACAATGACAGCAGGCAGAGCTAGAAGACATTATGTTTTAAATGACACTTCAAGCATTAGGGAACACTGTAGTATGGTATGGCACATTTTGTGTCATATATATCATCAAAGGTCATGTGACTCCTAGATCTCATCAAAGCCTTTTCTCAGGTTATGTTCCGCTATATATATTATACAATCACCCCCGTTCATTGATGGAATAGTGGGAGTATAGGAACCCACCTGTCTGCTGATACCCTACCAACACTAGAGGAGAAGAGGAGAGGGACTTGCTCAGGCACCATCTGGGTCACTGATTGGCTTTTACATACTCCTATAATGTAAGTTTATCGCCTTTCCTCCTCTTCCAGCTCTAACAAGATTCTGGACAAGGAAGTGTCAGCGGGGGATTGGTGGACAGGTGAGCTCCTATGCCCTATGCATTAATAATTAGATTTTGGGGGCTGCAAGTGGAGGACTGAGGGGGGCAGCCGAAGAACGTCCAAAGGGCCGCAGTTTGGGCACCTGGGGGCTAGACGAATAAACTAGCAGCAAGAAGTTTTAGGCAATAGATATTTAAGCTTTACTTTCAGTTATTTTGCTGAGATAGTGTGCCATCAAACATTTATAAAAAAAAGTAACAGTGCCATGTTCAGCCTCCAAGTGCTTGGTACGTCTGGGTAGAAAATAACTCAACTCAGTTTCAGACTGAAGTGCCTTGGACCAGTCTGTATTTCTTCACTCCTAACTGCCGAATAAAGAAAATGAAACGTCGATACAATTTCTAACAAGTCCTTCCAAGGCATTTGCACCATATGAGTACTACTACTGCTAGCACTGATTGAAATAGTATGGCAATTCCAGCTATGACGTGGTCATCAAACAATACATGTCCAAACTACCATAGAGCAAAATATTTCTAAGGCCATTTATCTTTGTAACATGGAAGATAAATTACATACCACATATTGGTAGAAAGTAGCGTAAACCCTCTTTGGCTGGTGTGCTGATTTCCCTCATTTGACCCTTGTCTGGCACCATGAAAAGTTCTAAACATCACTCCCAGACAGTGTTATGATTGATTACTGCTTTATGATGTCACATCATCAGTATCCAAAACTGTCCCCTTGGGAAGGGGCCCAAGAAAACAGTTGTCTTTTGTACCCTGCAAAACTTTGTTCTGACTATAATACTGTAGTGACCAGGGTATGCACCATATATGTATATAACTTGTGAAATGTATACTCTGCCCTGTGTCACCATGTTCTGTATAAAAATGTGTATATACCTTTAAATCATTTCTGTATGCCTCAGCAGCAGGTGCAGGGATGACTCATGGCTTCTAGCTTCCCGCACTTTTCTGGCCATACATTGTAGCAAATGTGATCTTCCTGGAGATAACCTAGTGCCAGCCTCCAGACCTAGGGTATAAATATACCTCCTTAGGCCCTCCTTAGTTAGAGTTGGGTTAGCTCCTCCAAAGAACTACAGCCAGTGCCGTGCAGCCGTCTGGAGCAATCTTCTGTATTTCCCTGGGCTGTTCCGCAGGCTGAACCATAGAGGTGCCCGGAACCAAGGACCCCCACTACGGCAACCGGTAGGTGCAAACGCTAGGCAGACGCAGGATCAGGACCTACTTCACCTCACCGCCCGTTATTGCTTATTGCTCATTGCCAGAGACGCTTGGACTGTACCTGACCACCTCTCACTGGGTAGTGAAGCCATTAGTCACCCTGCAGCTGGTAGCTCATCTATTTTGAAACTGCTGGACCCCATTTCGTCCAGTGCAGTTCTGACGAAAAACGTTCTGTACATTATACTATGCATACTAACTTTACATAATTCTATGAACACTTCCATAAACATGGTGTGAAGGGGGAGAGAAAGGTGCAGGGTGGGGGGAGAGACAAGCCCAAAGTTTTATTTAAGGACAATACGACACGTGTGGGGGGAGAGGTGGTGGGGAGTGAAAAAACATCGGGCTCATGTCCCAATCACTAGGAAGAAGCAATCCCCGGCTGGCTGACTCAGTGAGATTTCAAGGAACAGGTAAGGTAATTTTTGAAAAAAATATATACCGTGAGCCACCCTCAGGAACGCTTACAGGGGGGTTAACAAACAAATTGCGCAAGTAGAAATTGAACCATCTCTAGTAAGGATGAAAGGTTTATTTTAAGATTGGAATATTATTGTTTCATACTTTATTTGTGAATAAAGTTAAACAGGAAGCAGTGCAGTGATGAGCTGCATTTATTGTCTCCCTGCTTTCTTTTCACATTAGTATTCTTCTTCAGCACATGATCTGGTTCCTTGTATGGTCTTGTAGCGCCTCTTCCTCTTGTAGTGTAGTCACACCAACTAGGTCAGGTGCTGTCCTCTTTAATTCTATGTCCCATGAGGCTCTGCAGCCACAAGGGTATAAGGTTGAGCACCAGGAAGGGGAGAGGCAGTCAAGAAGAGCAAGTACTGATTAGACAACGGCAACTGGGCTAGCCCGTTGTCTCCAGGTTTGCCATCCTCCACTGTTTATACTGGCGTGCGTGCAGCTGGTGAACATAACAGCACACATTTTTTATTACAAGTTTTTATTACACAGTTGCTTGCTGTACGCACCAGGCAGGTGTCAGTCTAAATACCCAATTTAAGTTGGTTGGCGTGACCTGTGGACTCCAGGTGCAGACTGGTGGCGCTACCGTGTGCCTTATCCTCCTGTGGACGAGCCCAGCAGACTTCACTATCTTCAGTGTTGTGCAAGTCATTGCCTTTAATAAACAGTTTGCAGTACGTCCACCTCATGTCGTTGGTTGATCTTTGAAACTGCACACTCTTAAGCAGTGAACACATGTGGGCCCATATCTAATGCGGCCATCCCTGTGATACCAGACATGACCGTAAACCAAGGTTGATGTCCATTGCTTTGCATGGAGACCGAGGGGGCTGGAAATCCTTAGTGCTGAGCTGGAGACACAGGAGTGCTGCTTCCGGGAACCTCAAATGGCTCCTTTATCGAGCCGTGTGTTTCCAGCTTTACACACTTAGAGCCAATCAAGGCTAATACCAGGTCATAACAAGGTGATTTTACAAAACTAGTTGGTATTAATGTTTACAGTTAATGATTTCTATATTTAGTTTTTTTCTAAACTTTCTTTTCAAGTGGAAATAAGAGTTTAGGTCAATCTATAACTGAGCCATTATCCAACTTTAATGGATTGCATTCTTTTTTTTCTTCTCAGTACTTGAATGTCCCTTGTTAACTTCTGTGTGTTTGAAAAGATGTTCCAAAGGTATTTTAATTACAAACCCCAGCAGTTTCTAACTTATCTAACCTATCTCTATTCGCTCAGCTCATCAAATTACAGTGATGTAAAATCAATAGCAGATCTTTGAAATGGGTCTGAGTGCACAGAGTAATGGTAGTGCACTTGTCCATAGATTTAGAGTTTTTTTAAGGCTAAAATGTCTGAAAATCAGAACTAACTTTTCTTACTCGCAGTGACTCAAAACATTCTATTCTATTCTTTGAACTGTACAAGGAACTGCCCTCCCCTGAAATGTACAGATACTTTTGCTCCACTGCATTTTATGAATCTGGATTATAGGAAAGTCCTGTGTAGATCTGGAGTTATCAGAGCTGTAACGTACTGAGGACAATGGTTTCCCAATGGAGCAGTTATGATTTTCCCTCTGCTACACAGAAACTGATCTGCTGCCAATTGCTGTGCAACATTCCAAGTTCTTTCATGCCCAGCTTACTCCACCAGATATGTCGCCCATTGAGCATGTTTGGGATGCTCTGGATTGGTGTATACGATAGCATGATTCAGTTCCTGCCAATTTTCAGCTACTTCGCAAAACTTAATTTCATAACCAACGGCTCAAGTAGACATTTCTGCAGTCAGCTTGCACACTCCCTCAAACGTTGGAACATCTGTGGCATTGTGCTATGTGATCAAACTGCACATTTCAGAGTGGCCTTTTATTGTGGGCAGTCTAAGGCACACCTGTGCATATTCATACTGTCTAATCAGCACCTTGATATTCCACACCTGTTAGGTGGGATGGATTATCTGGAAATCCTTAGTACAAACTAACTACACCATGAGGCAGATTCCTTCCTTAATACATAGTTGGTGTTATTATTGCATTAGTCATTTACTGCTATAACACTAGTGAATACTGCCCCTAAGCATGCTGTGACTTGTAGTCCTCCCAGTTGTCCAGCCACATTTTATCTAACCCCAGAGGTGATAATGGCAGCTAGCACAGACAGGCACAACACAGGGCTGAAGGCTGAGCTCTGTGTGTGTACACTTGGGACTTCATGGGGGGGGGGGGGGGGGGGGGGGTGCTGCACCTCTCATACTCACATTTCAGCAGTAGTTTATCAGGAAAATGAGTGCCCCCTCACGCTTAAAGCAAGTCCTGTAGCGATGTTCAATAAATAAATAAATAGATAATTAAAGTCACTAGATGAAAAGTTGTCATGCCTCCACTGAATGTGGGATACTGAATTTGGTCAAAGCTTGGCTATAAATATCCTGGGGCTTCCAGCTGTTGAGTTATTTTCCTATAGATTACATTAGTGCAGTCCAGCCCATAAATAAAATCTTATTTATACTGACATCAAATACATATAACTAATATGTTGAACTTGTTGACAGTTGACCATCTCTAGTCCAGTGGTTCCCAAATTGGGGGGCGGTCCACCCTGGTGGGGGCACGAAGGTATTCCAGGGGGGTGTGGGCCCTCATTCTTAACCTGTGTTTGAATATGGAGGGGGGTGGGGGGTTCAACACTGTTCTTAAATAGAAAAAGGGGGCCCTGCAAGTTTGAGAACCACTGCTCTGGTCTATAGACAGAGATAGCAGATTTCCAAACTTTTCATTGTATGCACGTCTGTACTGTATGCAAAGTGTCATCGGTGTGTGGGAACATTTCACCACCTTATTTTTATTTCCTCTAGATAAGGCCAATAAAATATTTCAACACAGATACACATGAACAGGAAGCCAAATACATTATATAACACCCTTCCATCCATAAATGTTGGAAGCCATATTGTTCTATTACCCATTTGAAGATCCTGACCCAGCAATATGATGCTATTTTAAAATACCAATTTTCTATGTATTATCCTTTTATATGTGGATGTATGTGGAGAAAATGAATAGTCTATAGCGTTCAATTGTGCCTAGAAGAGAGATTGCTCCATAATGTATAAAATAAAAGTCAGAAATTCCAGCCCTGCAATATATATATATATGCCCTTAGAATATTTGCAACACCCTCAGCACCATAATAGGGTCGAATTGAAATAAACTGCCTTTGACTTTTTTTTGCAATATTGGAATAACAGACGCCGCTTATGAATATTTATCAGCGCAAAGTGCGTTCCTCACTTTCGAAACATATGCGGAGGGTTTTGTTACGATAAGAAAGGTATTTTGCTGATGCGTTTGAAGCTTTCTTGGCACAGAAACACTGTTATCTTCTCCTTTTATTAATTGGAGACCTCTTCTAGCTTCTTAATGGCGTTCATTGAAATATTCTTTTGTGCTACCTGGGGACATTAACAGGCACAGATGACAAACTGTTTAATTCGTATGACATACCCGCGCAAGCCTTTACTGTATGAATGGATGTGTTTTTTGTGTGTTGCCTATTTTCCATTAACAGGGATTTAAATAAGACTGCTTTCCCTATAGAGGATCTCTGTTTTAATTTATTTACCTTGTTAATTCATGTATTTTACAATCTTTATGCAATTGCAATTCATAAACAGATGTTTAAGGGTTTTTTTTTTGCAGTGCTGGTAATTAGTATATTTTCTTAACAAAATAGTCAAAAGAGATTTTTGTGTTTTTCATATTTTAAAATGTAAAGCTGGCCGTAGGCGGTTAGATTTACGTCCGATTTAGTTGCAGATCGACCACTGTGCCCGCCTGCAGTGATCGATCTGTTGTGTAATCGGCCAAAAGTCTAACGGGTCCACCTTAAATCTGGCCAGAAATCAATCTGCAAAATTATACACATGTCCGTAATTTTTGGGTCGATCTCATTATTTTGGATTGGGATCAACGTTCCCATCCAAAGTAATTGCCGGCTCACAAAGGGTGCGCGGCCAAATATTGGACAGACTTGCTAAGTGTGATCATCACGTGCAGTCGATCTGCCAAGAAATCGTCACAAAAAATAAATGTTTGTGGGTACCTTTAGGCTATGTTTCCACATCCATCAGGACCCCCTCCGCTAAGCGCTTTGCTTGGTGGGGATCCCGACAGAGCACATAGACTTTACCTGCTTGGTGGATGCTGTGTTTAAACATCCGCCAATGCAGAGGCTCAATGTACTCCACTACTTTCTGCCTTGCGTCGGTGGAACGGCTCGGTGCTGTGAAGACACTTATGCTTAGCAATACGCTTAGCGGAGGGGGTCCTGATGCATGTGGAAACCCCCCCTAACTCACAAAAGTGTATGTTGGTGCAGCAAATCAGTGCATGGTAAACTGGAAGCATACATTGAAAAAAGGGGAACCTAGAAGTAATTAGATTAGATCAGGAGGTGTCCAACTTTTGAACAAAGAGAGTTAATTGTTTGGGACCAACCATTCAGCCTGACATTTTTAGTTTAAAACACTAACATTACACTGTTGCACTTCACCCCTCCCCCCACCCTTTTTGGACCTCTCAGTTCAGTATAGTGGCTGCTATTTTCCAATTTTCTTTTGCAGTACATGTGAGTTTTCGACCCCTCTGGGTCTGGTTATGGGGTATATCCCTCCACTAACCCTCGGAGGTGTATAGAATTGTCTTCACAGGTAAATTTGTTTCTGTTAATCATGTTCAAGGTGTCATCTCTTAACGATGGCACCCAAATTTTTCTTTGCCTCTTTGCATATACTCCAGAATGTTATGAAGATGAATTGAATAATCCTTCTTTGCCATGAAAATTAACAAAATCCCCCAAAAACTTTCCACTGCATTTTATTGCTGTCATTAAAGAACCTGCTGAGATCATTTCAGTAATCGTCTTGTTAACTCAGGTGAGAATGTTGATGAGCACAAGGCTGGATCATTATATCAGGATGATTGGGCTAGAATGGCAGACTTGACATGTTAAAAGAAAGGTGAAGCTTGAAATCATTGTTATTACATTGTTAACCATGGTGACCTGCAAAGAAACACGTGCAGCCATCATTGCATTGCATAAAAATGGCTTCACAGGCAAGGATATTGTGGTTACTATTACAATATAACAATTTATAGGATCATCAAGAACTTCAAGGAAAGAGGTTCAATTCTTGTTAAGAAGGCTTCAGGGTGTCCAAGAAAGTCCAGCAAGCACCAGGATTGTCTCCTAAAGAGGATTCAGCTGCGGGATGGGAGTGCCACCAGTGCAGAGGTTGCTCAGGAATGGCAGCAGGCAGGTGTGAACGAATTTGCACGCACAGTGAGGCGAAGACTTTTAGAAGATGGCCTGGTGTCAAGAAGGGCAGCAAAGAAGCCACTTCTCTCCCAAAAAAACATCAGGGACAGATTGATCTTTTGCAGAAAGTACGGTGAATGGCGTGCTGAGGACTGGGGCAAAGTCATATTCCCTGATGAAGCCCCTTTCAGATTGTTTGGGGCATCTGGAAAAGGGCTTGTCCAGAGAAGAAAAGGTGAGCGCTACCATCAGTCCTGTGACATGCCAACAGTAAAGTATCCTGAGACCATTCATGTGTGGGGTTGCTTCTCATCCAAGGCAGTGGGCTCACTCACAATTTTGCCCAAAAACACAGAAACCATGAATAAAGAATGAAACCAAAACATCCTCCAACAGTGATTTCTTCCAACAATCCAACAACAGTTTGGTGAAGAACAATGCATTTTCCAGCACAATGGAGCACCGTGCTATAAGGCAAAAGTGATAACTAAGTGGCTCGGGGACCAAAACTTTGAAATTTTGGGTCCATGGCCTACAGTGATTAGAAGTGATTATGAAAGAAGGGGTTGCTATCAGTCAGGATTTGGCCCAAAAGTTGATTGAGAGCATGCCCAGTCAAATTGCAGAGGTCCTGAAGGGCCAACAATGCATATACTGACTCTTTGCTTAAATCTCATATAATTGTCAAAAAAAGCCTTTGAAACATATGACGTGCTTATAATTATATTTCAGTACATCACAGAAACAACTGCAAACTTTGTGAATACTTATATTTGTGTCATTCTCAAAACTTTTGGCCAGGACTGTAAACTGTGAAATTTTTTCATGTAAATGAAAGCTTCAATGGGAAAACGGGATGTTGTTAGTTGATGAGTTGTTTACAATCTTTGATGTTGCATTTGATGTACACCAGTGAAGATATACCTTGTATGTTAATGTAATTATATATTTTTGTTGTATTATGTATTCTATAAAGCGTTCCCTCCCTGAGGAAACCCATGAGGGCAAAACATGTGGGAGGTTTTTCCTGAACTACTCGCTATATACATGATCCTGATCATTAGATACAACTGACATGGTTTTGGTTTAATGTTTTATTATACTGAAAAGTCATTGTGTTATCTCTTTGCTGTATATGTATGTAGAATTATTGTATATTAATATATTCTTCTAAACGGAATCATTGTAATTGGTCCTAAAGTTCATTAAAGACCTTTTAATTTTTTGTCACCATTATTTTGTAGTTTAAAAACCTTGGTGCCATTATTAGATGTCGGGGACTGATGTCCCTGTTAAGGTTTAGTAATTATATGTATAGTTAGGGTGTGGCACACACCAATTACCAATACCTTTCATTATATATTTTTTTACAACAGTACATGCAAATCTACCATGGGGTGAATCTCTTCCTGCATGCATACTTGGAATTATTATTATAAAGCATAAGCCACTGCCCTAACACATGTAACGGCTGCCCATAGGCATACTGGGAAGCTGTTCAGCCACAAACCCTAAAAGTCCTAATCATTCTCCTAGCTATAGCATGTTGAGAATCAGTGAGGAGATTCCCCAGGACTGCTTACCTTAAAGTTGTATGCTGATAGAAGGGATCATCTGCAAGTTTAGTCAGACAGCACAGACAAGCATTACACGTGGCTGCAGACAGAGCACTGTATTATTTTTGGACAGTGCCATTCATTGGGTGGGTACAAGACAACGATTGTTCTGCAGCTGTGATACTGACATTGCATCTGTAGTTATTGTATGAGATGGGAGTCCTTTTGCTACACTTGAAGCAAGTCCTTAAGCTATGTGCACTAAAAAGCAGAACTAGTTGGAAAGTTTGGTGTCCCTCTTCAATTAGTTAAATGGTGTCACCCCAGTACAGT
>CM070037.1:109178837-109191946 GCA_036250615.1 Ptychadena robeensis | reverse complement strand
TAAAGTACAGACTGTAAATATAGGTGTTACGGCCACCTTCTTCCTGTGTATAGCTTTTTCTATTTTACACTTTTAACACTGCTTTTAGAGTTCACCGCTGTATAAAACTCTTCTAAAATTACAAAAATACCACAATTTATCTGAATTCACAGCTATATCAATCTGTCCTGAAATTACATGGATACGATTTCATCCTTTCCCAAAATCCATTTAGCTGAGTACCAATGTGTGATGTAGGAGCATAACCCAGTAGCAAAGAATATTTGCTACAAACACGGGTAGGGGTATCATTGTGATCCCCTTATATCCCCACAGAACATGATGTATTTTATAAAAGCAGAGACCCCATGAAACTAAACTGCAGCTGTTCTAAAAGTTTATACCATGCAATATAAGTATAGATATAATCAAATCTAAATTTGCAGTAAAAATGTAATTCATTCTAGTGCATATGAACCAAACATTTGCTGTAATTTATAAATTCTGAAAGGCTTGTAGGGAAAAGATGCCAACTATGAAGGCATTTAAAAAGGGTGTGGTGCTGAAACAAATATTAAACTTTTGAATGTTCATTTATTTAAAAGTGAGCCACAGGCAATCTAATGCTGGGCATACACGGGTCGATTCCCATGCAATTCGAAGAGCCGTTGAGCGCAGCACGATGACATCATTGGGCTGTGCTTGAGGTTCCTCGCTATCAAGACACAGCACTTCTGCATCATCGATACCGGACTATACTTTGGTCCCCATTTGGCACTATGGGCGGGCCATGGGGGGCCATGCCCTCTCATTCACGTTGGCTTGCCCGCCCGCTCCTGGCACCAACCCTGATCAGGGGTAATCACTAGTGATGAGCGGCATAGGCAACATTCATATTCGCGGCATGCCGCGAATTTTTGGGAAAACATTCGGAAAACATTCGGAAAATATTCGCATTCGGCAATATTCTTCTTATTGCGAATATCAGCAGTTTTATGCGAATTTTGCGAATTATGCGAAAAAAAATTGTGAATTTTGGACGCCATCTAAGTGATTTTTGCGAATTTTCTAAAGTGCCGATTTTTGCAATATTCCGAATATTTGCATCACCCCAATATTGGATTTAAAAACTGTTGATGGTTGCAGGGAGTGTTGCTAAGCTCTTGTTGCAGCCTTCCCATTTGTCCACTTGCATTGAGAGGCGTGTGTAATAGAAAAAAATACTGAATATCCGGAATTGCGAATATTCGGCAATATATTCACCATCTTCGCGAATTTCCGATATTCGCGATTAATATTCAGAATCCGAATATTGGTGATCATCACTAGTAACCACCCTGTATGTTAAGGATTGCCCTAGAATTATTGCTAAGATGGGAGTGTGGGAGAGTTAGATGAAGAGGCTGACGCTATGTGGAATATGTAGAAGTGATCAAGAAGCCCAATCACTTTTACAAGATAGCTTAGTGGGCGACAGAACTAAAAATGTTATTGGTAACTACTAAAGATGGTCAATGAGATGCCAACATTTTCACATTATCATACAAATTGTATGCTCACTGAAAGCTGAATCTGTTGTAAATGGCTGGCTTAGTTTCAACTTGAAAGTGTGTGAAAAAAAAATGTTTTTTTAGGGAGAAATTTAATACAGTCCATATAGATTTTCTAAACAGTTTTAAGTCCCCTATACACCTTAAGATTGATCCATACAATTTCCATTAGATCTACCAACAACTGTGTAGTATAGTGGCCTCCCTGATAGAGTACATAGTGATTGAAAGGTTTAGAAAGGTCCTCATATTACATGGTTTTGGTAGAACAAAAGTTGATTGTACAGAAATTGTATGAAAGATTGTAAGGTGTATGGGGGCCTTTAGTGTGTAAAATCACCCCACATGTAGTGGCTAGTCCTTCCGGATCTCAACCTTGCTCAGCTGAGCCATCTCTGAACAGTCCTCCTCTGGGTCTTTTAGGTGCTTTGTCTCAGATCAGGGTTCTAATTCCCAAAGCTGTCTACTACTGATCAAAGCCACCCAGTCCTAGAGCAGAGCTCTTAAGTAAAGATGGGGGCTGTCTTGCTCGGAAGCTTCCTGCATGCTTTTTCATGGGGTGTTGCACCTTGGTGAGAAGGGAGTTTCTAGACCAAGCTCCACATTTATCTCCTAGGGCAGTGGTGGGCAAACTTAATTGATCAGAGAGCAAAATCGCAATAGTGCAACACTTGAAATAGATGTTGAGAGCCAGAGATCTGTTGCCTGAGTTATGCTGTCGAAATTGGTTGAAATGACATCTTCTTCCCCTAAACACATTCCCTAAAATAAAATGTATAATTCTTAGTTAAACATTAAACTTATAAACCTTGATATCATACCTAACAATATTATTTATTGAAAAAATTCCTTACAATTTACTATGACAATGACTGACAACCACTAATGTGAGCAATGGCTTTGCGCCTCTTTGGAAAGTTTGAGTAAGGCTAAGTTTACACTGTCTCTTGTAAAGTCATTTTCTGGTCTTTTAAGTGACCAGACAACGACTTTGCTTAAGGTTTAAAATGAAAGTCAATGAGGTCGTTTAAAGAACAGAGAAGTAAGTTTTCTGTTCATTTTGAACGCCTTATGTCGCGTTCAGAGGGTCGTTTGGTCGTTAAACGACCCCATTAACTTCAATGGTGAAGCTCTGAAAGCGACTGCAGCAAGTTTGCAGAGCTTTTTTCAGTCTTGAAAAAAGACTGGGGGTGGCTATCCCTTCTTTCCAGGCACCCTGCAGGGTCAGGTGACCTCCTGTGGCAGCTTGAAGCTCACTCCCTGCACCCCTGGACGTTTTTCAGTCTTTAAAGCTAGAGTACATTTTGTACAAAGATCTTTGCTTGCTTCCTGCCGGAGAAAGGACTGGAGAGCGTCTAGAAAGCTTTAAACGTGACGACAGTGTAAACTTAGCCTAAGTCAGGTATATATGTTGTTGCTCTTAATTTTAGGCACAATTCCAGGTTTCTTATCAAAAAGATGACTTTCCAAATTACTCTTGATACAGATCATACTTGAAAATTTTTGATATGTAGACTTGAATAAGGAGAGAACAGCAAAGCAATTTTTTTCAGTGGTGTGAAAGATATTTTTTCAAATAATATCAATGTTGTCCAAATTGTATAATTTGCATAAATTAAATTAAAATTTAAGTGGGAAAAATTGAACTCAAACATTTCTACTTGACTTTGAACTTTATTTATGAAAAAACATGCTAGAGTAATACTTTTTTTTTTTTAAATATTCTTCCAACCCTTCTCTATATATGCAGCAATTTGGGGGATGATACCATGTTCAGAGGCTTTGTGAATAATTCTCAAAGTCAGATGCGGAAAAATGAAATTAGCAGAGCTCCCACATGGTGGTGCATATTTCACCAGCCGAGTCTAGTACATACTATCACTCTGAGATGGACACCAGAGTACCAAAGGTTACCTGTCAAGGACAGAGAGAGAGAAAAAAAGAACAATCAGTCAGCCAGGAGCAGCAGACTTGTTTGTGGTTACGGGCCAGACTGAAGGGGCTAAAGAGCCACATATCACCTGCCTAGGAAGACATGATTGGAACCTAGGTCCGAGCTCCACCAGAAGGAACCTGGTGTTAAGTTCCACTTGACTACATATATAATAGATGGAGCCCCAGGCAGGCCTAGCAAAGCCTTCCTCATTGTAATGCCATGTTCGGGGGCTTTTCAATTAACTAACAGTTAATAGCAAGTTAAAATTTAACAAACATTTGTAGCCCTCTCTGCAGTGAAGTAGGATGCTATTGCTTCAAATAATACAATTTGCCCTCTTATGTTAAAATCTTGCCATTTTAGTGACCAGCTCTTATAACAACCATACATAAATTACATAAAGGCAATTGAAAGAAATGTCATTTCTGGAAACGTGTGCATTTGTGAAAATGCCTTTAAATTGCCTCTAATACAATATTATTAATCCCATTAAATTGGTATTTCTATATAGATTACAGTCTGTTCTAGTGGTATTATACAAAATGAACCTGGGTAGTAAGATGACCATCATGAAATGTTTTGCAATTCATCCAAAGCTCTCAAAGACAGTAATATGGAGCTGGATACATATTATCACCTTCATGCCCAGATAAGATTATGCATTCAGCATTGTATTTTATATGGAAAATTTACAGAATATGTAATAGATTTGCAACCCATCGTTTCCTATGTATTGTATGCAGCAACAGGTGATTCTGATATATTATCTATTCATTCTGAGATCTGAGCTCATACAATGCTGACAGGGGTGGGATAGGCAAAGGAAGAGCAGTGGAAATGTTCACATAGGAATGATGATGGGTGACAGGATAGATTAGAATCAGGTCAGGAATCAGGGGAATCTGAAGGACAGAAAGATGAAACTAGCAGTGGAGCATAGACTTTTATTTTTCTTGGAGATATAAGCACATTCAAAGCGTGCTGCATATAAAATGAACTGCATGGAGTAAGCACAGTCCAACGCTTTGTCTAGTCATATCACCAAAGATGTTCAATCACTGTGGCGGCTTAGGTGTGCACTGATCATGCTGTCACCTGCCATCATGCTTTTTTTTAATATGAACCGTGACAAAATGAATGGCATTACAATTTTACAATTGCACCCATACCGTTAACTTATACAAGTGATGGAAAACTACTTAAAAATAATAATACACAAAAAAAAAACCATTTAAAGAAATGCCCCATAATAAAGTGAGGGAGTATTGTTTGACATGTCTGAAATTTAGGATTATATCAACTATAGAACTATAGAATGGGAAATAATTAGAACACCAGTTGAGTGCTAACTGCTAAAGACTACAGCATTTTACAGAGATGTCTCTTCATTTACAGACATGGTATTAATGTTTCAATTTAAAGTGCATTGAGTAGGAAGGGACATCACTCTCTGGGCAGCGGTGACGCTACCCCAGCGAGTTAAGTGCGCACCTCACAATTTTATTACCAGAGGAGGGGTAAACTCACAATTTACTACCAGTGGGATTGTTTTGTTTTCCTTGAATACCAGGGGTAAAAAAACTTACAAGATAGCAAGAGAACTACTATCTTCCTCAAGATTCACAACTGCAATGTCACAGTCTTTGGCTAACCTCCCCCCCCCCCACTTTTTGAATGGTACAGTCTTGAGTCCCAAGGCTTCGGTCAGTTCCTGCACCACATTCCCTGGAACACATATCTGTGTATGCTTAGAATGCCTTTAGAAGTGTGTGTGTGTGTGGGGGGGGGGGGGATTCATACCTGAAGTGGGTCCGGGGGCTGCCTAATTTCAGCCTAATAATTAGTGTGGACAGTTCAGCCGTGAACATGGATGCTTTTTTTTACTCCCGCCAAACAGTATGGGTGTTCAACCTGCCCGTTAGCAGGCTATAAGAAGTTTATTCTTCTTCCGCTGGCCGGTTCAGGCACAGAAAGATCTGGCTAGAGGAAGAATTTTTCCTCTTGCGATAAATCAGCATTTAAATCCAGAAGTGACTTCACGCCCGGTAATCTGAATAAGGAACTGTGCGTTCTGTCTGTTTGCAAACGGACACGGCCGATGTTCAGGCATCACAACTAATAATATGTAACAGGATGTCATATAAGCCACTTTAGGGCAACACCATGGGTTTTCCCAACCAGGTTGCTCAATGTAACAGCAGATTTAGAGACATGTACACCTTTGTGATCAGAGTGTCATAACATTTATAATGTGTACAGCTTTATGGATCTAAATGAAAATTTAGAGCACCGTGCTTTTTTAAGTATGATATCAAGATAATCATTGTTAACTCTTCTTGAAAGTCATAATATATGCAATTTAATATTGAAGCCTAAAATTTTGTTGATTGCTCTCAATCCATTAAGTAATTGGTCATCTTTATTCTGCTCAGAATCATTATATGCATACCCTTTAGAATTTTGCTAAACTGATACACCCTGTCTGATTACATTAACCTTTGGAATTGCAATGAAAGTTATATATAAATTTTGCTAAATAAAATATTTTAAAAGGACTTGGGAGAAATTATCATTCATTTGACATGCAACAAAAAAGAGAATCACAAGGCAACAATAAAGGAAATGGTGGAGTATATATAGTGGGGGCTCAGCTCAAATGGGTGCTCTTAAACCATCAATCCACAAAATATCCACAATATTGTTTTAGGGTTCATGCCCATGTTTAATTGCCACCAGCAAATCACTCACCCTCACAGGGGTTAATATAAGTCCAAACAAAAAGTCCTTGAAGCCTCCTGGCTTTCAAATGTCCAACATAAACGTTTGTCCTGGGTTCAGCTCCCCAGCAGGCACAGGTCTGGGCCTCACACTCTCTGCAAGCCCCCTGTTTCCATGGCTCCAGTAGCCACAGGTTTGGGCCCCACACCCCTTGTGTGCCCCTTGTCTACACTAAAAAGCCCACTAAGTCTGACTAAGTCTGAAGCCTCACACACTGGACTCTGCAGCTATTTGGAGTCATCCAGCTCCAATCACCTGCAACCAGGTGTTAACTGTTTCAGTGTACCTGGGGGAATAGGAAGGCCCATCCAGTTCCATCCCTCCTATCCCAGAGTCCGGGGGCCCTTAAAGACAAAACCAAAACAAAACCACTCAGCAACCTAATGTTGCTGTGTAAATAATTTCCGGACTGCTTTTAGGACACCACCTAATGGTCCATTCACACAGTGACAGATAACCAGTCTGTCACAATATATATGGAGACTACCATCACTAACATACCCTTCTTGGATTTCCTACTTTTAGAATTGCTGTCCGGTTCAAAAACTATTGCCAACTCTGCCACCATTGCCTGTTGTCTGTCTAGGTAACATCACCCTGTCAACTTCAGATATTGGCTTCTTACGCCATTTAAATCAGTGGCTTTCCTCCCCTGGAAAGGCTTGGGGAGCAGAGTACGGGTGGGTAGCACGGGTGCAGGTGAAGGTATAGATGCACACTTTTCAGGGAAACAGGCGTTATTTTTGCAAGCTGGTAGAAGCATGCAAAGGTGGTAGGGTTGGGTGGTATGGTAATAAGAGCAGGGGAGTAGCAAAAAGGAAGGTGGCATGCCGAAACCTCCAAGACATTTTTTCCATTTGCATATCCTCCTCCCTAAACCCAGCCCACTACTTGCACCAAGACTACTGAGACAAGGTTTCAGGGGGTTTCAGACAGTCATGTACACCTTGCTGTATTTGTGCCATCAATGGTCTTGCATTGCACAGATGCCTGTGCCTAAATAGCGTAAATAAGGTATGTGAAAAACATTTAGCAGCAGATTCATTTGATGATGACATTGATGAATATTACATATTGTAGGTGTAAGCTTTAGGCTGAGGTTTCCCAGAACAAAAGGATCAAGAGAGGCCCCCATTATTCCAAAACATTTTATTGAAAAATTTGGCAAAATATAATAACATTATTGGGTTTTGCGTCTACTTGGTCACTTCCTTAGGATCCAAAATAATGGTGGTCCTTGTTCCCGGGGCTCTAAATTTGGAGGATATAACATATTCTTGGTCAGATAACTATCTACAGCTCACCACACAACTTTCAATCTCAATTACCTACCAATATGTTTGTAATACAAGGGTCTCCCTGATTGGATATAGATTGATTCAATAGTTTAGAAAGGTCCTCATATTACTTAAGGTCCCAATACACGTTGTGATCTGCGGCCGATCGACAGGCTTGCACGCTTTCGGGGGTGCCAACATGGATTAACCGATCCATGTTGGTAGAATTCTCGATTGCCCAGCAAACTGACATGTTGGTAAATTCCTGGCTGATCCCATTTCTTGGGATGGAGACCAATGTCTCCATTCAAGGTAATGGCTGACACACAAAGGGTGCCCGGCTGATTCTCTGCACTCCCGGGCGTGCGTGATGATTACGCAGGGCCAGGAACTGTCGATCTAATTACGATTATTACGATTAGGCAGATCTAAACGTGCGTGGGCACCTTTCGTTTTGTTAAATAGTGTATGGTGACCCTAAGGATCATTGGCCAATGTATTCATATTATATATGTAAAGCCAACAGTTTCTAGGTAACTATACACTTAAACTGTAAAATAATGTTTTGGATTACATTCGTAGGGATTCTTAGGCTGTCATGCCTGTTTGCAATGAGGGGTTGAGAAGTCAAATTTAGTCTGGCATTCTAAAGAGGACTTGTTTCTTTGATCACAAGAGGTCTGTAGCAGCCTCTATAGGTGTATGAAAATACCAGCTGGGGGGGGGGGGGTTGTCTGCTTCGCAGGGTGGTTCTGAAACAATACCAGACAAAGACTACATTAGCATACTTCTATTTATACATTCAAATGATCCATTACTGATTCCCGTCTGAAATCTAAGAAGTGACATCAACACTTTAACAATGTGGCTTTAAGGGACTGACAGACACAAATACTACCTGCTTGTCATCTGTGATATGTCAGTACATGTAACCCCAATTCTAAAATTAATATATGTATTATGATCTGCTTACTGGTGACATTTGCTTGAATTTTCCTAAAGCCATTTTAAAATGAAAACCCGCCTAGTAAAATCAAAAGGTTTTTGGTCCCATGTTTACATTTAGTGATTAAATCTGTTAACTAAATTAGGCATTTCCTTGGATTTGCCTGTTTTTGTTGGACTGTAAACACAAAGAAGCCACATGTGGCGGAGAATAGTGATGGAACCAAGGTGGTGACTAGTGTTGATTTCGAATATTCTAATCTCAAATTCTTATTGCGAATATCTGCACTTTGAGAATTTGCAAACATCTCCACTAGTGCTATATCTTTGTAATTAAGATATTTTGTGAATAGCAATATTGCCTGCCACAAAAGAGAGGACCAGTATCACCAAGCAGTTGGTAGATGTTAGAGGTCCCAGAAGCTCCTCAAAGGGGTGTCAAACTGATATACACAATGGGGTAAATTAAAGTTTTTTTTAACAAAATCACGGGCCGACCTTAATATTTGTTTGAAAAAACCAATTGTAGTTTTTTTTTTAATCATATACAATGACTAATCTTTTCCTATAGAGAAGAAGAGAAAGGAAATATAAGAGGTCTAAGGCTAATCATTTCAGAAGTGCTTAGGGACTATTATAAGGCAGTGAAGTTTAGGTCATATGCAATATTGCATACATCTCTGGACTTTTCTTCTCCTAGCGGAGTCCGCATAGTCGGGTGAAATGCGTCAATGGAGTTTTTGAGGGAGTGTCAATATTGATTGGCACCTCTCTGGTTGGATGTATTTCTTTGACTTTTTTGTATAGTTATGCTGTTCAATTGGATTGTATTTTGTAAATAATTATAATAAGTATATTTTGTTTCTTTTGGTATTTATTCCTTAATCTGATTTTAAATATATGTACAAAAATGCTTTTATCCGAATTCCATGAGGCTAACCACCTCCAACATACATACTTTATCGTCTGTTTCTAAACTAGGATGTTGGCACTTTAATGAATGTATGTACATATTTATATCCACTGATAATGAAATATAAAACGTAATTGTATTTTTAGCATTCAATATGGAACAAGCAAAGCTTTGTTCTACATTGCATGTCAAATAAATATTTGAATTGCAATTTTTTTTTTCAAATATCACTTTAATAATTAATTAAAGTGAATTAAAGTAAATTTTTAATTTAATAATTCTCCAATTTAGGATTTTTTTTTGCGTAAAAGATTTTTGCAATAAAAAGTGCAGATTTTCGCAATCAACACTATCACATGAAAACTAATTTATCACCTTCATTGCACAAATCCCCAGTTGTACATGCGCATATTGCGAGTGAAATGCACAGTAGTTTCCGGTACTGATGTATATAATCTCGTGTTTCTGAAGACATAGCACTATATTTGAGATTTTCCTGGATTCTCGAAGTGCTGATATTTGCAATAAAAATTAGCGATCAACACTAGAAGTGAAAACATTCTAGTTGATGTAGGCTTTTGCATGTTAAAATGGCCAAAATGTAAGAAAACCAGAAAACTAATTTAAAAAAAAGAGAGAGGAAGGAACCAAGGAAGCCAAACAAATCTATTGGCATGCAGCAACTAAAGCAGAACTCTACAGAACTGACACAGTCATTTTAACTAACTGACTGAGTGATTAAACTGGAACTCAGGGAAATATTTTTTTTAACCAAAATATGCTTTATTGAAAACATGTAAATGGAGATTGCTCTCCGCATTAACAAGCATGGTATTATAAAGCAGTAAACAAGATAAAGAAAGAATCAAGTAACATTAAATCGCTATATATATATATATATTAACGATTGGGACCACTCCTCGTTGAAACCCAATAAGTAAGTGTAAGAATAATATATTGCAAACAGTTTCAAAAGGATAGCTAAAAATATAAGTAATAGCAAAACCAATGAATCCAAAAATCTGTATATCAGGGTTTTACTAATAAACAACTTTGATAATTAACTATGCACATTTGTATCTAGGTTTCTTCAAAAACAGCTCTATTAGAAGTATTTCATGGCATCTTTAGCCAACTGACATTTTTATTGTTAAGGGAGGTGAATATTATGCCTCTACCACCAGTAAAGCCCCCCATACACCTTAAGATCGATCCATACAATTTCTATTAGATCTACCAACAACTGTGTAGTATAGTGGCCTCCCTGATAGAATACATGGTGATTGGAAGGATTAGAAAGCTTCTCATATTATATGGTTTTGGTAGAACAAAAGTTGATTGTACAGAAATTGTATGGAAAGATTGTAAGGTGTATGGGGGCCTTAACTCTTCCTAACTCTGATCACTACTAACCACTAACCACTCCACTAACTAATCCTTCACTCTCACCTCAATCAGTCAAGTGGGTCAAGAGAAAACATTTGTTTTTGTTACAATATTTATGTCCTTGTAACTTTTTGTGTATAAATGTGAGATTCTAAAACCAGAATTGTATCAGCCTGAAGAAGGGATCTGTGACATGCCGAAAGCTTGCTTCTCTAATGACTTCAGTTAGCCAATAAACGGTATTATTTGAACTCCAAACTCTCTATTTATTGATGGCTAACATAATACAACATTCTACTATTGCTAATTAAAAATTCAAATCCAACAATTCCAGGTCAATTCCAGGTAACAGAACATGGATAAAAGAAATGTAGAAACAAAGAGACAGAAGCATGAGAAGGAAGTCTAGCATACTACCTCCATGGTGGGGTGGCAAAGAGCCAACTACAAGACAAAATAAATATATAACTGTTGACATTTTTTTTTTGCGTGAAAGCATCTCAGGTATAAACAGACCATGAAGTAGAGAAACAATCAAGGGAAATTAAAAATTATTGTGTGGACCTAAAATGTGAAATCATCTACAATTCTGACCAATTTATAAAGTAAACCTGTCAGGATGACGTCCTGATCATTTGCCTTGAATACTCTTGAAACCATTGACCCTTAAATAAGTATGCACTTTAGCTGTTCAGCTAATGATGACACAACTTTAGTTAACTCTAACAGCATGAGATGGGTATGCTGGTTTTATTGAGAATTTATATAAAATAATAAAGTATTTATAAAAAAAGAATTGATTCTCCTCCATTCTTTTATATTTGCAGTTGCCAAAAAAAACCAATTTATTCAAGCAGAAGATTCAAGAGCACATTGAAGTAAAGTTATCAAGGAAAAAGAAATTTTTCTATAACTTGCTGGAGATGACCTAGAAAATGGTACTTTTGTACAACTGTAATAAACAATTTTAGTTTGCACTATAAGACGCACATATGTTAAATTATTTACAGGGCCTGTGAGAGTGTTGCTCCTCTGCTCTGATCACTGTCTGCTTCCCACCTCCTTTAGGTACCGTCTAAAGACAGTGAGTGAGTGATTACAGCAGAGATGGGAAAAGTGAGTGAGTGATTACAGCAGAGATGGGGAAAAGACGCACCCCTGTATACATGATGTATACAGGGGTGCATCTTTTCTTCCTATATGTCTTATGCACCAAATAAGGTAATGAGTGGTCAATAGACGCAATACCTATAGTGAACCTGAGCTAATTTTTGAGAAGGAAAGAATACTCTTATTAATGCAAAAATTTCATGAGTAATACTTTCTTTATTGTTGTGTTCCCACAACCCTTCTCTACAATTTGGTGGTGATACCATGTTAGTACCATGCTAGTTGAAATGAAAACAAAATTGACCATCTTCAATAGGGGCATTACAGAAAGTACTACGACTATGTACTAGGAGGGAGGGACTGCATTACTGAATGGAGTAGTCACATTGCAAAAGAATACATTTGTTTATGGAAGGGAAAAACTCTTCTGTGCTTTTTTAGGTTGGTGACAGATTCTCTTGAAGAAAGCCAAGCCCCTGGAACTAAGAATCTACAGAGGAAAATACCAGTTGAGCTCAACATATCTTGACTGTCACAAGAAAAAATCAAGCAGATTATGTAGGGCTTGGAGGTCAAAAAACACATCAAATACTTGAAAAGTCATTTTGACATGGAATAGAGATACAACATTAGCAGCTTATTGACTCTAGAGTAAATTATTATGGTATCATATGAAAATTATTGTGTGGAGCAGGATACAAGTGGGCATACCAGGAAGGCAAGGAGTATAGTAAGATTTACCATGACAGGTAGTACAGCACAGATACACACTGAGACCTGCTTGCTGGAAGCAGTAAAAATTACCAATGAATGAAGATACCGTAATGTATTATTATATCTTCTTAAATGTGTCAGTGCAGGGTATTGAAAAAAGCAGGGATACACATAAAAGGTGACATCTCTAAACAAGTGTAGATAACAGGACATTATGATGTTGGCATTGGTATAAGATCTAAGGAAATACGGCTTCCTTGTACTGGAGAATGCAATGAGTAGGGTTTTGCGATATATACGTCTAGAATTGAAGAAGCCAAACCTGTCCCTGAAGGAATAGGCATAGGAATGATCATTATCAAGAGCACGTTACTTATAATGACAGCATAGATCACAACTTCTTTTTGGATTCATATTTTGTGGACTATAACACTCGCCTATATATACTGCTGTATACAGCGGTGCCTGCTTTTTCGGGCAGCTGCAGCTGACACACACAGCTTTGTTTCAGCTGAGGGTGG
>CM070037.1:109162497-109174083 GCA_036250615.1 Ptychadena robeensis | reverse complement strand
AATCCCAAAGGGTTCACATGCTTTTTCTTGCAACTGTATATGCCAGTGATGGCGGAACTTTTAGAGACGGAGCACCCAAAAACCTGTTGGAGGCATGTGCTGCAGAAATTTATATATGATGATTTTAACTGGAGGAAGTAAAGACATGTTTTAAATAACAATCGCATTTACTGATTCGGTAATATGCTCTATATCAGTGTTTTTCAACCACTGTTCCGGGATGTTGCCTGGTGTGCCGTGGGTTTTTGACCCCACCCTCGGTAAGTCTTATACTTTAAGAGGCAGCTGGATAGGAGGGCTAAGCAACCGCATCCTCACAGAGCTGGTCCGTGTATAACTATATACTATAAGACTTATACAGCCGATCCGTGTTATACACGGACCGGCTCTGTGAGGATGCGGTTGCTTAGCAACACGCGTCCCCACAAACCAGGGGTGGTGTTTTTGCTCTGCTGGTACGCATCTGTGTTCCAGCGGGGCACCTGCTGATGACGTACTTCCGGCGAGGACCTTTGCCCAAGTGTGCCTTTGCCCAAAAAAGGTTGAAAAACACTGCTCTATATAAATAGAGGGAGATACAAATGTTAATAAGGGAACATAAAAGATATAGTATTGGAAATACAAGTACCTTTATATAAAAAACATATACTGTGTTTCAAAACAATTTACCAGCTGTGAACCATAAATTAGGTCCATTGGGATAGAATGGAGCCAGTTGGTCGGTGATTGACAGCTGCCTAGACCATATTGTAAACCGCACTAAAAAGAGACACTGTTGCGGTTACTGTCATGGTGATTTAGCCCCAGGAATACACAATTTTTTTGAAATTGTACAAGACTAATTAGGCAAAGCTCAAAAGGCTTAAAAAGCAACCTTTATGAAGAGCATGAAGTTATGTTTCACTGAAGACAGAATAGAATTTCCTATCAAATTCTTTACTAGGTGACCTAGAGATTTAATGTGACCAAAAAATATCAATTTCCTATAACCATAATGGGAAATCATTCATCATTTTTGTCATGCAGGAATGCAATTTCACAGGAAGTTTTCCGTATCAATAAATAATGTATTGGAATAAAAAAATAGCTAAAACTTATGTTACATAATGCCTAGAGAGATCATTTAATTCCAGCGCACTAAGGGGAAAGTCATGCATGAAGGATGGTGGTATCCAGTGACAGAATGGAATTATCAGTTGCATAGCAAAGGGTCAGGCAGACAGAAGTGGTAACAAGACACTTCACTTTACAAAACAAAGGCCAGGGATCAGAAATTAGGAGGACAATCGTATATTATAGTTAGTCACATTCAAATGGACCAATTTTGTGAAATTGTTACATGGTCATCTGGATGCATTCTGGAAGATGCGACATTAGGCATCCCCCGGTCACTTTTTGAGCTTATGTCAGGGCTAGTGTTCAAAGACGCAGCGAGGACACTTTCTATTCTAATGAATGGAACAGTGTCCACTTGACGTACTGTGAGCTAATTTGAAGCTGGCCTTGTCTTTAAAGCAGCACTGAGCAGTGCCGCCAGATTTAAGATCAATCTTAAACTACTGTTTGGGCGCTGATAATCTGCATCTTTCCTCTGCTGCATCAATGGGGCACGCTCCCTAAATGATGCACACAGTTGGCAGAAGCCCAAAAAGTGGGATAAGCAGGATAAGTCACTATCTGTTAGGGCCTCAGCTGTCCCATGTACCACCTGCTGGTGGCGCTGTGCTAGCGCTTTCCATGGCTAGGTTCCCTAGTCACCAGCAGGTGGCTTCCTGCAAGTGTGGTGTGGGTTGAAGCACACCTGCCTCGTTAGAGGGATATTTAAGTGTGCTTCAACCGCATTATGCTGCTGAGCATTTCATTTGATTCCCTGCTTCTATTCTGTCTGACTCTGCACCCTGGACACTCCTGGACTTTTTGCACCTGCGGAGTCTGGACCCTGGACACTCCTGGTCTTTTGCACCTTTTGTTCCTGTTTTGTCCAATAAACCTTTTTTGATACCCCATACCATTGTCTGTGTGTGCAATTTGCCTGGTCGCCTCCTCTGTCCTGGATCCTGACACTATCACTAGTTATACCATGATGGGAAAACCCAGTAAGAAAGACAAATTGTCCAATGGATGTCTAGTCTTAAGACCCCCATACACCTTAAGATTGATCCATACATTTTCCATTAGATCTACCACTAACTATGTTGTAAAGTGGCCTCCCTGATAGAATACACAGTGATTGAAAGGTTTAGAAAGGTCCTCATATTACATGGTTTTGGTAGAACAAAAGTTGAGTGTACAGAAATTGTATGGATTGTATGGGGGGTCTTAAAAGAGGTAAACAGTTAGTAATGGCTTAACAAGACAGGTGGTCAGACAAGGGAAAAGTCCTTTTTTCTGCTTTTGTTTCGTTTTAAACCTTTTTCTTATTTATTTCACAAATGTTTTTTTATCACTAATATATCAATATTGGCATCCCTACTCATATCAGCACATACGTGGCTTCAAGACTTCTCTATGGCTGCCCCTACTTTGGAATTCTGTCCCTAGGCCCACTATTAACCATTCAAAAAATCCCCAGTAACCTATGACAAACCATATTAAGTCTGTTAATTGAACACATTTCAGATAAACAACCTTCTATAGGAGACCTTTTACCTCCCTAGCGGTCGGAGAGAGTACTGCTTGAATTTCCCACCCTCCCCCTGCTGGCGCTGGTGGTGTTGGCTGGAAAACGGACACCCCTCCATTACTTTACGGGGGGTATATCAGGTTTTTCTGCTCCAGTAGTGGTTAAGGCGAACCCAAACTCCGGACAAACTGGGTTTGTCTCAACTGCTAGGGAGGTTAAAATACATCTGAAAAGTATTCACAGCAAATCACTATTTCCTCATTTTGTTATGTTACAGTCTTATTCCAAAATAGATAAAATTCATTGTTTCCCTCAGAATTTTAAACACATACATAATGACAATGTGAAAACATTTTACTGTACAAATGTATTAAAATGAAAACATTTAAAAAGCACATGTACATAAGTATTCACAGACTTTGCCATGAAGCTCAAAATGGAGCTAAGGTACATCCTGTTTCCCCTTATCATCCTTCAGATGTTTCTGCAGCTTAATTGGGAGTCCATCTGTGGTAAATTCAGGTGATTAAATGTGATTTGGAAAGGCACACACCTGTCTATATAAGGTTCGACACTTGTGGGTTCATGTCAGAGCACAAACCAAACATGAAGTCAAGGGAATTGTCTTTAGACCTCCGAGACAGGATTGTCTCATGGAGGTTACAGAAAAATCTCTGCTGCATTAAAGGTGAAAAACAGAAGAAGTTCAAAACCACCGGTCTCTTCCTGGAGCTGGCCGGACATCTACACTGAGGGATCGGGGGAGAACGGCCTTAGTCAGGGAGAACCACTGTGTTACTAAAATATGCCTGTAATATGTTACAGATCATGCATCAATCAATCCTCTAACCATTATTTGGCAAGCTACAGTAATCTTTAATTAATCACAACGCACACTGCAGTACAGCATAGTATTTGTTTAGTAATCAAACCAACAGCTAATAATGATCTATTCTCATATCATATCAAATTAAATGAAAGATAGTTTAGAAAAAGTCAGTTTTGTTAATATACAATGCCTCGCCAACTTCAGCCAAGCAGGGGTCCTGAACGGAGATAAATGAATAACAAAGAATGTAGATGCAATTTTGTTCTTGTTTCCAAAACTACTCACACAACTCACAAGGGATTCAGTACATCTTACTATTTATAACGCCAGTTTTCTAGTGTGATACATTGGTGATTTAATAATGATTCTTTCTCAAAAGAATCAACACTGGACTAGAATCACATTTCTCCATAACAAATCCAATATATAATCCTAAGGTAATGGTATGATCTCATAAATGTGTATAAATATATATGTATATCTTGTTCTTATATAATGTCACCCTATCACAACATTTACAAAAGAAACAAAGATTACAAAATAGAGACAGTTTACTTTTTCTGTAAAGCATGTAAACAAGTATCCAAAGACAGTTGAAGCCCCGAGAAAGGGGGGGGGGGGGGGGTATAATGACCACTGTATTTACAATGAGGATCAATAATGTGTCCTTTGTTTAAAATCTGACTTGGATATAAATACATCTCTTTTCTAAGAGCAAGATATAGTTTTTTTGGTACTGGGTGCACAGGGGTACTTCGCTGTAATCACCAGCGGTGCAACTGGTTTGGGCCTTCCAGTATCTTAGGTGCATGGTTGGACTTTCATCCAATTAGGTTCTGGAATATCCCTGGGATATCCTGATTGACCAAGGATTTGGAAGTTAGGGTAGACCACAGATTTAAACTGGAGATAATATATTTATATGTATTAATGTATAGTCCATTCATTTTTTAATAAAGACTGAATGGAAGTTGTATGATACGTTGTGCCTTAAAAGCAAAATTTTGGTTTGCTATTTCGGACCAGACCAATAGGTAGGGTACCTTCCAATCCTGTTCACAAAATTTTCTAAACAAACCAATTATAGACTACCTCTATGCTGATACATGGTACTTAGCTTATCATTCTTACTATATCCCCAATTCCCTAAAACATATTTACAATATATACAGTACAAAAATACAAAAGGGGTCACTAAAACATTATTTAAATTACTGATAAATTGTTTTAATATTGTCCTGAACAACTCATTATATTCTTTAATATTAAACTAATAATTTTCTTCAGTATCCAGAACCATGACCAAAGGTAGGTAGCAATAAGGAGTCTCCAAGGAGTGACATAATATCCTGCTGATGAGGTGACCTAAGACCATTTCAACACCACTGCTGCTTATCTGCTCAAGGAGAATAAGGGGTACTATTGCAACCACCCATGCTCAGAAGCAGGCGATGGGGGACATTGGTCTTACATGCGCATCCTCAAAACAGGGAGGGGGATCTATTGAGAAGAGCAGAGGTCACTGTTGCTATGGGGTGGAGTGGACTCGTCTGAAAACCATAAGCAATCCTGAGCATAGCTCTGAGTTACCAATTTGGGTAATAAAAATCTACCCCGAGCCACACTTGGGATTACCAATAAGGTGGTTAAGTGTTACTTGTAGGTGGGTACTAGTGATTAGCAGCATAGGCAATATTCAAATTTGCGACATTTCTCAAATTATTCTCCAAATATTCTAAGTTAATGCGCAAATTCGAGATCCCCTTTAATTAAATTTGGGGAGCATCATCATTTGTAAAAAGTGATTTATTGCAGTGTGTGTTGTCATGGTGACATCTAGTGGCAGAACGTAAAATTGGAGCTGCAGCTGGAACTACCGTACATAAGACAACACTCTTGTGAATTCTTTGTAAATATTGTGTGAGCAATGCCTGGTACTTTCCCCAGAATCTCAATTATTCGAAATTGCGAAGATATAGCACTATATTTGAGATCTTCACGAATTCTCAGTGTGACGTTATTCGCAATAAAAATTTTGGAAATTCATGCTCAACACTAGTGGGTTCAGTCATTTTTTTAAAACCTTGTTTTTATCAAAACTGGAAATCAGACCTTTAAATATTAAGTCAGTACTTTACAATCTGTATGAAAACATCATAGCCGTTTTCCTAATTTGCTGGAACTATTTTCTGATCTGGGGGGGTGACATTGGCTTCAGTGAAAAAACCAGCTGAAAAGATTGGAGCTACCGGAACAGCACAGAACAGTGAGTATTTGCTGCCAGGGATCTGATCTTCGCTGGACGGCTCCATCTCGTCCACTGCAATACTGACAGGAAAGCGCTGGGCGAGATGGAGCCGTCAGAAGCGCTAGGGGGGTTAATGTACACACAGCACCCCATTCTAACAGAAAAACACAGAATTATAAATATAACAAAGAGTGAAAATTTTAAGGGGGTCTGAATACGTTCTGTACCCACTGTATATTGCAAATTTGCCAGCAGGGCAGCCTATCCGCAATTTTTTTTGTAGAAATAAGACATCTCTGTCTGACTTAAAAATCTCTGTCTCTGATTAAATCAGATACAGGGACTATGGTTACATAGTGAGTTTGGAAAATATTCAGAAGCGTTAACATGTAGTTAGGCTGAGTAAGATACAATCAATTTTCAAAGACTAAACTCCGCACAGACACAGTCTTATACCTGATCTTCATGAAGATAGGAAGTATTTTAAGAACTCATATTTTCACCCCATTGCCCAAAATCTATTTTATCACCCATGAAAATATAACTTTTTCTTAAACTTTTTCTTTTCTTCTTAATTTGCTATCCACACACATGCATTTAAGGTGGGAATATGCGTACAGGTTTCATAAGAATCGATATTCAATTAGATCGAATAGTTTGATTTTTATATCGAAATTTGATTTGTTGAACCTCAATCTTTTTATAAATGTACAACACTATGAGTAATCAATCGATCTTTGTTAATCATCAAATTTGATTGGAAGTGCTGTAGTGGTAGGCATGCCTTGAATGCTTCCTAGTTGGTAAAATTCATGTCTCGATTACTCTGCAATCGATTAAAAGTGACAGACATGTGTGATACAGTTCTGATCGAGATTCAGTCCAATATTGATTACTTTTACCTCGATTGAATTAATTACAAATATGAAACAGGTCCAATCGAGCAAAAAATCGATCTTTTTAGTGGATCTTATAAAAAATATCTGCATGTGTATGCCCAGCTTTTTTCTCCATTGAGATGTTTTAACAAACTTCATCCAATATTGGCATTATAAGTTACACTTTGAATCTACTAAAAAGTCAATCGATGCATCTACACATGCGTTCTTGTGACCCGTTATGTTGTGTTAAACTCAACTCGGAGCACTGTGTTGCCATCAAAACAACGAAAGCCAGCAATGCATTGAGTGTGATGAAGTGCAATGGTATGCGTTTTTTGATGTGTTGATCAATCTGTTCATGGTAAAAAAAAGCACACAAAAAATGGAGCCTAGAATAAGTCACATGCACTTGATAGTCACTTATATTTGCCATAGAAAAATGTTTTGAAGAGTTTGAAGGGGGAAAATACAGAAACGTTCAGTGGGCACCTCTCTGAAGATAAAGGATAAAGCTAGGGCGTATTGAAATCCAAAAATCCAAATAACTAATATCTATATGTATTTTAATTTCCACACCCATTTAAAATTGTCCTACCAACTTAACTTCTATCACACAAACAATTGCTGGGAAAATATAAAACTATTTCTGAGCAATCTCCATTATTAAGTTTTAAAGCAGCCCATGATATCAGAAAGCTGTCAATACATATTTATTTTTTTGGGAGTAAGACCAGAGAATACTCTATTATTAGTGAATCGCATGGATAAGCATGCAGCCAGTGTATTGTAGAGATTAACTTTGCTAACACTAATATGCATTAAGCCTTTCATTAGATTTATTAGATTTCAAACATTTGGCATTTTACTAGTACTAGTAGGCCTTTGCCCAGGCAGATAAAGGAGATTAAATTATGAGGCTGCGAAAGATTTAGCATTTCCACCCCTAAGTACTCTAAAAATCATCATGCTAAAGAAACAAAAATAACGGAATACAGAAAACAAAATAATGGGGCTTTTATGGCAATTCTGTACCCTATGCATACCATGGTTACATCAAATAGTCATCCTTGAAATAGTAATCAATATATACTGATTGTTATGTGGCCACAATTTAAGCTGAAATTTGCATAGGCAGGTTTTTTGTCAGTGATTATCAATTATGTTTAAATCAAAAATATCTTTTTGTACCACTATTATTATTTCCATTAGATATTGGTGAAATGATCATATTGTACATTAAATACCTAAAGTCGAAAGGATTTAAAATAATGAACATGTGTTTTGATTTGATTGCCCACAAGGAATGGTGTTTGCCACTTGTGGTCTAGAGCCTAGGTGCCCAACCTGCGGCCCTTTGGGCATTCTTCAGCGGCCCTCCTCGGTCCTCCACTTGCTGCCCCCGAAACCTTACTGTTCATGCATAGGGCATAGGAACTCATATTGCATCACATAACCTCTAAATCAAATGTGCATCACCATACTACAGTGTTACACAATGCTTGAAGTATAATTTTAAATAAGTTTTGTTGTTTAAAAATGAAAAATAATGTTGTCTAGCTCTGCCTGCTGTCATTTCCACATTAAAAAATGTTTATACAAGCCAGTTTAGATTGAAAAAGTTATCTGCGACCCTTAAGTGATGCAGAGGGTCGCACTTGTGGCCCTCCATATCAACTCAGTTGCCCACCACTGGTCTAGAGGAATAAATCATCAATGTATCTTACTTTACTTCATGCCCTTCTATAGCAGACTCTCTGTGATGCTGCCACCTGTAGCCTCTTTCATCTGGTTCTGTAGGCTGTGGTTGCAGGCACTAATGTCCTCCTCAACTCAAGGCCAATAGCTCCAGACTATACAAAACGTGCCAAGAACCAACCAACACAATGGTTGAAAGAAGAGAACACTATCCTCCGGGGGAGCAAAGGAAAAGACAGAAAAGAATAAAGGTGCGCATGCAGGTAAAAATGGTCACATGATCCATGAACCATTCGAGCACAGCGTGGTGACGTCACAATGACCTCACCACACAGCGCCCGAGCGCCCGTAGGTTGGATGGAAATCTAGACGCACCACTTTAGGTGCTTGATTCCCATCCAATCCTTTGTATGGGGACTCTGGTCTCCATCCAAAGGAATGAGATTCAACCAGTATTTACGGACATGTCTGTTACCTGTTTGACCGCCCTGTCTTCCAGCGGGATCGATTGATCCTGCTTGAAGACATGGGTGGTTGTGTTTGATGGCCACGCAATTGATGGCGTGATGTCAGCAATCTAACAGGTCATCCATCATGCTCCCATCTATACGTGTATGGGCAGCTTTGGAAAATAAGCAAGCCTTAATGCAAGGAACCATTTTTTGGTCATTTAGATGCACCCCTATATACTGTTGCACTCAGCTGTATATAGAGGTGCATGCAGGGAAGCTGTCAGAGGATACCCGGCTGACACACACAGTGGAGGAAAGCTGTCTGGGGCTGCCATACATAATGGAGACCAACCCTCCCCTGTGTGTAGTAAGGAGAAGCCGGTCAGACTATACGTCTTCCACTTGGCCACAGTGGGCAAGACGCACATAGATCCTGCCCCCCCCCTCATTTTTGGGGGAAGAAAGTTTGTCTTGTGGTCCCAAGCTCAATTGCCGGCCGCCAGGCTTTTAAAAAAAACACCATGCAGAGTGAATGCAGCCGCCCCTGATCACGTCCATGGAGAATGAATGGATGCAGTTAAAAATCACGTCCACGCGTGGTGAGCAGTAACCCAGGTTTCTGACCGCGACAGCTGGCTGGCCACGTGGGGACAAGCCCTATGTCTGTTCCTAAACCTGATGTTCAGCAGCAAAATAGTTTTGTTGCTGAGCATATATTAAAGTAGTACAGTGCAGTACAAGCCAAACGTTTAACAAATGGCGCATGTAACCTTCCAATTTCTCACTAAAGCCATAAAAGTGAAGATTGATGCATGGAGGGCGATCCAGAGCTACCTAGGGCAGTCCAACAATATTATCAAGCTCACCAAACCTTATAGAAAGTGAATGAGCTGCCAGATTACAAGTCTGGCTGTTGAGAATAGTAATAGAAATGGAGCTTGGGAACATCAATCACAATAACTTCTTATCTGGATCCAGACACTACACCCAGACACTAATATTGGTGTTCGGTTTCCTAATTTCATATGTTTTACTCTGTTTCAGTGTCATTATGTATATTTTGGTGACCAACATTTCAAGATATTGCAGTTGGCGTAACAAGCAGTAAAACAGTTCAGTGAACTTTGGCAGCAGTTAAAGAATTGGTGGGAATATTTCAAGTATTTTCAGCTATTTAGTGACCAGTGGGAGGAAAACAAACACATTTACTGTATCGTGACAGATCTGGCTGAGCTCTCTGTTTTTGTAAGCTTATTAAATCATGTATTCTCTGGGGAGAAGACCTTTCAGAGCAATTGTATAGAGTGGCTTTATGTAATTCTATAGCCATCAGTAAGCACTATTTTTACCCAGAATGTGAAATTATCTTCAAATAATACAGTTTGTTACAGCCATCGGGAGACAGAATGACCTGTGTGATTCAATGTTGCTATGGGGTGAAGAGAACAAATACTGTAGCTAAGGTTCCTGTATACATTCACTATAGGATTGATGTGGTTGAAAATGAGGATTGACACCCCTCTTCTTCTTCTTAACTCGGTAATACTAATTTTATTTTGAAAATGAACTCCATAAAATAGTGAAATACCTGCCAAAGTGTGTATTTTGGGAAAACGTATGCAGGCAACGTCCATGGACTGGTAAACTGCCTTATGTAATATGTTTTGATCTTGCAACGTCAAAAAATAGGGCATCAGTAACTTAAATTGTTAGCAACACATCCCACATATAAAGATAGAGGAAAACAATGTTTAGTTACGTAAGAACACTCAAGCAGGGGGTGGCCAGTCCCCAGGGACTTTAATGGAGCATAGAGACTAGACAAACTGAAAATTCAGTATAAACAACCATTTAATAGAAATGTTCAAATAGTCCAATGTCCATTATGTATGTTTGCGTATGTTTATGCATGCTGTTTGTGTTCTCTTGAGGACCTGTTGTCTCTCTGTATTCCTGAGGAAGCCCCAATGAGAAAGGGTTGAATCGCATGGAATGTACGAGTCCAGGAAGTGACTTTTTCCTCAACAAGCTCTTGTCAAACAGAGTGGACCCAGAAGGACTGACCAGACTTCACGTCTGAACAATGCTTGCACAGAAATAATATTTTTTATTAATGGACATTGGAATATTTGAACATTTCTAATAATTTATTGCTTTTACTGAATTTTAGTTGCTATAGTTCTTTAAAGTCCCCAATAACTGGCCACCCCCTGTTTGAGTGTACCTACATAACTCAAAATAGTTTTCCTATATTTTTGGATCATGGGTTGAGACAAGTGTACAAATATTGTTTCAACAATGTTGCTCAAATAAAAAGATCTTAAATAGTTGAATCTTTGCAGCAGTAATAAAGTGAAAGACAATTTCTGTATTTTCCTCAATGTAGATGTTTTTTGCATTAAAAAATACAATTGCTGATTTCTCATAGGGCCCAATTCACTGTCTGGGAACTGCAACCGCCCAGTGTAGGTGACATGCCCCATTTGCCAAGGTGTTTCCGGATGGTTGACCATAGGCATTAGATGGGGGCAGTATTGTGTGCGAAACCACTGCACATCTATACTTTATGTCCCTTTCAAACATCCCATAATATTTCCAATATGTAAAGAAATGATAAAGCATTCTTACCTGAAAGGAAATAATCCTTAATTTCCCCTCTCTACCCTTTATCATCTTCCCTTCACTCTCTTCAGAAAACACAGTGGCTGTAAGTTCAGACAGGAGATACATATCATCAATGTTATCATGTCCTTTTTACAAGCCTAAGAAACCAAGTTTTCACCATTAGAACAAACTTTATGGAGGTTATGGCCCATAACATCGACAAATTATTCTAGCGGTTCACGGATGCTCCGACG
>CM070037.1:109135663-109150060 GCA_036250615.1 Ptychadena robeensis | reverse complement strand
ATTGGTCGGTTTTAATGGATCCTAATTTTTATCTCAGAGTGTATGGCCTGCTTTAGACACCTATCGGGTCCCTGGAGGGAAATTTCTAGACACCTATGGGGCCCTTGCTTACACCCTGCATGTGCTCATATATCTGGGCTCAGAGGCAAGTTTCTAGACACCTCTGGGGTCCTTGGGTGCAACTCCCAGGAAGTAGTGTTTGTACTGGCTGGACAAAAGTTAACTCTTTCTGCAGGAAGGCGCCTGGAAAGCAGAAACACATTCTGGTCATACATCAAAACTTTGGTCATATGTCGGAATAAAAATGTTGTGTCGTTTCTCGAGGGTCCACTGTACATTATGGGCATGTTTCCACTTCGTTGTGTGATGCGTCGGGACCCCTGCGTTCAGCGCAGTGCTTGGTGGGGGTCCCGACCGATCACATAGATTTTCCCTGCCCAGCGGATTCTCTGTTCTCACAGAGCTGAGCCAATCCACCGATGCAGGCGTTACCAAAGTGCAGTGTGTTAACCCCTGCATCGGCGGATGTCTGAACAGAGCATCCGCCGGCCAGCTAGTGTATGTGATCCATTGGGACCCCCCGCAAAGCACTGCGCTGAACGTAGGGGTCCCGACAGATAACAAAACGTAGTGGAAACATGCCCTAAAGGCCGGATTAGGTCCCCAGGCCAAAGATTGACAAGCCGCTCCACTGCATTGGGGTAAACGCTATCTTTACTCCAAGTTTCATTTATAAAGCATTTATTTTTATGACAACAGCATTTACGTATTAGAATATAGCTACAATACAGCTTACAGCAATGCTTGAGAAGTAACACTGAAATGTTATAATTATTTAACCTTTTAATTTAGTGGCTTGCATGGGCTCCAGGCTAATTTATTTCAGTAAATGTAGTTATTTCTTATTTGTGACATTTCCTTGCTGCTTATTATTCCACAGTCACATGTTAGTGTATTATAACAAAGTGGGGAAAGCATCTTTTATCAATGTATGGAAATGTTGTAAATGGAGTTGTACTGCGTGTACATTTTGCACACATATTCTATACTCTCCTCGTCTTTTCACCAAGTGGGGTTTTGCTGCAGTCCTGTTGTATTTTCCTTCTTGTCTTTTGGTGGAATTGCTACAGGAAAATGTCTTCCAGTTACGGTAGCCATGCACAGGTCGGTTAGAGTGCAATTCGATCGGACATCCGATTTAAAATCAGTCATCAGTCGAAAAATGATCAATTGTACCACCACAATAGATCTAAAACCTATTGAATTCCTTTACATTAAAGCATCTTTTCTGCTTTTTACCACAAGAGGGCGTCTGGAAAGCAAAAAATTACATGTAAATGTAAACGAGCAACCAAAATTTACCAACATGTCCGATCCTTTTCGATCAATTTTCTGTTCAATATCGATTACTGTTGGTCAATTGTACCAGCTGGGCAAGAATCACTCCTTTTCTTGGTAGATAGAATGGAAACATCAAACCGTGTATGGCTACCTTTAGTCTAAGTAGTTGATCGCCAACTGATAGTCGCCCGCGTTTTGTGAAATGTGTGTTTATGGCCAATTGTCACTAGGGGTCAGTGTGAGATAATAGAAGAGGACTTTTGCTTTTAGTTTCTATTCTAAGAGCAGTCAGCAGGCTGCCTGATCCACTGCCACCAGGGAGCAATCAAAGTATTCCCTGCATTGCATTATCCAACAGCATATAACAGGTTGGATAAGACACCCTAAAGGTTAAAGGAAACAATTTTTTTTTTATTCTAAGAACAAAGAGATCAAAAGAGCAAATCTGAACTAGGTTTAGAGTCCAACTCAAGGTATAAATATGTAAATACAAAGCAAGGAATATCCTACACGTTTCATGAGCTCTGCAGTCCCCCTTCCTCAGGGATTTGCACAGTAGTAAAAGTGTCTTATAAATAATCCTATGGCTGAATTGTGATGATGATTAAAGTAACATCTTGGATCTCCTCTTGGTTCTGTGGAAATCTAAGATTTTGATACTAAAAAGCAACCCTGATTCTACTCTTTTTCAGCCATGTGCTACAAAGTACAGAGTATCTTTGTTTGGGCTTCAGTCTTAGTTGGTGTACAATTGATAAATTTTGGTTATTGGCAACAATCTTTATTAAGCTACCAGAGAAAGAACTACCAGTCCCTACTCTTCTATAGAACACATGTGACATAAGGGACATAAAACACTATACACCACATGTATATATGGTCAGTGGTGTCACTTGGTTTGGTGTCACCTGGTGCCAGAAAACATTGGTGTCAAACCAATGGTGGCAAATGTGGCAAGCTCCAACTAATATGGGTGTCACATTGTGTAGCAATGTACTATATATATGTAGTGGAGTGGTTTTCCACTTCTAGTCGTGTAAAGCAGCTGCCAGGAGATGAGGTCATCGTTCTTTTCCCGCTGTTTTGCCTTTACCTTCTGCATAGTAACTGTAAATTCCCTCCCACTGGGCACTGTTTTATTTTTATTTATTTCTTTAATTCTTCCCGGGCTTTTTGCCAGCAGCTTACCTTGGAGCAAGGTGCTCCCATTCTTCTTCTGGGTAGTGTTGAGCTTGAATATTGGAAACAGAAACTTTTATTGCGAATATTGGCATTTTGAGAATTTGCAAAGATGTCGAATATAGTGCTATATCTTCATAATCCCGAATATTCAAGATTTGACATCAGTATTGTTGATTTTCTGCAATGAAGGTAATAATTACTATAGATCACGTATTCTTGAATTTCCACATTTTTGTGCTATTTTTTTCTTAAATCAAGTGTAAAAATTGCCAGGTTAATCATGCCCGATCGCGTCAGCTATCACCACATGCAATTAAAATCACATCCGCCCCACAGCTGATCGCCTTATTGGGAACATAGCCTTAGGCTGAAGTGCCTAATTCAACTTATAGCACTGGACACATTAACATTCAAACATTATTCTCCCCTAATGACTAAAGGCAAAGTATGAGGTGCTGCAGGAACAGGCAGGATCAGCCTCAGGACTCAATATTTTACCATTTAATAGAAGCAGGGGGCAAGCCAAATACTTTAAAGGTATGATTCTTGAGGAAAATTTGAGAAGTTAACCCTTTTACAAAAAAAAGTTGTTTGGTGTCACCCCTTCTCTGGGAGTGAAACAGATATTTTCAAACAGATATTGTAGTTATGATTCTTGAAGTAGATTGAAATAATTTAGCCCATGTATACATAAAAACAAAACACAATGGCTCTGATTGGAAAGGTCTCCTCTTGGAGTTAGATGGTGCCACCCATAGCTAACTGCACCCCCCACACCAGGCTACTGAAGTCACTGTATATGGTATATGGGGTAGATCTATAACTAGTGCTAAACCATGCTCTGTGAACGTGAGATACAAAAATATAGTTGTTGTGTTTAGAACTTATGATCTCTATATCACCAATAGGTATAAAAAAGAGTTTCCAGAAGAACACATTAAATCTGTATGAAATAGGTTGGACTGAGGACACACAGAGTGTATGTAAATTGCATTGCTCCATGCTTACTCGAAAGAGTTAATAAGGCAAATAATTACATGCACCACCAAATGTTCCCCCGGCATGGCTGTAATGGTTTTCTAAACACCATAGAAAGTATACTTATATATAATTTACCCTGTGATTATACAATGCATACTCTGCGGTCTCTTTACACACAATGTTATCTCTCCTGCTGCTTTACAACATATGCAACAATACTTGGAAATTTTAGAGTTATCAAAATAATGTGTGTACTTATCATAATTACACAGGATTTCATAAAAAAAATGAATGCAATGTTTCCTAGTTGTATTATATTGTAAAGGTATGGTATAATTATATTATTAAAATGTATATGGATATACAATCCCATAACAGCTTTCAAACACCAGCCTTGTGTATACACAGAAAAAAAATCTGCATCATCTAATAATAAAAGGGATTTTTTCCACTATGACCCTAATATTTTGTTTCAATTCAAAACCACTCATTTCCTTTTTAAAACCCTGTGATAAAAAAACAAGGTATCTAAAAAGTTATTTATGTGTAATAATTGATCATTAGAGTGGTGAAACACTTTTGTACATAAATATGACACAGTCCCGGGACAACAGCCAGAAATTTTTTATTTTGCTACAGTATCTAATTGGAACAGGTAGTGTCATGTCAATGCCATTCACATGATGTGTGACTGTGGCTTCTGCTTTAAAAATCTGGTTGTAGTGCTTCTTATATAATATATATATCAATAAATACAACATACACTGCGCAAAAATCAAAGGAAACACAAAATAAGATCCTAGATCTGAAAGAATGAAATATTCTTAGTAATACGCCCGAGCTGTCAGGACGGGCAGCATCTACCGTCCAGCGCCTGCTTCTGCTAGTATACAGCACTGGACGAGATGCTTCGCATCCAGCAACACAACATCGGTGGCTCCGGGAGCGCATACTTTCAGTTCTGAGCTGTCCCGGTGTCCCGCGATGATGCCGCAGGCAGCTGGCAGCTCCTCCGTCTCCTTCCTCCCCCCCTCCGAGTGACTGTGAGACGTCACATCGAGTGGGTGGGGGGGGCACGCGGAGATTTGCAAAGTAACATTGCATGAAAGCAGTTTTCTAATGAAGAAAAACTGGCTTTCAGGATGCACCTAAGTTCTAAACAACATCACCCCACAACTAACAGTCCATTGGGTGCCCCAGATGTGCCCATTTGCAGTAACACCTCCCTCTTCCCTGGTGGTGATTTCATCACACCAGGTTAGAGAGTGGTTAACTGAAAATGGGCACATCTGGGGCAACCAGATGACTGTATGTGGGCGCATGTTTAGACATAGCAGCCATAGCTTTGGTGCCCTGATTTTTGTGTTTTTCCATAAATTTTGATTAAAAATTTTTTTTAATATTTTAACATAATTGTTTGTTGTCAAACATTATATAATATGCAGGATGTCTATTAGACCCTTGTACGGACATATTATGGGAAGTAACAGGCCTACAACACATACAGAACAAATTCACCATTGAAGTCTGATGGTGCACTTTTGGTACAGAACACTGGACCATCAGCATGTGCGCTAAGGACGTTAAATACGATACTTTGTTCTTTACACATCAGATGGATGTGCTGACAACTAAATCACAACAAAAATTAAATCAAAACCAGAAAGTGGGAAAAAAACACTACAAGGCTGATCCCCAACTTTAATGTATATTAAATTTGTTTCTGATGTTTTCCCCACTGCCGCCACCACCAGAGGTTGCATTTGTGGTGGCCACAACATAGTAGAGAATACCCATTCGAGGACTGTTTGTTCCCCTCTATACCCACACACGCAGCCAGGCACTGGCGCACGGGTAGCCTGACTGGGAGGATTTGTTGCCGGGGATGCCGGCGTCACCGGAAAGTGACGTGAAGAGGGAGGAGCGAGGACCTTAAAAGCGGAACCCGGACGTGACGTCGGCCTCTTTCAGATAGACACATCGCTGGACAGGACGTCGTGGGACATGGATCCGGCTTTGGAACGCTGTTGGAGCAGTAAGGGATCAGGCGCAGCTGCATGGTGCGACTGTTCCGCCGGCCAGCTGTCACAGCCCCCCCATCCCCTAGACCACAACGACTAACCCCCCGCCCTCCCGGTTGAGCCCGGGGGGGCGGGCCCGCAGGCCCAGCTAGCCCGCGTGAGTCCACCCCCCGCCACGTTCTGAACGGGCCGCGCCGGGCCCCACGCCGACACCGCCCCCCTCACCGGCGGTACCCCTTACGGCGACGGGCAGATGGACCCCCTCTCCCATTGATTCCTCCTCCCACCTGCGGCGCCCCCTCCCCGCCCCGTAGCGCGGTCGGCCACCCCCCCTCCATTGCTTCTGCAGGCCGCAGCCGGGCCCCGCACCGCCAACCCGCTCTCCCTCGCCGGCGGGGCCCCCCTCTGGCCGGCACACAATGACCCCCCTCTCACTTGGGACCCGGCCACTACACCCACCGCACCATCTGGAGCGCGCCGGAGGACTCGTTCTCCGAGTGGGGCGGCTCCTTCACCAAAGGGTAGGCACTTGCGGCGCGGCGCAGGGTGGACCACCCTACTCCCACCAGGGGCGCTGCCCGCTGGGCCTGACTCCGTCAGCCCTCCTAGTGGCGGCCATGCCTCCCTCTTCCCTTCCGAACTACCAAGGGCAATCCAGCGATTTTCCCCAGCAGGGTGTCACTCCCCTCACTTCCCATTCACGGTTGCCTGGGGATGGGTCTCGGCCGCTGCGGCACAGGGCAGGTAGGGCCCCACACGGGGTAGGGGGCTAGGTACAGTGCGAGGGGTCGGCTGGGTCGCTCAGGTGAGGCCCCCTTTCCCCTGACCGGGACTCTGTTGGACTTTTTGGAGATCGCAGGTCGCCGGCCGGATCAGGAAGGCGCGTTTGGGATGTCCAGGGTAGTTTTGCCCGGAGTCTCCTCGACCCCGGCTGTGGGACGGGGGGGTTGCTTCTGTGTCTCTTCCATTTCCAGCTTCCTCCGGGGTTCGTCTTGATGTCCAGCGCTCCAGGCTCCGAGCATACAAGACGCCGCGACCGACGGACCGGGACCGGAAATCCTTCTGCGCTGCCTATCCGGAGATGGCTGACCCTTCGGCGTCTGTGAGTGGCGGTCTCTGGGGTGAGGCTTACAATGCACAACATGTACAATCGTCACTTCTGGCATGCACTGCTGTTTTTCGGGATAGTTACGGGATTTGTCTGGGGGACAGGGGTAGTGAGCGGGGAACCTGTTGGTACTGTGCGTGCGGGGTGAGGACAGGGGTTTGACGTCTATGCTGGTGTCTATGCAGGCTCTTATGTGATCATTTGCGCCAGGGTTTGGCCGGCGGTGCAGGCGGGGCCTGCTGCGGTCTGGGGTGCCTGGTAGTGTTTATGGCGTCCGGTTTTGGGGTTCCGCCGGTGGCCGGGGGTTCGGGGGCGCCTGCCCCCTCTCCCACTGCTACGTCCGGTAGTGCGGATCTGAGACGCAGGTGGACGACATGCGAAAGAGAAGGAGAAGGATAAGCCGTTACCTTGTCTGATGCGGCGAAGGGGTGGCTTATGTTTGTCTGGAGGCCCGTTGGGGGCACACGTTAAACAGGATTTGAGAGACCGGGGTGCTGAAGAGGAATTATTGACATTTTTACCCTGTTGCCTATTGAGCGTTTTCCATTCCGGCATGGGAAAGGCAAGGAGCACGGAAAGAAGACGAGGATCGTAGGGCGGTATCGCCTCATTCCGCGAACTTCTATAACTGGTGCAGGCCTTCTTTGTGTTTGGCAGTATTGTAGCGGAAGAAGCATCCGAGCATGCGCGGTGTATGTTTCTTATATGGACGCTGTTTTTGAAGGTTACCGGACTTATGGGGGTACGGCCTGGTTCCGTTATGACTAGACTTCCGTCAACGGATGTCCGTACCGTTCGTCATGACTTGGGACATCGAGATATTATGTTATGGTCCCGGGTCATGCAGGCGCCTAAGGCGCCGCGGTGTGACGAAGGCGGCTAGCGGGACGGGACCTCCCCTTCTGGAGTTCCTTTCCTGGGGGGGTGCCGGCGGGCAGCTGCCACCCGGCGGCCGGCACAAAGAAAGGGATCTGCTGGCAGTTCAACACGCCGGCTGTCGCTGGGGGGCTACTTGTAAATTCAAGCATGAGTGCTCCCGGCTGGGGGAACTAACCACCGGCTCCCTAAGTGCTTCAAGCGACCTCGTGCGGGTAGGCTAAGGCCCGCCGAGGATATGGGAAAAGGGGATGACGCCCCGAGTCGTCGGGCGCGATGTCCCGTTTTTAAATAGGTTTCCGGTGCGGTGGCACGCTGATTTTTTTGTGGCATGGGTTTACGTCGGTTCTTAGGATCCGGGTTCTTGTGCGTCCCCTCGTGTTGTCTTGTTCAAACCTCGCGTCGGCGTATCAAACCTGAGTGTTCTCGGGGAGAAGCTCTTTAAAGAAGTTTCTCTTGGCCGATGTCGGGACCCTATACTCACGGCCATGTGCGGATTTGGTGGTTTCTTCCGTTGGGGCTTGGTCCCAAGAAGGAACACGGCAAAGTTCGAATGATTCATCATCTGTCTGTACCCGCGGGGTTCGTCGGTTAACGACGGAACGGTCCCGTAGATGGCCTGGATCATTGGCTTCGGTGCGCGTAACGGCCACTTTGACTCGGCTTTACAGGTTGTGCGGGACTGTGTGCAGGGGCGTTATGGCTAAGTTGGATATTGAAGCGCCCTTGGCAGTGCTGTCCTACCGGTCACCCTGAAGTCAAGCGCCTTTTGGGTTGCCGGTTGAGGGCGGCTGGTTTGTGGACGCGGTGCCTTCCAATGGGTGTCTATTTCCCAATGCTCGTTCTTTGAGTTGTTCAGTTCCTTTTTGGAGTGGGCGGTTCAGAGGGTGTCGGCATTCAGGATCGCTGGTGCACTATCTTGATGATTTTTTTTGTGTGTCTGGGGCCGGCGGCTTCGCAGGATTGTGGCGCGACTGGCTTGGGTCTTTGGGGGTTTGTTTGACTCCTTTGGGGTCCCCTTGGCCACGGAAAAGACGGAAGGGGCCTGTTACGTGCCTCAAGTTTTTGGGGATTGACATGCGATTCGGTGGGCCAATGGTTTGTCGGAATGTGCCAGTGTGACAAAAGATGTGGGAGGAAATGTTGTGCGCGAAAGAATCCAATAAAGACTTATGGGGTGGGCGTTCCGGGGGTCGACTGAGGGGGGAAACACTCGGATCAAGTATAATAAACGCTTGCGCAGTTTAAGGCCACTAGAAGGAGGACTAGAGACGCGGAAAAAAGAATGGACCGAAACAGAGAAGAAAAAAGGTCTAGTGGATAAATATTCCAACATACTATCGGGCAAACTGAATTAATTTTGCATGTCTGGGAATCTCCTCGTCATAATATACACAATATCCCACATTCCTGACATCATGGAACTGACATGGGAAAATAATTCGTCGGATCTATCTATCCGCGGATAGCCTATCATATACAATAATTTATGTCCCTAATGAGCAAAGTCAGGGTAGACGGATTAGTCAACAAATTCGTTACGAAGGAAAATTTTGCACCAACGATGTTGGCCGCAAAAAATAATAAATTTCGGATTTATCCGGCAGGATCAGTGCCTATGCGGCTGCGACACAACTGTTCGATCCCATGTGCCTCTAGATCGCTTGACTGACCTGACAGTGGCGGGATCACAGTGCGCGTCACCATTTTAATTCGTCATCATGTCTAATCTTCGCCGTTTGCTGCATAAGCAAATATTGCAAGGGGGGGGGGTGTGGGTACAAATTCCTAATTCGACAATTGTATCGTAGACTGCTTGCGACGGCGCCCCGAATCAGCGGCTAGAACTAAATCAAACTGTTCACCGATGGACCGACTTGCACTGCCCGCAACGGGAACTGACGGAGGAACCACAAGTCAGAGATTCCGCGAAGTCTCGCGTAACCGCAAGTGTGTCGCACTGGCTACCTTGGAGGCCTATTTGCACGCGAGGGCCCTGCACCCCGCGGCGGGAGGGTCGTGCACAGAGTCTCGTCGGCAAACAATAGCTGCAGGCTGGTTTCTGCTGGATGGTGGTACTCTGAACTATCAGGCGCCCTTCTCTTGGCAACTTTTCCGGGCTAGCCAATGACGCGTGGTCGCCCAATAGTGAGTCCAAGATCTTCAATTCCCCCAAAGTACGGCGGCAAGCAGTCGCGCTACTTAATCCGCTGCTTGAGGAGTTGCTTCTGCACAAGTGCCGGCGGCCGAACACACTAATCATTCAATGATACGTCAAGCTACTAGCACAACATGTCACGGGCTCTGTGCTCCGGCGGTAAAAAAGGTGGGAAAATACCTATGTCAGCCAGGAGAGTGGGGCGTCCACCTGTGGTGAACTTTGTGAAATGCCGCGCACCACTAGCGTGCTCCAGACTTAGGAATCTGACACTGCAGAGGAATTTGATCGTTGCTGGGGCGGGGGGGGGGGGGGGGGGGGGGGGGGGGGGGGGGGGGGGGGGGGGGGGGGGGGGGGGTGGAGCTTATGCCGGTCAGCTAGTGGGGGGTGTATTATAGGGGTTGCCTTTTTTGTTTCACATCTTGGGTTCTCGGTCTTCTTCCTTGTCTCGATCAGCAGACGATTTTCGGTCGCTGGCTCCCGGGGCAGATGGGCTGCGCGGCACGACGACCGTCTACACGAAGGACCTGTGGTGATCTGGACTTCGCACCGATTGGTGCAGGTTGGATAAAGGGGTTCGTGTGACCGCGGCGACGTGGCGGGGGCTTATTCTCGTGACTGGCAACCAGTGGCAACAGTTGGAAGAATTTTTATGCGGTGGCCTGCCTAGGAACGGCAGGCGAGGGGCTGGATCTTTTTGGGCTATTGCGTGCACTTTGTGGTCGATTTGTTTTCCCCCTCTGGGGGGTCAGTTGACCGGGAATTACCTAAGTGCCATTGGCGTGCTCTTTCGGTCTTATTTAAGTGTAGATCTTGGGGTGGATTACACCAAAGGACATTTTCGGTCCGTCAAGCGTTGAAGGGTTTCCGGCGTCGGTCAAAAGTGGTTTCCGGATAGGCGGAGGGCCGGTGACGTTTCAGGTTACTGGGCCAGTTGTGTGGGGTTTGTAATCAGGGGCTGTGTTCTTCTGGCTATGAAGTGGTTTGTGTTGCAAGTTTGGACTTTTTCTTTGGCGTTTTTGGAGCAGTTCAGGGTTAGTGAGGTGAGTGGCGCCGTCTGCGCGAAGAGGGCTGGGGGGATTTTATGGGAACCAAGTTTGCGTTTGGAGGAGGTCTGTGCTGTCCCGTAGGCATGTTATTTCTCTAAGACCAGGATAAGCTATGGTAAGGGGTTTGTAGTTCAGTGTGGGTCGGGAATTGGGGGGGAATTGTGCCCTGTGCGCTGTTTTGACTGAACTTTGCCCCAACTCGCCCTCAAGGGTCGGGTCCGAATGCGGTTATTCATCGGGGGACCTTTCCTTTTTGTCACAGGTACCAGTTTTTGGGCTGTATATCCGCCAGGCCTGGTGGCGAGCAGGGGTAGGGGTATAGGGGCGTAGAATTATGGGGACGCACTACGTTCCGCATCGGGCGCGGCTACGGAAAGCAGTCCCAGGTCTGGGCTGGGGACCGTGGACATTATAAAGCGTATCGGCCGGTGCGAGATCTCACTTGTTTTAGGCGGTATGTCCCGGGCACCCAGTCTAGTGGTGAGCGGGGGGGGGGGGGGTTGGTTAGTTAAAGCAGGTTGGGGGGTGGCTTGGGGGTTGGATGGGGTAATGGGTATGGTTGTTGTTTTTATGACAGGTCAGGCGGCCGTTGTACGTCTGGATACTTGCGCCACTTTCCATATATATTTGTTGGCAGAGCCGAGAGAGCAAAGGTTCGGCCGACAGGCAATCGTGGTTTCGGCTTTCCGGAGGGATGGGATATAGCCGGAGTTCCACTGGCTCGGCGTGCGTGGGCTTCGCTGGCCGCAACTCGTGAACACGTTTTTGCAAACTGGTCAATACTGGGGGCCCCCACGGTGACAATTCTAGTTATTCATGCGGGTGGGAACGACGTGGTGCGCCTTGCCCATGCACTTGCCTGATTCGAGTTGACATGAAGATGATTTTTTGTTACGGGTGCGTGAACATTTCCGCACTTAGTGGGGGCCTGTGGTCCAGAGATCGTCCCACAGCCTATGGCTGGAGGGGAGGTCGGTGGTTCAAAAACCCTTTTTTTTAAGGTGAGTTGACCGCTCCACGAATTAAAGGTCAACCTGGCGTGTCACTAAATTTGGTCAGGACCATGGTGGGGTGGCGGTTCGGCACAAAGCTTTTGGAGAATCGCAGAGGGTAACTTCACGGCGGGATCGGAAGTAAACACCTTAGTGAACGTGGGCAACGATGCTTCAATTGCCGGCCTGCCGAGAGGTGCCTGGAAAGGCCAGCGTTTTCCGGTGTGGCGTGGCACTCTGTTTTGCCGGCGCAAATCACTGAGGTGCCAGTTGGGCGGGTCAACCTGGCAGGTGCACTAGGAAAGTTTTACAGTTTAAGTGTAGTGGTGACGTGCTGGTGGGGGAGAGGCAGTCCACTAGTAGGCTAACGTTGTGCTCTTTATAGGGTCAATGACCTAAGGTCGGAGTTTTTGCAAAGGGGACGGTAGGATAGGAGGGGAGACAACGTAGAGAGAGTAACCCATACGTGCCAGTGAAGGGGAAGGCCAGGTGGCCGGGGGGGTACATGTGGTTAGAGTTTAAGTAGGGTTAAGTTAATTGGGGGGCACTGTCAGGACCACAACAGTTTGGTTTTCTGAATGTTATCTTATGATGCTGTGGACCTAGAAGATAATTTATCCACTTTTTTCCAAAGAAGACGTGTCGTAGTCAGTTATTTATAGAATAAGTTGTTAAAGTCAATTTTGACTAAGTGTCTCGTCAGAACAGGTCACAACACTCTCACAGGCATAACCACACGCAGCCAGGCACTTGCGCACGGGTGCACTGACTGGGAGGAGAGGAGTTGACGGGGAGCCGGCGTCCCCAACCTGGAAGTGACGTGAAGATGGGTAGGAGCGAAAGGAGTGGACACTTTAAAAGGCGGAAACGCGACGTGACGTCGGCCTCGTTTCAGTAAGAAGGACATACACCCACCCTCACCTCCCGGAATCCGTACGGTGGACTTGGGCTTCAGGTAGTTGGGTTGGTGGGGGTGGTGGGGTGGTGGGTTGTTTTGGCGGGATTGTTTGGGTTGGTTGCTTGTTGTCTGGTATTTTGTCACAGTGTGGGTGGGTCCCTGGCAGTGCCTAGGAAAGTTTTACAGTTTAATGTAGTTGGGTGACGTGCTGGTGGGGGGAGGCAGTCACTAGTAGGCTAACGTTGTGCTCTTTTAAGGGTCAATGACCTAAGGTGGAGTTTTTGAAAAGGTGGTAGGAGGAGACAACGTAGAGAGAGTACCCATCGTGCCAGTGAAGGGGAGGCAGGTGGCCGGTACATGTGGTTAGAGTTTAAGTAGGGTTAAGTTAATTTGGGGGGCACTGTCAGGACCACAAAGTTTGTTTTCTGTAATGTTATTTATGCTGTGGCCTAGAATATATTTATCCACTTTTTTCCAAAGAAGACGTGTCGAGTCAGTTATTTATAGAATAAGTTGTTAAAGTAATTTTGCTAAGTGTCGCGAACAGGTCAACACTCTCACAGTCAATGGTTTGATGGTATCCAGCCTCTCCAGACTGGGAGGCATTCAGCTACCATGGGGGTGGAATCAACCTTTTAAAAACGTAATCAATTTGGATAATATTTAGCTATATCTATAAATTTGATCCAAAAAGTGACAACAACAGTGTGGGTCCTGACAAAGCAGATTAGCAAAACATGTTGACACAAACACTGTTTAACAAAATGTATTGCACTGGAGCATACAGTATGTATATATATGTGTGTATATATGTATATAGGACAATGATATTTACTGATCCCAAGATTTATAATCTGTACAAATTTATGTTTTTTAAAAGAGTGTAATTAAAACATACCTGTCTATTCACTTAAAGTCCCATCGAGGGAATCTCCTATTTCAATTTGCAATTTAAGGGAGGAAACAGATCAGGACACAGAGTGGTTAAATTAAATCACCCCCTCTCTACTTTAATGTAATGTCCTTAAAACAAGTCATAAAGGGGCTCAGTAGTGTGTGTGGCCTCCATGTGCCAGTATGACCTCCCTACAATGCCTGGGCATGCCCCTGATGAGGTGGTGGATCGTCTCCTGAGGGATCTCCTCCCACACCTGCACTAAAGCATCCCTCAATTCATGAACCTGGTGCATGTGGTGCAATGTGGCGTTGGTGGATGGAGCGAGACATGATGTCCCAGATGTGCTCGATTAGATTCAGGTCTGGGGAACGGGGAACCAGTCCCTAGCATCAATGCCTTCGTCTTGCAGGAACTGCTGACATACTCCAGCCACATGAGGTCTAGCATTGTCTTGCATTAGGGGGAACCCAGGGCCAACCGCAACAGCATATGGTCTCACCAAATGTCCTGCACGGTGTAGAGCTATAAGCACAACCCCCTCCTGTGGACGTCAGGCCCTCATACCAGCCTCATGGAGTCTGTTCCTGACCATTCTCCTGTTTACCTTTGCAAAAAGGTGGAGGTAGCGGTCCTAATGCTGGGTTGTTGCGATCCTACTTCCGCCTCCACCATGTCTTCTAATGTACTGGCCTGTCTCCTGGTAGCGCTGCTGTGCCCCAGCACCATGCTGTCATAAATGAACATGGCCACATGTGTATTTTTTTAATTGACATTTGTTACCCTTAGGATGTTGTGAATGCTTATAAATTTATGAGTTTTGTGTTTGATTTTAATAACTGTCTATTTTGTTTAATTATTACATATACGATAAGCTTTTTTTGGGGGGGGGGGGG
>CM070037.1:109087583-109107771 GCA_036250615.1 Ptychadena robeensis | reverse complement strand
GTGCCATGCTGATAGACTCATACCCAAAAAGACTGAGTGCTGTTATAACATCAAAAGGTGCTTCAACAAAGTATTAGTTCAGTGCACACATTAGTGCACACTTATGCAACCACATTATTTTATTTTTACATTGTACTTCACTCCATCTAAAATATTTCAGTTTGTTTGTAAATTGAGTGGTACAGTTTATAGGTCACATTAAAGGTGAAAAAGTTTCTAAAATGATTTATCATTTTTGTACATCACAGAAACCTGACATTTTGTGTAGGCTTTTTATATCCACTGTATACTTACCTCAGAACTGGCACAATGGTGGAGAATGGTCCACAATCCTAAATCGGAATCGACTAAATATCGGATTGGACATTGAACCGCCATGTTGGCTTTTTTTGGTCAATCGTTTGGCAAAGTATGTTGGTGGACCCCTAGCTCCCTATGTAGCAGCCTTTCCAATCGATGTATTTTGTGGAATTTGACAGTTTGGAGATCGGCTCATGTCCAAATCGAACAAATCGGATTCCTAAGGTGGTGTTCCATCAATTCCCAAAACGATCAATCACCAATACCCCGATCGCCGGGAATGATTGGACCAGAAAACGATTGATGACAAATTGACCCGTGTATATATATATCACCTATAGTGATAATTTTTTTCTTTCTAAGAGAGTAATTGTATAATTGGTAGTGAAAAGAGGGAGGTTGACTGAGAGGGAGATGGAGTACTTTAATGGTAAGTATAGAGGGACTTAAATTTTGTGCAAAGTGCAAATGTTCAAGTTCAGAATAGATGAATATGCAGTTAAAGAATAACTTTATTGGTAATAAATCAGTAACCATGAAAAGTTAAGGAATACTTGTTCTTCTATCAAAAATCCAATTTATCTGCTAGAGAGGGGACATGTTGCAGACGTTCTTAGTTGTCATACCTGCATTATAAGTCTGTCTATATTATAACCTCAAATAGTGACAGTTGCCTTATTATCCTGACGATGGTGCTTCCTGCTGTACCTCTCAGACAATTTATACACGGCTCTCTGGGATGATCACTTGTAAATTAAAAAGAGAATAAACCTGCTAAGCTGACAGCCAACAAATATTAATAGTGGCTCAGGTTCATGAACTGTCAGAGCGTAAAGCCATTACATGTTATATACTTTGTCATTACTTGGTTGATAATAATGTTCTGCTGCATAAATGTCCCTGAACATTTATTATATACATATAAAAATTTTACATTTATTCTATTTCTAGAAGCATTGGACCATGTATAGAGCATTTTGTAATAGGTCACATGGAAAGTAATATATAAAATAAACATATACTTTAGCACATATACTGTATGTGCATTTGGTCAAATCGTCATCATGTTATGTACTTGTTATAATAATTCTCTGTAAGGATCCATATGTTATATGTATTGATTTGGCATCAGTTGTTATCTTTCCTAGGTAATGTAAAAGAGTTCCTATGTAGCACTGGGGTCCTAGAATCTCAATCAGTGCACGGAGTTGGCATCTTCTCCCTGTGTGGGCATCCCCCAGGCACTCTGGTTTCCTTCCAAACTTCAGAAGACATACTAGTAGGTTTAATTAACTACAGCAAAATTGTCCTTAGACTATGTAAATGACAAGTGACTATATAAGGGACATTATGTTATGAGCTTAGTGAGCTGTAAGAGGCAGGTATCCTTTAAAGCTGACAACCGGTGATAGGGTCCTCTACTCCTCCTGTGCCATAACCTGTTCCTGTGTGTACTATATTGTGTTGTATCTCCCCTCTAATGTATTGTACAGTGCTGCGTAATATGTCGGCGCTATATAAATGATAATAATAATAATAATAATAGATATGTCTCCGCAAAAAAGTCTTAAATAACCTGGAGAATGGGATTGGAGGAATGGGGGTGAGGGTAAAGTTACAGGAGGATGGGATTGGAGGAGTGGAGGTGAGGGAAGAGGTACAGGAGGATGGGATTGGAGGAGGGGGGGGGGGGGGGGGGGGGGGTAGTGAGGTTGGCAGAAATATCTATTCGGATGGCTTTAATTTTGTCTTGAAAGTATGTGGCCAGGTCTTGGGCAGAGAAGGTGGCAGTGCGAGGAGGAGGTGTAGGATTGAGCAGAGAGTTGAAGGTGGAGAAGAGGAAGTGAGGGTTGGATGCTTGTGAGGATATGAGTGAGGAGCAGTAAGCTCAGCATTGAATTGCTGGAGTTGGGAGTCCAATCAGTGTGATGATATTGGATGTGTTGCTGAAAGCTGCCCTGCCCTTTAAAAACACACACCAGTTTAAGGGGTTTACTGGTTTCAAGAAGCACTGTCTGATGTGAACCATGCCTCGCAGCAAAGAGCTCTTGGAAGACCTACGATTACGAATTGTGGACTTACATGTAGCTGGAAAGAGTTCCAAAAGCCTTGATGTTCATGTGTCCACGGTAAGACACACTGTCTACAAATGGAGAAAGTTTAGCACTGTTGCTACTCTCCCTAGGCGTGGTCGTCCTGTAAAGATGACTGCAAGAGCACAGCGCATAATGCTTGATGAGGTAAAGAAGAATCATAGAGGGTCAGCTTAAGACTTACAGAAATCTCTGGCACATGCTAAAATTTTTGTTGACACATCTACAATAAGGAAACCATTAAACAAGAACGGAGTACATGGGATGACACCATGGAGGAAGCCATTGCTGTCCCCAAAAAATATTGTAGTACGTTTGAAGTTTGAAGAGCACCTGGATGTTTCACAGCATTACTGGCAAAATATTCTGTGGACAGATGAAACCAAAATTTAGTTTTTTGGAAAAAACACACAACACTATGTTTGGAGAAAAAAAGGCACAGCACACCAACATCAAACCCTCACCCCCAAAACATGGCAGAGGGAGCATCATGGTTTGGGGCTGCTATGCTGCCCCAGGGCCTGGATGGATGGTTGTCATTGATGGAATAATGAATTCCAGAGTTTATCAAGACATTTTACAGGAAAACGTAAGACAATGTGTCTGAAGCTCCGCAGAGGATGGGTGATGCAACAGGACAATGACCCAAAGCAAACAAGTCATTCAACAAAAGAATGGCTTCAACAGAACAAAATACACCTTCTGGAGTGGTACAGTCAGAGTCCTGACCTTAACCCGATTGAAATGCTGTGGCATGACCTTAAGAGAGCGATTCATTCCAGACATCTCAAGAATACTGCTACACTGAAACAGTTTTGTGAAGAGGAGTGGTCCAAAATTACTCCAGATCATTGTGCAGGTCTGATCTGCAACTATAGGAAACGTTTGGTTGAAGTTATTGCAGCCATAGGAGGATCAACCAGTTATAAAGTCCTAAGGTTCACATACTTTTTCACCCCGCACTGTAAATGTTTACATGTTATGTTCAATAAAAACATATAATGTTTGTGTAGTATTACTTTAAGCAGACTGTGTTTTTCTATTGGCCGAACAAGGAGAGCGCTGATCAGAAATGCAGTCACCAGGCCCATGGTGACTCTGGACCAGCTGCAGAGATCTACAGCTCAGGTGGGGGAATCTGTCCATTGGACAACTATTAGTCGTGCACTGCACAAAGTTGGCCTTGGCTATGGAAGAGTGGCAAGAAGAAAGACATTGTTACCAGAAAAGCATAAGAAGTCCCGTTTGCAGTTTGCCACAAGCTATGTGGGGAACACAGCAAACATGTGGAAGAAGGGGCTCTGGTCAGATGAGACCAAAATGGAACTTTTTGGCCAAAATGCAAAACGCTATGTGTGACTGAAAATTAACACTGCACATCACTCTGAACACACCATCCCCACTGTGAAATTAGGTGGTGGCAGCATCATGCTCTGGGGGGGGCTTCTCTTCAGCAGGAACAGGGAAGCTGGTCAGAGTTGATGGGAAGATGGATGGAGCCAAATACAGTGCAATCTTGGAAGAAAACCTCTTGGAGTCTGCAAAAGACTTGAGACGGGGCGGAGGTTTACCTTCCAGCAGGACAACGACCCTAAACATAAAGCCAGGGCAACAATGGAATGGTTGAAACAAAACATATCCATGAGTTAGAATGGCCCAGTCAAAGTCCAGATCTAAATCCAATCAAGAATCTGTGGCAAGATCTGAAAACTGCTGTTCACAAACACTGTCCATCTAATCTGACTGAGCTGGAGCTGTTTTGCAAAGAAGAATGGGCGAGGATTTCAGTCTCTAGATGTGCAAAGCCGGGAGAGACATTCCCTAAAAGACTGGCAGCTGGAATTGCAGCAAAAGGTGATTCTACAAAGTATTGACTCAGGGGGCTGAATAATTACGCACACAACACTTTGCAGTTATTTATTTGTAAAAAATGTTTGGAATCATGTATGATTGTTGTTCCACTTCTCACATGTACACCACTTTGTATTGGTCTTTCATGTGGAATTCCAATAACATTGATTCATGTTTGTGGCTGTAATGTGACAAAATGTGGAAAAGTTCAAGGGGGCCAAATATTTTTTCAGGCCAGTGTACATAGTATTCAGATTTTTTTGAGAGATACTTCATGATATGTTCTCTGCAAATGATGTGAGCACCATATAGATACAAGCAAATATTAATTCATTTATTCCAGTAAATTGCAATAAAATTTGTATTTTGAGAACAGACGGTAAACACAATTTAAAATCCTGCCCAAGGCCTTTAGGGGATTTTATCCCATTACACATTCCGAACATGCCCATCATTTGAGATGGTCAAATTTTATTTTTTAATTCTACCATTTTGACGATTTCTAGTTAATTGCAAAGCCCCTGAGCATGGTATCATCATCAAATTTGCTGGAAATGTAGAGAAAGGTTTGGGTTTACTAAAAAAAAGTATTGCTCTAACACAAATAGGTTTTGCATAAATAAAGTTCAAAGTCATGTCAAAATTTTGAATATCGGAATTTCAACTTTGATTTTGAATGTAATTTATGCAAAAACGGCACGTGCTTAAGCAAAAAAATTTTTGTTTACATTTTCCCACAACCCTTTTCTATATGTCCAGAGGCTTTGCAATAAGCTCACAAAGTCAGCAAGTTAAAAAATGTGACCATCTCTAATGACTACATAATTGTAATGGGATGCTGTCCGAAATACTCTCTTACCAGAGCTTTAGTAAGCCATTGCCTGTGGGCCTGCCCAGCTTTCTCCAACTACTGGGGAGAAGTTACATTACATACATACGGTTACTTCCCTCCTCCAAAGAAATATGTGTGACCTCTTTTATATGGAGAGGCTGGATGCAGAATTGGCCTCTGACAGTTCTGTTTCAAAATTTTTCAGATGGTGGAGCAAATATATTTACTGTACTCTCCCACTCCAAGACATCCTTTATGATCTGCCTTAGGCACTCAACTTGGTATGCCATCAACGACTTGCACAACACTTTGGGACCTGATGAAGCTTTTGGACATGCACATTTTATGACAACGTCTATTTTGTTATACTGTTTTGCATAAAATGTTTGTCATTTTAATAGATTGGTTATTTGTAAAAGCACTAGCAAATGTAGTTGCCTTCTTAGTCCAAAGCAGCCCATCACAAGACATGATAAGAAATTGTGATGCTCTGCAATTCCGATTATATTATATAGTCTTGTATAACATAGCTATATAACTTATATAGCAGAGTCTGAATTAAAAATCACTGTGTTGTCACAACATGTATAAATGTGTGTTCATTGATGCAATGCAGTATGGTGTGAAGGTGCTTTATATGCAATTAGTGTTATCACACAAAACTTGCTGTTGCTTATTAACTTTTAAACTATAAATGTGTTCTAAAGCAGCTTTGCACCATCTATGGCAAAACATTACCACATTAGCACAAAACCCTGATACCAACTGTTGGCTGCTATGGTGAAGGGTTGATGATTTAGGTTCCTTATGAAGCCATACCATGTGAGCACCATGTGGCCAACTACCAACTTCTTTATTTATTAAAAGTTCTAATGTCAAATGCCAAAGTTTGGTCAATCTGGGTCATACAAGAGGACAGGGATCGTTAAAACACCAGAAAAAAGTATTCTTCAATAGCCTGACTGTAAAAAAGAAAAAATAAGGTGATTCAATAGACCAGTCCTCAAACCAATGGAAATGCTGTGGTCAGATTTTAAAAGAACTTTGTATAAATGCAAATCTCTAAACTTCAATGAACTGAAGCAATGTTGTAAGAAAAAGTGAAATCTAATTCTTCCAAATTGGTGTGAATGACAGAGTAATACAGAACAATTCATTTTGTGGTAGTGGGAAAATGTTTTACAATCCTATAAAAATATACTTACCTGTTGTTCACTGGAACCATATAAGAGATTTCATAATAGGCTGCAAGTCTTCCTGGGGTTTATATAATAGTTAATATAATAGTTTTTAATATGAAAAACGCATGACCATAGCATTGTATACAGAGCGTGATTGCATCTTTACTGACTAGCTTTCAGCTACAGAGAGTAAAGCCCCTCATACAGGTTAAGTTTGTGACCCAATTTCTTGGGTGCTTTACCACACTTGATAACATCATCATGCACAGTCGGCCGGAAAATCGGGTCACAATCGGTCGGGCACCCTTTGTGTCCGTTGAGTCCCCCTAGCTGCTCGGGCTGCCATCAGGGCATGAGCAACTAGGGGGACACGGCAGACAGCATGTGAGCAGAAGCTGCCAGGTCACCTAGGCTGTCTGTGAGCCTCTGGTTCCTGTAACAGCACGAAAGGAGATTGAGGTGCTGCCAGTCCCCCCCCCCCTTCCCCCTCTGAACAGCTTTAGAGGGTGAGAGCCTCTGCAGCTGCAGACAGGTTCTTTGTTCTCAGCTCTGTCAGATTCCCGATGGAGCTGAGGAGACATACCCGTACTTTGGAAAGTATTAAACCGATCCAAGAATTACGTACATGTCCATAATGGCTTTGATTAATTAGGCGCCCAATTTGGGCCCTTTAAGCTTTAGAATCGGCACCAGATTTTCCGGCCATCTTGAGCGTGCAAGGCCGTCTTTCGGCAGAAATATCTGGTGGAAATCTAAGCATGTATGGGGGGCTTCAGAGTGACAATGGACATTTGTAATTTACTCACTACAGACAATTTCTTTTCTTTTCCATGGATTCTTCCTATAATGTGAGGTTTGGCTGTACAGTAGGTTTGCTTTAAGTATGAGTGATGTCTGTAACTTAAGGGACTACCGTGTTTCCCCGATGATAAGACACTGTCTTATATTTTTTAGAAGCCAAAAATATGTGACAGGTCTTATTATCGAGGGATGCCTTAATTTGAAGGGGAAGGGGGCAATGGATGGCACAGACTCACTTTTTTGTGGGTTCTACCGGACGGGTAACAGACTCCGTTTCTGTAGCAGCAGAAGGCACCAGCTTCTCCTGGCGCGGAGGCGCATTCACTTCCTGCTCTGCTCTTCAGCCAGCCGACGGAGGCACACAGTTCCCAAATGGGAGATTCGGGTATGCATCGTGGGTGTCTTATTTGCAGTTATGGGAGATTCGGGCACAGATCGTGGGTGTCCTTTTGTGGTGAGTGTCTGCTTTGCGGGGGGTGTCTTATTTGGGGGGGGGGTGTCTTATTTCAAACTTTTTTTTAAAAACGGGGGGTGTCTTATTTGATGGGGCTGTCTTATCATCGGGGAAACACGGTATCTGTAATCTTTCATGACACCATAATAGTTTCAGTATTGACGCGCCAGGCATGTTTTAGAAGTGTTCATGATCTACTTCAGTTTGATGAGCAGGTTTGCTCTTTTCTAGCTCATTGGTAATGACGTTAAAGTGCATCAAATGCATATGAAAGTTGTGTAAAGTATATTCTGATAAAGTTGTGCCTACTTATTGTCAGAAATAAAAGAGAAAACACGGAATAACAAGCTATGTTTAGAGAAATGCTACAAAATCCTGTTAGATTTAGATATTAACTGCTGATTTCAATCTCTGGATCAAAAGCTTCGGCTTGTGCGCTGGTGGAAAATTATATTCCGATTGTTCTTCGTCAGTAAATGGAAGCGCAGAACAATACTTCACTGTCCTGATTTAAATACTTAGGCTATCTTGATATTAAACCACTTGTTTCTCAGATTAAACCTCTTGATGGCAGTAAGTAAATTCATGCTGCCATAGTTTAAGGTAGATATGACTTTTTTGGAGAGTAGTACTCAAGCTTTGATTTCTTCTTGACCATTGGTTGAATGACGCCCAGTGTCATTTAGCTGCATCCTGTGGACCCAGGCTGTCAGGATCACACCCCCTGACAGAATGGGCTCAAACTGCAATGTTGCATATCATATGAAGAATAACTCAGATATAGGGAAATAGTGTGAAGTAAGTATAAAGAATAAGAATGGATACTAGGGATTACCGTCGGAATATAGACAAAGATTATTGGTTCTGTGACAAGTCCATACATTTAGAACAGATGAGAATTACAGCCAGCAAACAAACCAACATAACTGGTACGGTTTATGAACTATACATAAAAATGATAAGAACCTGACATTATGCCTGATATACAGTACAAGATAAATGGCACAGTGCATGGGCTATACATACAGAATAACAACAAATAATGTGAACTGCACCCAGTATATAGTATATAAAGTATAACAGTATATAGAACCTTATAAATGGCTCTGTGTGATTTGACTTATGACCAGATTTCCGGGTCAATGCCAGTGTACAGTATGGCAGCATTCATGCTACGCTCTCCACCTACACTCCCCTCCACCCACAAGCTTGGGCACTTTTCAGCTTCTGGGCTGGAGACATGGCGCTTCCAGGCGCCCATATGAGTGCCAGAAACGTTCCTTTGGATATATATGAGCATACACGGGGGTGAAAGCAAGTACCCCATATTAATGACCTTCCAAATATATCAACGTGAATAGTAAGTACTGTCTTAAATAGTTTTTTTCTTAGTAGGCTAGGAATATGTGATAGGAATATTAATGGCGTTTCTTGTCTTTTACACATGTTTTACAACATTTGTTTATGAAAAGGTTAGGTAAGAGGGGATTTGGGAGGTCCGGAACATATTATTGCAGTTTCCATTATTTCCTATAGGAAATGGTTTTGACTTACAACCAACCCTTCAGAGCGAATTAAGTTCATAAGTGAAGGGTCTAAGAGAAAAAGAATATATATTGAGAATTACATTAGGGTTACACAACAAGATAAATAGCACTGAACCTTGACCTAACATAGAGATGAAGAGCAGATACTGTGAATCACACCCAACATACGGAATATGATGAATGGCAGTGTGCAGGAGCTATAGATATGGAATTAGTAAGATAGTAAGAAATAGATTCAGCATACAAAACAAGAACAGTGACAATATACATAGAGAATAAGAACATATACTGAGAATAACACCCATTTATGCACATGGCATACAGAACAACATAAATGGCCCAGTATACCATGGCACCATGCAGAAATTACAGAAAAAGAACAGATACTGAGAATTACTTAACAAAACATTAGAACTGCACAGGCACCTCACCTGTACCAAAAGAGCAGATAGAAACTACACCCACCATACGAGATAAGGTTTCTATATAACCAGGGGGTGTAACTGGGGCGGCGCGGAGAATGACACCTCCTCTTTGGATAGAAGGACAGACCTGCCACTCATTTTTTCTCCCAATTCTTTTCTTCCAGACAACCACTGGTGATAAATTCCTATATGTGTAAATGTGTGCACCTCAGCTTACCTTTAGATGTGCATAGTACATGATGGTGAAGGAATGGACCAATGAAGTAGATCTTCTCAGCTCTATGAAGTAGAGATATCAGTGGCAGTCCTGCCTAGAGGCATCCAGACACATTCTATAACACTTTTCTCTGCTTTGGCCATGTCTTGTCTGCCTGTTTGTGCAGCACCTCGCCTGGATCATTGGCTACTCATATACATGCATACTTGGCATTCTCTAGCTGCGTATTCTGAGGTCTATGGGTGCACATAAAAATTTTTGTGAGCTACTTGGATGAGTATAAGGAGATGGTGTGTGGTATGCACCCCATATATAGCATGGCATTAATAAGTGCCATCTTCCTCACTGTCCTCTGCTTCAGCTTCCTGCATGGAAGATTCTGCTGCAGATAGACCTCCCTGTTCTTGATTGATCCTCTGCAAATAATTCTACTAATATTCGCAAATTCTTATGTACTGACTCAATATATTAAAATTTCACTGTGATTATCTTCAAAATGAATGGTCACAAGTGGTATTTATTTTTGCAATGCATGGCCGTATGTGCATAATATCGAGAATATTCAAAATTGATAATATCCTTCACCATGTTCACGAAATTTGTGAATTCTCAAATAGCCAATTTTCGTCTAATATATTTGCAATTCGAATTATCAAGATCAACACTACTCTCCATCCACAGGTCACCAGCTGGCTTTGGGCCAAATGTAACTGACTCACAGTACAACACCATTTTCACCCCCATATCTCATACATCAGTCAAACAGTACTTTTCTCCTGTCAGATTTTGCTCTTAGGCCCTTACTTCACGTCCGCAATTGGATCTGCAGGGTTCCGCCAAGCCTCCGTTGTGTTCCTATAGAAGCGATTGGCTGAGTCAACATCAACGCAACAGAAGCTTGGACCAGCGGATCTGAGGCTGTGATGGGCTGTAAAGACAGCCCTGTCATAGCCCCATTGCTGTCAATGGGCGGCTTGAGAATTGCGCTAAAATCCCTACGTTGGATTTTAGCGGACGTGGAGCTAGGGCCTTACATATGCCTACTCTGACTTTCAACCCCCTTAGAAATCCAATCTTTTTTTTGGATTATTAATTTACATTCCCAATTTCCCACCCCTAACTACAACCTTTCATAGTTATTAATGCTTCACTGCGGTTATCCATGGGTCATACATTACATACATGTAACAATAAAACTGAAAGAATTCTGGCAAAATTTTTTTACTTTCACTACTTTTACTTTTTACTATTTTTTACATTAACAGTAATGTATATATGCATGGTAGGTTCTGCTGCAGATGGACCTCCCTGTTCTTGATTCATCCTCCAATTAGCTGTCTCCATCCACAGGTCACCAGCTGGCTTTGGGTCAAATGTAACTCTCACAGTACAACACCGTTTGAACCCCCAGATCTCGTACCTCAGTAGTGCAACTTTTCTCTTGTCAGATTTTACCCTTACTTGTGCCTACTTTGACTTTTGCCCTCCAGATCTCCAACACTTTATTTTTCCAATTTGACACCCCTAACTGCAACCTTTCATAGTTATTAATGTTTCCCTGTGGTTATCTAATGCTAGCCATACACATGCGATGTGTGCAGGCAGACTAGTCCCGATGTGCACCGAGATTCAAGCGTGATGACGTCATCACGTTTGCACCCCGGTGCATTATGGGGCCCCTTCAGTCGTCCGGCACCCTTTGTGTGCCGGCATTAGCTTCAATGAAGACGCCGGTCTTCATTGAAGCTAATGCGCTCGGCTCCCATCGGCCAGAGATTATCGGACATGTCCGTTCTCTGGCCGGCCGAGCAGTGGGGCGACAGGGATCTGTCGCCCCATTTGGGCACATGCCGATTAGCGGCCGATTTTTAACCTGACTGACGGCGCCTGCGTGCACGCCCGTCGGTCAGATTAAAAATCGGCCGCTTATCGGCATGTGTATGGCTAGCATAAGTGACCTACATTGTATACATTTAACAATAAAAACTGAAAGCAATTTGGCAAACCAAACATTTTTACTTTTACAGTAGTGTATACATGAAAAAGTGTTGTTGTTTGTACAGCTATTGAATGTGTTTTGAGGTTTAGGCTATGTCCCCACATGCGGCTGCCCTCGGCCTGATTGAATTCAATTCACGTCTATGGCCGTGGTCAGGGGTGATCGGCCGCCGCCGGTAGGGGCCCGCCAGCAAACATTTTTAGCCACCAGATGTCACTAGGAAATACTTGCCGTCAAAGCACAACACAAGCACAGCTTCCTTCTCACACATTGGGTAGGAGGGAGGAGGAGGGGCAAAGCTGCGTGGATGTTTCCCCTCTCTGTGCGCATGGCTAGTTTTTAGTCCATTTTGCATCCCTGAAAAATACTTATGTGCAGCCCAGGTTATATATATATATATATATATATAATAAGGTTATTTCCCAATAGTGGCTACATGTTGGTTAAAAATTGCACAGTCAAGTAAATGATCAATATTCCCTAATATCAATTGATGATTCATTCACTATGATGATTCATAGTCAGCAGGAATCACACCTCAGCAATCATCTGCCCCTGATTTACTACGGGAAGACAAATCTGTTGACAAATATAGGACGTCACACGTATGTATTTTTATCTGTGTATTCAGCTGTTTTCCCAGTTAAAAACAGTTTATCAATTCACTAAGACATCATCGTCTGGTTGAGCTGCCCTTACCTACTGCACTTTAACAATAAAAAATTTACAGAGATTGTCAAACTAGTTACTTGTTAATGTAAAAATTCTGATGAATTCAGGCTGGAAACAGGGATTTATTTTAGGATTACTCTCCTAATGCCAGTGTCTCAGTAAGTCCATACACATGATGACTATGGTGTTAGATCTGGTATTTTATTCTCCACATCACGGTACATCTTCACCGTCCATGCCATTGCCATGCCAGCCATCTGGGAGCATGCTGTTGCCATCTCTGCCATTCTCTCTCTTCCTTGGCCCGTAGTCCACCCGGTGTCACCTCCTAGGATCAGGGTACCTTTGCCCCCATGATGGGGACAAGCGGAAAGTCACTGGTTACATCTCTGGGGTCTCTTGTCGCCAGCACACAGACCAGCGATGTCTGCCCCCCCCTAGGGCTAGTGTCTGGAGCGACACTCACACAACTACAACGTGGTTTATATCAGGTGCGAGGATCGCGGCTGGTCGCCTCTATTTAGTTGAATGGGCTTGTGCGCACTTCAACTAATGGGCTGTGATCGGCTGCAGGCGGTCGTGGCCCACGATCTGATCAGGCCGCGCTAAAAACGTGTCATTTCAACCGTGCCCTATTCACACTCTATGTGTGCGATCAGGCCCCCCCACACTTCCTGCCTATAATCTCACAGCCATAGGAGTCAGCGGGAGATCGCTGGGTGCTTTTTCCCGCAGCTCTGATCCACGATAAGAATTCAAAGTAGGACCATATCCTTACAGCAACACAGACACCTGCTCTGCACAACAACAGTGTCACATTACATTCCCCTTCAGTATACCAGCACAGCACACCCAACCCCTTACATACAGGTTTCTCCTGCCATGCACTTCCCACTCTGCTACAGCAGAAACAGGTAGATCCTTGCAATACAGGTTTTCAGGTACAGAATGCTCTCCAACAAGGATACCAGTAGCAAATTCTCACCTACAAAATATTAAGATTGATAATATAATAATAATAATAAAAATAATAATAATAACAATAATACATACAGGCAAAGTACTTTGATGATTTGACACTTCAAAAAATAGGTTGTTACAGGATTCTCTGGTCAACAGGAATTCAAAACCACACAAGTGTTCTCTAATATAATAAATCCTTACTTAGTTCAGGTCCACTTTAAATGATATTTATGTTTGATATTTTAACAATGTGAGAAGAAACAGACAACAAGGCCGCACAATTTACAGGGTTAATTTAACTCCCTGGTAAAGTGAGAATTGGCATGGAGTGTATTTATTCTCCGGAGATATGAACTTTGCCTCATTTGTGGTTTCTGTGCTGTTCTTTTTTATTGATGGAACTGTTTTCTGTTTGGAACATGAATATTCTATTCTATATGGCTTTTCAACAGATTGGTTGGATTGTGTTAATTGCACAGGATGTATGAATCACTTTTACAGCTATTGTTTTAGTATATTTTAGAAATTGTTAATGAATGACAGCAGCAATATTCAGAGTACTGAATTCATAATGACGTATTAGAGTAGAACACCTACATTCTGGAAATATTTTTTACTCTATATTCTACACTGTGATCAGAGACTTCTAGTTCCTGTGATAGCACATTTGTAATATGATTCCCATGAGAGATACTGGTTTACGTCATAAAAAGAACAATGTTATAATTTATAACCAAACCTAAATGTAATATTTTGGCTTGGGGTGGACCTTCAGACACTGACTTTGCGAATCTTCAAAAACTCTATTGTAGTCACTAAAGCCCCCTATACACCTTTAGATCACTCCATACAATTTCCATTAGATCTACCAACAACTATGTAGTGCTGGGTCCTCCCTGGTAGAATACATAGTGATTGGAAGGTATATATTACTGCTATGTAGTTGCGGGTCCTCCCTGATAGAATACATAGTGATTGGAAGGTATATATCACTGCTATGTAGTGCCGGGTCCTCCTTGATAGAATACATAGTGATTGAAAGGTATATATCACTGCTATGTAGTGCTGGGTCCTCCCTGATAGATTACATAGTGATTGGAAGGTATATATCACTGCTATGTAGTGCCGGGTCCTCCCTGAGAGAATACATAGTGATTGGAAGGTATATATCACTGCTATGTAGTGCCGGGTCCTCCCTGATAGAATACATAGTTATTGGGAAGGTATATATCACTGCTATGTAGTGCTGGGTCCTTCCTGATAGAATACATAGTATTTGGAAGATTTAGAAAGCTCCTCATATTAGATGGTTTTGGTAGAACAAAATTTGATTGTACAGAAATTGTATTGAAAGATTGTAAAGGCCCCCATACACGTTTCGGATTCCCACCGGATTCCGGCACGATCGATTCCGGGCGCGTGCACGCGAAACGATCATGCCGGAATCGCGTGCAGCCCACCTTGTCCGATCATTCGCGTCCGATTGATCGGGGGCTCAGAATCGGATCCGACAGAGAACCAACATGTTGGTCTTTCTGATCCGATTCTGCACACATCAGGGGGAGTTGCCATTTCGGAAGTAAGCGATCGGACACGGATCCGTCCAGGAATCCGTGGGACAAGGTGGTATGCAGCGATCGGATACTCTTAATTGGCTGATTGATCGGAGCTCCGATTCCCGCTGAGATCGCCGGAATCGATCGGGTGAGTGATCAATTGGCCATGGAATCCGACACGTGTATGGCTAGCTTAAGGTGTATGGGGGCCTTACCCTAGTGTTCAAGCATCCACAGGAGAGAATGCAAATGTCACCTGACCCTTCTGGGTGCTTGGAAAGGTGGGATAGTCGTTTTTTTAAAGACTAAAAACTAGTGAAAAGTTTGCAAAGTGCTGAAGCTGCTTTCAGAGCTCAATGGGGTCATTTAATGACCAAACGAGCCTCTGAATGCGAGAAAAGTTGTTCAAAAAATTTACAGGAAACATATTGCTTGTTTAACGACATTTTCTGTTCTTTAAACAACCTCATTGACTTTGATTTTAAACTTAAAGCAAGGTCATTTACTGTTGCTTAAAAGACCAGAAAACAGTGTAACTTTAGCCTTACTGGAGTGTTTTTATCTGTTTATTTTTTTTCCATATATTCAGTGTGAATTATCCAGCTTTAATACAGTTTGTACTTAAGATGATTCATATTTAAAGCTGAGCCGTTGTATCATACAAAATGCCTAACACCATGTTTACCCTCAGCAATGAAAGAAATAAAGTATGACCATTTATCTTTTTTCACTGACAGCATGTTTCTGAAAAAAAACCACATCTTCTGGACAGTGTAAAAAAGTTAATAAAATCAATTCATCAATCGATTTTCACCGACTAAAAGCATACATTTAAATCACCTTAGAAAAACACAGTTCATCTGCTGCAGAGTGCTGTTTTGTGTCATGGAAAATAGAATACAAAAAGAAATGAGACTGTTCAGAACTAACAATAATCAAATGTTCCCAGTGTCCCGAACTATTTAATGGTGTTTCCTATTCATGTTCTACCACTAAATGAAGGAAAATAATAACACTGTCTGTGTACCCCCGCATGTTATTTGGAGACTGTAAGCAAAATGCATTTACAAAACCGCCTGGTTTGAACAGATGCCAAAACAAGAGATTTTCTAAGATAATTCATATACATGTTGCCAAGGAATGCTTTTCAGTTGTTTTCTTCCTTTCTCACATTACAGTACATCAATTGACATGTGTTTTTTAACTCTTGGATATGGATATCCCTGCTGTCTCTCCCTGTGTTTTCCTGGCCTCTGAACCAATAGGGTGTTTGGTCTGCTATATACATACATGCATATTGTAGCATGTTTTACCCTCTAGACCAGGGGTGGGCAAACTTTTTGACTCATGGGCCACACTGGCTTCTTAAATTTGATAAAGGGGCCCAGAAACTGTAATGGCCGACCCACCATACTGTAGGTGTTCAAATTCCATGCATCGCCGGCATCACTAATGATGGTAAATGAAGGCGACGTGAGACAGGGACGTTGGTATCTTTTTGCATTTCCTGCACTTACAAAAATATAATCATTCTTTGCTTTTAGCAGAAATAATTCCTGCCTGTTATCACCATAAGAATGCGCCCCCAGGGTCATCACATGATCACGTCACTGCATGTTAGAAAGGGCCAGAAAGGAAAGCTAAATGGGCCAGATCCGGCCACGGGGTCTTTGTTTGCCCACCCATGCTCTAGAGCAGTAGTTTTCAATCTTTTTAGATTTGCGACCCTGGAAGTTACATTGCAAAGGGTCACTTCTCAAAGGTTGAGAACCACCTTCTCTAGACCAATGTGATGTCCATAATCAGTCTTCGTGCTTTGTCATCTCTGCCAGCATCTTCTGCCAATCATCTAAGTTTGTTGTGCCTACTAATCATCTTCCAAGTTTGTTGTCTGACTTTGTTGGCCATCATCTTCTACACAAATTTGTTGTGTTCCTTTGTTGGCCAGCATCTTCTACTGATCTTCCAACTTTGTTGTCTTCATTCGTTGGTCAGCATCTTCTACTAATATTCTTAGTTTTTTTGTCTTCCTTTGTTGGCTAGCATTTTCTTCTAATCTTTAAAGTTTGTTGTCTTATTTATTGGCCAACATCTTCTTCCAAACGTGTTGTCTTCCTATGTTGGCCGGCATTTTGCAATCTTCTTTCAGATTTGTTGTCTTTCCTATTTGGCCAGTTAAGTCTGCTAATCTTTTTCCAAGCATGCCATCTTCCTTTGTTGGCCAGCATCTTCTTTTAGGTCTCTTGTCTTCCTTTGGGACACTGGGGGAAAAGTAAAACCGGGACACAGGGCACCTGAAGTTGACTAGGTTGTGCACTTTATGCCCCTGTTCTTATCTGTTTTCACAACTTGTCCACACTCCCGTTTTATTTGGGAGCAGCCCTACCCCTAAGTATAGGCCGATACCCACAGCTTGTCCAAATGCTGGTCCTCACTAAACCTTTAAGAGTGTGTACTTCTTGTGAAAGAGACAAGGATCTATGAGGAGGCATTTTTACAACTAAAAAAGTCCAAAAAAAACATGCTGGTGTTGGGCTAAAATATTTTCACTTAAATCGGACCTACCACCTGGGAGGTCACTCAGCAGTATCAGCTGCAGCTCACCCGATGTTTCTGACATCCTTAATTGTAAAAACAAATCTTATTATGACAGCTGGAAGGGAGCTTGTTACGAGTGCTCATCTCCCACTGCCTTATGTAGCGCCTAGGCAGCCAAAGTGGTGTGTGGGTGATCTCTCCTAGGCTGGAAATCGTCAGCAGCTGATTCCCCCTCTTCACACAAGTGTTTTTTTCATTTGAGTTTAATACTGCTTAAAGTATTAAGAGTTCTTATGTTATTTTATTTACACAAAGCTGAGAAGTAGAAAATAACTGACAAAAGCTGGTTTCTTACAAGTAGATCAATGTTTCATTTTTAGGAGCATGGGTGATTACCCTGGAGAGGAGTACAGGACTAATAGAATATGTGCTGGCTCTTAAGATTCTTAGGTTTCTTTTCAAATCTCCTTATAACACTTCAAACACTACTTCCTGGAAAATTTCAGATAAATATTTATGATACCATGCTCTCTGCTGCATTTCAAAAATGAACATGAAAAATGGTGTTACTGGTGCTAGCCTTAGCAGATCACTTATCTTTGGGATTATTTGAATTACAAAACACAAGCAGCCATTTAAGAATGTGTGAATAATGACTTCAAGTAAATGCTAGGATTTATGGCCTAATATGTAACCTGCTTTGTTTTCTGGAATGGCCTCCTGGGTTCTGCTATGTAACATTTGTTCCCAGGCTTGTTGTGTTTGTTGAAATTAACATAACTCTAGTACAAAAATAAAAAAAAGGAAGATATTTAGTATATTTATCAGAAAACATCGTCGTGTATCCAAACTAGATACTCATAACACTAAAGCTGGGTACACATGTGTAGATATGGGTCAGATCGATGGCCGCTTCGAGCACCGTGCACGCTCACGGCCATCTATCTGGCCCATATCATATGCGGCCATCCCTGTTTTCGAGCGGGACCAATTAATCCCGCTCGAAAACAGGGACATCGGACATGACTGTACAACATGGTCAATGTCCGTTGCTATGCATAGAGACTGCGGGTCTCCATGCAAAGCATCGGCTGAGCTTGAGACGCAGGCGTGCTGTGTCTCCAGCTCCTCCGATATCTGACAGCAGTGTGATGACGTCATCACGCTGCTGCAGGGAACATTAGCCAGCTCCAATATTGAGCCATGTGTTCCCTGCTTAAGTGTAAAATCTAAAACTAAGGGCTATTTCTGAGGGGTTTCAACCAACATTGTGATAACATATTGGGATAACATAGGGGGAATTGCAGTAATTAAAAACTGTCCACCCACACAATGTGTGCAACTACTGCACACAGCAAGAGTTAAACAATGGGTGAACAACCCAGGTGAGGTGGTCATACAAACGATCCCATGGGATGCAGCTCCCAATCTACTAATAGCCAAGCTAATACACTCCCTAGGGGGAAGAAACAAGTCAAAGGTCAATAGATTAAAAAATACAGCACAGTTGCGGCCTGCAAAGTATGAGGTCCAAAAAGCTGAATTTCTTGAGTTAATTTGAACGCGTTTCATCTGATCTCTGGACTTCTTCAGGGTACAAGAAAGCCTTATTTAGGTGCAAGAATGTGCTTGTGCCTAAGGGCTTATTTCCCCTTGTGTGGAGGCCGCATCTCATGCGGTTTTTAGCGGCGGACATTCACCCCTATGGCCGCGGTCAGTGCTGGGCGGCCGCGGAATCGCGCGGACCGCCCAGCACTGACCGCGATTCCGCGGCCGGGGACCAGCGCCATTGAATAGAATGAGCGCGGATGTATCCGCACCGTGCACGACCGCGGGCTTCCGCTTTAAGTGGAAACTAAGCCTAAGTGAGTCCAATCCTAGAATAAGGCAAAAATGTCATAGCAGTTCATCACCAAGCAGCCCTGAAGCTAACTGAGGGAAGCCAGTGTAAGACCTTAAAGGTAGCCATACAGGTAGCCATTGTCGACTATCTTGTTCGATCGGTGATTCAATCGTTTTACAAACCAGTCAAACATCGATCGATTGTACCACCACACAGTGTGATTGATTCACAGCCGGTCGATTCATTTTGCGAGTTTTATATAGTACGTATCGATTGGAATACCAAAAAAAAGGCAGATACCTGAATGATCAACAAAAAATAACCAACATGTCTGATCACTTTTTGATCGATTTTTTGTTTGGTATGAAAACCTTGTGGTGGATCCGATCAGATGGCAGGAAGTGATTCCCGTTCAAACAGCATTAACAGATCGATTTTTTGGTCGATCTAACGGAAATATCGTACCGTGTATGGGGGTCTTTTCCCGATCTCTTTATTACCAGTTGGATGACTATAGGGTCTTATAGGGGAGCTGCAGAATGGGTAAGCAGCAGGTTGTGCACATCGAGGTAGACTTGCTTAGTTATCCAACATTCAATATTGCCAGCTCCATCATCCCCATGACCAATCTCTCTATTCTTTTGCCATACCTAAAGTTTTATATTAAAACTCATTTCATCATCCCTAGTCAACCACTGACATCTCATAGGCAAAAATGACAGGAGGGGAATAGCTTGGTGGCAAAGCAGAGCAGGTATCCCTTTAACCTCCCTAGCGCACTGCTGAGGTCCAGATTTCTGTACCAAAAGCGCACCATAGACTTCAATGAGTAATATTTATCATTCTTTATGTCGTAGGCATTGTAACTTCCCAAAATATCGTCCGTAACAAAGGGTCCAATAGAACACATTCCTGA
>CM070037.1:109077228-109087558 GCA_036250615.1 Ptychadena robeensis | reverse complement strand
ACATATTTAAAAGGCCACAGCTTATCACAAACTAGGTCCCTCTACAGTGCCATCTTAGTTCACATATGTAATATCACATACATTACCATAATAACATATTAATAACTTAAAATTAGCTTAGCTATATACAACACCATCCGTACCAGCCACTAGCCATTTATTATCCTCCGGCTCAGTGGGTACATCCATAAAACCAAACCTGTTTAAAACAGGAATTTTATATATCAACTTAAACTTTGGTGACAGCCATCCTTACCAACTCATCACCAACTCTTATACTTCTAATGTAAAGGCACTGGCGAGGACCCGCCACAGCATGCGGAAGATGACTACAGCTCCGTATGCCCACCCAACTCCCGATAAGCTGCGGCCACCGACTCCTGCAACCCACAAAGGAAGACATCCAAACCAACGTCAGACAAATGCACGCCATCTTTCCTAAAAATGCCACTAGCTGCCTCTAATAACGTGTGACGGACGGAAATGCCTCCCATCCAATACAGAAACCTGGCCACTGCCATGTTCACCTTGATCCTGCTGCTATTCACCAATTTAGGGCCTAACTGCGACCGCCAAACTAAACGCGGCACAATTTCTGACCAGACACAGAGCAACTGAGGGAAATTCTCTAAAACCCTACCAAAAAATTACTTAATTGTCCCCATCAAACGATGCTGCTGGCATAAACCCACATCATTGCCCCCCACATGAACAACCAAAATGTGGGGAGCAACATGTAATGTTAATAATTCAGAAAATTTGCCCATAAGTTGTTCCCATCTGAGTCCCCTGAAGCCAAACCAGTGGACTTCCATCTCTGCGTCGGGGAACCCCAGTAGTTTTCCTGGCGGTTGCGACCCTGCCCTGCGTTCCGCCCAAAATATGTACGAGTGCCCCAAGATCCACACGATGCATTTGTTAGAATCTGCAGATAATGAAGCAAAATTGAGCAAACAGAAACAGCAAGGCAAACAAGTAATACAGTGAACACGTCAAACTAACTTTTGAACCTGCCCGATTCCCAACGCCCGATGCGCTTGATAGAGTCGTCCCCCAACCCTAGCCTGCCGCCTCAGTGGCTGCCCCGATTCGGAACGAGTGCGTACCATATACCGTGGGATCCAGCCCCAACTGCTTAAGGCAGCGGCGAAAGATCGCCGTAAATTGGTATCTGGAAAGGAACGAACCATCTCCATGCACCAATAGCGGACCGTCACCACTGGGGCGCAACTTAATAAAACGGATGTAGCAACGCACGGGACACAGGGTATACCTCTCTATGCCCAGCAGCCGTATCCGAAAGCCCTTGCCCAACTGATCGGTTTTCGAATGAAAGATAGAAACGCACAAAACACCCCTTTGTAGTTCCGTATTTTGCACCAACACCCCCCCCCAGGCAGCACTTTGCTGGGGCTAACCAATTCACTGATGCGCAATGCCCCATAAAAGGCTAAGGAAAAGGCCAAAGAAAAAAGGCATCTCTCAAATTTATCCTCGCACAACTCTTGCAGGGCCATTTCCAGCTGGGACAGAAGTGAGGGCGTGATCGGCCGTCGCCGGTCCGCCACCACCTTCCCTTTCCGGTAACCCCTCAAGACTTGCCGCACCAAAAATTGTTTAGTATAACCCTCCCACCCCGAGATTTAAACAGGAACGAGAGTGCCGCCATATGCTTGTCCACTAGAGACACCGACAACCCTTCGTCTAGCAGTTCACAAAAGAAAACCCAAAATAGATCCTTCTTGTCCCTGTCATCGCCAAGTCCAGAACCGACTCTTCGAGTTCCGACCATTTTTTTCAGATTCTATCGTAATCACGGACCGTCTTAACCAACCCGCCATGTCGGTGACCCTCGCTCCCAGAGCTGCGGTGGCATGCTGATGGGCTCCCGACGTGCCCCGGGGGCCAGCGCACGGAACCTGTCCAGCTGAAAGCGAGACAAGGCGTCAGCTATGTCATTGAGGACCCCCGGGACATGTACCGCCCTAAACTTAATGTTAAAATCCAGGCACAGCAACACAAATTGCCTGACGAGATTGACCACCGGAAATGAGGAAGCCGTCATGGTATTCACTGCCGACACCACAGCCGTGTTTTCGGAGTGAAAAACCATGTGTCGTCCCCCCAGCCGGCGGCCCCACAGGGTGACGGCCACCACCAAAGGGAAGAACTCCAGGAATGCTAGATTCCTGGTCAATCCCTCCTCGTGCCATTCTTGCGGCCAACGGTCGTGGCACCACTCCCCATCAAAATACGCCCCAAAGCCTATGGCCCCGGAAGCGTCTGGGAAGAGCTGCAGCTCCGAATCCGGACAGGGAGCTGACAACCACACCGTCTGCCCATTAAACCGGCTCAAAAACAGCTGCCAAACCCGCACATCCTCCCTGACCTCCCTGATGAAATGGTGTGCCCTAGTCACCCCTCTGGTAAGCGCCGCTAAGCGACGGCAAAAAATTCTGCCCAACGGAAGTATCCTGCAGGCAAAGTTTAGCTTCCCTAACAAGGACTGAACCTCCCTCAGGGTAGCCTTCCTGGCGCACAAGAAAACCCCCAACACCAAACGAAGGTCAGCCAATTTGTCAGCCGGTAACCGACACACCATTCCTAATGCGTCTATCTCAATGCCCAAAAATTTTATGTTGACCGAGGGGCCTTCCGTCTTGTCAGCGGCCGGGGGTACCCCAAAATCTTCAAACACTGATCGCAGTGAGGCCATTAAGCGGTGGCACTCATCCGAGCCCCCCGGCCCCACACACAAAAAGTCATCTAAATAGTGGGTGATCCCCTTCAGCCCAGACACCTGCTTCACCACCCATTCTAAAAAGGTACTAAACTTTTCAAAATAGGAGCAGGACAAGGAGCAACCCATGGGAAGGCAGCGGTCCAGTAACCAAAATACATTCAATGAACAACCCAGTAGAGGCTGACTGTCAGGATGGACCGGCAACAACCGAAAGGCTGCCTCAATGTCCACCTTCCCCATGAGCGCTCCCTGTCCAACTTTCCTGACCAACACCAAGGCATCGTCGAACGATGCGTAGGAAACCGACGTCAATGCCATGTCTATCCCATCGTTGACCGACTCCCCCTCCGGGAAGGACAAATGGTGGATCAAGCAGAACTTCCCACTGTCCTTCTTCGGCACCAGGCCCAGGGGTGACACCGTGACCCCCGGACCTGGGACTCCCCGGAAGGGGCCCGCCATTCTACCCAGGGAAATTTCTGTTAACAGCTTGTCCCAGACCAATTCAACATGCCCCAATACCGACCTCAGGTTCCGTCACGACGCCCGTCCCTTGACCCCGGCACTGGGTATGCGAAAACCATCCCTGAACCCATAAAACAAAAAATCCGCCACTACTCTGTCGGGGTACCTATTTAACCAGCTTGCCATCCGACTTACGGTCACTGGACTCGTCCCCTTTCGCAGTCCCTCCTTTGTTGCGTTTAAAGCACTTGGACAAGGGATGGTTGGTGCCCCCGCAGCCCGCACACTCGTGCTTAAAACGGCAGGTGGCACCCCACTTACAGGACCCCTCGTTATATCTCCAACACAGGCCTTTTTTCTGCCCTGCCGGCGCCCCTGTGGTAGAGGCGCCGGCGCCGCCTGGAAAGGGGGGCACTATACCCGACGAGGCCGCAGCCTGCGTGGACGCTGACAAACCGGCCAGCGGCGTATTCGCTGCCGTCATCAATCTCAACCACAACCCCATGTCTTTCTGGTCCCTCGTCAATGATGGGCGGGCCGACATGCGCTGCCTAAACTGTTCATCATAGCGCAGCCACGTCGTGCCCCCATAGGTGTCATGTGCATCCAAAATGACATCCTGATAACAGAATAGGAAAGAACAAAGCTCCCCGGTCTTCTCGCCAATAATGCTACCCATGATTGAAAACGCCCGCTGCCAATTAGCAAAAGTGCGGGGAATCAACCGGTATCTCCTCCTATCCTCATCTTCTTCCTTCCGGTGCTCCTTGCCCTTCACATACGTGTCTATAGCATATCGCTCCAAGGGTAACAGCGTGAAAATATCCACGTATTCCCGTTTCCAAATTTTCTCCTTCAACTCTGGCTTCACATGGGCCCCTAGGGGACCCTCGAAACAAATGTACGTGCTTCTCTTAGCAGCATCCGAAATAGGGAGGGGCCTGTCATTTTCACTTACCGCCTTCTCCACCACCTCAGCCCCACCCCCTTCCGTCTCATCCACCAGTTCCTCCTCAACAACCTCCTCTTGCACGGGCAATAGCCCGGCACGCACCCTAGCTGGCGCTCCTCGAACCACCGAGCGAGACCCGGCGCGTGGCGCAGTAGCGCCCCAAATGGTCGCCGGGCCCCCACCCCCTGCTGAGTTCTGTTCCAACTGATCTACGAAACTCCTAAGGGAATCAAAAACCGACCCCCTCCCGCTATTGGACCCAAGCTGAAAACCTAAGTGTGACGAGGTGTATGTGGTGCAAGGGCCAGGCGCCGACACCCGCCCCCCCCCCCTACGTGTAGTGAGTGTAAGTGCAGCAGCAGCGGCCAAGCCGCGAGGCTCACCATTCCGCGACGCCCTCATCCTGGATGACGCTATCGGCTGGCCCCCTTGTGGATAGGTCGGCTCCGCCCTAGCAGTCTGCGACTCCGGCCATTCCTGGTAATCCATCTCCTCGGCCTCCGGATCCTGCGTCACCTGTGGGGGCAAGAGCAGAGAAGCCACACCCTGCTTCCTGGCGTACGCTGTGTTAATAGAAGGGTTGATTCCCCGCCTGCGGTGCCCTGCCACACGCGATGCAACCCCCCGAGGAGAGTGATGCTCCGCGCAATCTGCGTCTCCACGTCCACGTGCGTCCCACGACGTCGGGAAAGGCTGCGAAGGGGTAGGCGGGACCCATGGCCCCTCATCCTCACTATCAGAGCCCCCCTGTTCCAAAACTTCCACCTGCGGCTGGCTGTCGGCGCAGATGCCACTGTCCAGCACATCCAATGAAGCAGGGGGCACACTGCTGTCTGGGCCATGCCCTCCGTGAGGCAAAAGAGCAGCATGCCCAACTGATGTCATGTCCTCTAACTCCGCCCGCGTAATATCCCCCCTGGCTGCAGAGACCCTCCCCTTGCTAGTCTTTCCAGGGGTGCGGGTCTGGCTTCTCCTGTTCCCCCCATGCCTGGGCCTACTCGCAGGGGCAGGTGGAGCAACGCGCCCCCCCACCTCAGAGGTTGGGGAGGCCGCCATGTCAGGCCTGGCCAGCTCGCCCCGGCGGGAGGCGGAGCTCCGCCCACTTCGCGTAGCGCGGGAAGCCGCGCCTAAAGCCGTGCCTGAGGGCCCAGGCCGCCCTGGAGGCGAGCTTAGTAGGCCTGGACCCGGTGATATCTGTGCCAAAGGTGGAGGGGACATGGTGGGCCGCGCGGTACATGGTGGGCCGCGCGGCCATACAAGGAGCTTGGTAAATCTGGTTAATTTACATGAGGTTAAATTGACTTTCTGACCCAAACACAAATGTGGTGTCTACCGAAGAGCATTAGCAGTCTATTAATTGATCTCATTTGTTGCATGAGATTGATCTTGAATTGAACATCTCATTTGTATCAGGAAGACAGAACCTGCTTCCAGTCTGCCTTTAAGGAACTTTCAGGATTATTTATTGCTTAGCAATTCAGAACCAAAGTTGATTGACATAGACGAGAACACCAATTTACTGCCTAATTCTCCCAGGGTCTGCCAGATCCCAGCATCATTAGGAGGAGATAGGAATGAGCGAAATGTCTCCATGCGGCGGGTTCTTTATTAGAGGACACATTACAATGCGAGGCACATCTCTGTAATTTCTACCAGAATATTAATTGTTGGCGGAAAGGATAATTAATGGGGTGAGTGGTAAATTAGAATATTCATTATGCTAGAAATATAACCCAAGTTCATATGAAAGCTTGGACAACATGTACAGTCTTGTCACTGAACTAGTTTTTCTACGGAAGAATCAAATAATCAGCTGTAACCATAAGACATATTGGGTGGTAGGCAGGGATCCCTAGGAGCAAGAAAAGGGAAGATACATTATAACTGAAGGATCAAAGCACACAAGATAATTTAATGAGCATTTGACAACCTGGATTAAAGCGGTCCTACCACCAGGAATCTGTTTTTATGAATGGCACTAGAAGTGCCAATAATAGGGAGGAATGCAGTGAAAAAACCCCAAAACTTACCTGTGATGGTTCATTTTAGGCAGAAATAGGCAGCACGTCACAGGAAGCAGTGATCTGCTTTGAAAATTCCCATAGAAGATCACTGAACGCCAGTGGCCAGTGGCCACCCGCGATATTGCACCCCCAGTTTCATGTGTTGCCTTCAGCGAGCCAGGAAGTGAGGGGAGCTGTGTGGTAATCTTGTTAAAATGGTCATTACAGGAATGAGGAATGAGTTTTTTTACTGCATTCCTCCCTATTATTGGCACTTCTAGTGCCATTCATAAAAACATAGATTTCTGGTGGTAGGTCCACTTTAAGTCAGAGAATAAGTTAGGGTAGATCAATATTCTTAATGTATAAGTCAGAAGGACACTAACTGGGGTCCAAAAACTTTTGTGATGGGTTAAGTTGGGCTGGGGTACCATCACAATAACAACTTTTTTATTTGGGTCCAAACTTTAAAAAAGAAATGCCTTTGCTGTTATCTCTTCTTCCTGTTAAAGGGAAACATTTGGTAAAACACAGTTCTGTATGGTTCTCAGTAGTGATGAGCGGCATAGGTAACATTCGTATTCGCGGCATGCCGGGAATTTTTGGGAAAACATTCGGAAAATATTCGCATTCGGCAATATTCTTCTTATTGCGAATATCGGCAGTTTTTTATATATTCGCGAATATATGTTTAACTTGCATTGAGGGGCGTGTTGAAATTTTGGACGCCATCTAAGTTATTTTCGCAAATTTTCTAAATTGCCGATTTTCGCAATATTCCGAATATTCGCATCACCCCAATATTGGATTTAAAAACTGTTGATGGTCGCAGGGAGTGTTGCTAAGCTCTTGTTGCAGCCTTCCCATTCGTCCACTTGCATTGAGAGGCGTGTGTAATGGAAAAAAAATACTGAATATCCGGAATTGCGAATATTCGGCAATATATTCACCATCTTCGCGAATTTCCGAATTGCCGATATTCGCGATTAATATTCGGAATCCGAATATTCGTGATCATCACTAGTTCTAAGTAATTGGCTCTTTCCCTACTCCCTACTAAATTGTAATATATCAGGGCAGCGCAGAAGTGGTACACAGGTACACAAGAGGACCAAAAACTAGCTATGCGTACCTGCATTATTGTTACTATTTGCCGCATTTGCCTACTAACAAATTGAAAGTATTCTGGGTTCGCGCAGCCACAGCTATGTGCATCCAAGGATTCTGGGCCATAGAGGGGAGAGATCTGCAGCACACAACCCCCCCCCCCCCCCCCCCCCCCCCCCCCCCCCCCCCCACCCCACCCCATGTGTTAGAAAGAAGCCTGTGGTGTGATCTGTACATTGACAGAAAGTGTTCACTAAGGGGATCTTGTGGCTGAACATGGTATATTGTTTTGAACCCATTAAATATCTGTACAAACAACTTCACTTTACCATGTAAACACTACTTTAAAAGTTATATTTTTAGATTGCCAAAATTCTTGCAATTTTTATTGTTAAATGTATACAATTTATGTCAGTTGGATAATGGCAGGAAAACATTAATAACTATGAAAGGTTGCAGTTAGGGGTGTCAAAATAGTACGCATATGTAAGGGTAAAATCTGACAACACAAAAGCACTGTGTGACAGCTGGAATGTGACTATGAAAGGATGACATTTGGACTGCTGGTAGTCTCAGGGGTTAGTTACTAAGCCAGAAAATGTCAGGGTTGTACTACTGAGGTGTGAGATCTGGGGGTTCAAACAGTGTTGTACTATAAGAGTTACATCTGATTCAAAGCCAGCTGGTGACCTGTGGATGGAGACAGCTGATCGGAGGCTCAATCAGGAACAGGGAGGTCCATCTGCAGCAGAATCTACCATGCAGGAGGCTGATACAGAGGACAGTTAAGAGGAATTAACACACACTTCATTTGGGGTGAGTACCAAACACCATCTTCTGGTACTCATCTGAGGAGCTCATTAAAAAGTTATGTGCACCCTTTGAATAAATTATTATTCTTTAGTAAACAACTTTATGACTTTTTCTAGCAAATGATCTCCAAATCTGTCAGATTGTGAGGGGATCTCATATGTTAAGAAGGTCTAAAGCTAGGCACACATGGGTAGATTTGTAAAAAGATTTGAGTACAATCAATCAATGTGCGCGGTCACGGTGATTGATTGTACTCTAATCTGCTTACAAACCTACCCGTGTGTGCTTTTCTTCGAGGGGGATCAATAGAGCCTGCTCGAAGAACCTGTTGGAAAACCCCGTTCAATCACCAATACTTTACATGAAGAAGAATCTTCAAGTTATAGGTATAAGTATAGGAAAAACCGCCTCTGCCTTCACACAGCCAGCTGTCAGCTCTGACTCCGCCCAGGCTCAGTGTGAAGGGTGTGGAGTCAGCACTCTTCACAAGCCGACTGAAGCTGCTGTGAGAGAATGGATTTCTTCCCAGCTTTTATCCCGTGTGAATGTGTTTTGATTTACACAGGCTAGAGACTGGGGAGAAACATGTGTCCTGGAGGTCCCCATTGAATGGGAATCGATGTGCCCATGTGGTGCACATTGATTTCCGTTCAATTGATCCCCGATCAATCACAGCGCGGTGACGTCACCATGCTTTGATTGATCGGGGGAGTCGATTGCATGGGAATTTACCCGTGTATGGCTAGCTTAAGTAAAATTTAGGTTGGGCTTGTGAGGCTAAAATGTGCCGGGGGCAGTAACCCACTTATCCAACGCATGAGTATTTACATATGTACCTACTTGAGTATTGTGATAAATGTATGCATTACTTACTTTTTTTTTTTTTCTGTATTCGTATGCACTTTAACGAACACACCAAGGTAATTTTAAACTATGGATAACATAGAAAATTTATACACTTAAGGAGACAGGTACGAGGTGGCAAAATTGGAATAAATGACAAAGCAAAGAAAAAGTATATTGATGGGTTAATAAGTGATAGGATGATGTAAAAGTGCATACAAAGAACAGAGTTGTCAAAATAACACCTTATGATTTTGCGCGTTAAGAGGAGAGAAGATACGTGTTGCTAGTATTAGATTTTATTGTGTTGAGGTCAGAGGCAGATAAAACAGTTACACATTTATTCATAAAAACATGTCTAAGTGTTGCAGAATGAGAGGGGCACAGTGACACTGTGGGATCTGAATAACAATGAGAAGGGAGGCACATTGATATTTATTGTGCACAGTACCTCTAATGGGCTGTGTGCTCTTCCCTAAATATTAACCTCAGTGTTATATTTAAAATAAATAAGAACAAGGACAGAGGCGCACAACCTAGTACAACAAATGGTTAAAAAATGTAAGGTACAACAAATTGAAACAAAATGAGACAAAACAACAGACAAGATACTCACATTGAGAGAGGTTTACAAGGCTGGCTCTCTCAGGGCCATGTGCTTTCCAGGAGGACCTCACTTCTTGGTGGGGGAGAAGAGATCACTTCCTGCTTACAGATACTGGGGGGCTCAATAGGAACAATGGGACGCGTTTCGAGCAGAGCTCTTTTTCAACCATAGGGGAAGGGGTGCAGAGAGTCTCTGGATTTATACACACACACATAGAGGAGTGCCCTCCCCTTCATTAGCATGCTGCAGGTGAGGGGGGGAGAGGACAGGGGAGGCCAGATCAGCTCATAGGATTATTGAGCAATTGCTTGAACAGGGATACAAACAAACAAACAAATGGATAATTAGATGGTACACCTGTATGTGGAGACAGAGTAAAGCATGAATGCGAGTTAAGAGTACAATGGAGAATGATAATGAACAAATAGGAGAGAGAAAACAAAAACAAAAACCAAACACACACAGATGCATGGATATATATACCCACATGCACACATATATAAAAAAATAAACATGAATGTACACACCTTCACAAACATGGGGCAGAGACAAATGGATCAAGGGGGTGAACACCTTAGCAGACACAAATAGGTGATGGATGGGGAGAAAGTGGTGGGGCTGGTTATTTTATGATAGTATTGATGTCCAATTCTTCATTCAAGCCATGGGGGGTTAGCGTATTGAGGGCATATATCCAATATGTTTCTTGGGAGCACAGCTTATTAAATCTTTCTGATGACTCAATGATGAAAGCCTTGAGGCCTTCGGTTGAGCCATTATGTTGAAGGTTAAAATGC
>CM070037.1:109063961-109077128 GCA_036250615.1 Ptychadena robeensis | reverse complement strand
TGAACTTGATGCTCGGTTGGCTGTCCGTCAGTTTGAGGGCTGGGGGGTTAGGAGGATTAAAGAGGATTTGAAGGGTGGAGTCTAGTGAGGAGCAATAGTAAACTTTATCAAGAAATTTCTGTTTAAGAACCTGGCTTTGATGGACAAAGTCCTCAGTTTTGGTGCAGTTCCTGTGTAACCTAGTAAACTGGCTTTTAGGAATGTTTTGCAGCCACTTGGGGTGATGGCAGCTTGTTCTATGTAAGTAGGAGTTGCCGGCTGTGGGTTTAAAATGGGTTTTAGTGGTAATGTCCATGTCCTGAGAGGAAAGTTCCAGATCAAGGAAGATGAGGGATGAGGGGCTGACCACATGGGTGAAGGATAGACTAAAGGTGTTGTGATTACAGTATTCAACAAAGGAGCTGACCGCTTCCAGGTCCCCACTCCAGATGATAATAATATCATCAATGTACCGACCATAAAACACCAGGTGTGAGGCAAAGGGGTTGTTGTCCCAGATCATACAGTCTTCCCAGTGGCCCATAGTTAGGTTGGAGTAGCTGGGTGCAAAGTTAGCTCCCATGGCAGTCCCTTTAGTTTGTATGTAAAATTTGTCTAGAAATGTGAAGTAGTTATGTTCTAAACAGAATTTTGTGGCCTCAGTGAGGAAGTGGGCTTGTTGATGATTGAAGTTATTGCTTTTAGATAGGTAGAGAAAAGTGCGGAGAAAAGACCAGAAAAACCGCTGTGCGACTTTTTTGGTCTTTTCTCCGCACTCTCCAGATACAGTTATAGATACCGAACGAGGCCACGGAGCCCCACCTCAGTAAGGGGCCTGTGCTATCGGTAAAGGGGACCTGTCATCTGCCCTAGGTGGACCGATCAATCTCTGACTACTTCTTTATTTTTACAACTGTACAGCAACTGACTCACCCTCAATACTAGTGAACTGTGAGTACCTCAAGATTAAAAATAAATACATTGATCATCAAAAATATTTTTCTTTTACTTTTCTTATTTGATCTTTATCTAGTCTTTCAAATGTACGCATATTTATATATCCAAATTGTTATATAATGGCTCTTTTTGAACATTTAAATATTATGTGATAAACCACTGAATTATATTCTTGATTGAAAATTTATTGGGCATATAATGAATACAATGCTTTATTTTGATGTAATTTTTTTTTTTTAAACGTGAAACTGTACTTATTTACCGTTGTGAGAATATTGATAATTACTGATCTATTTAGTTTGTATGTAACCACAAAAATATAGAGACGTGTACGAATATGAAAGTATGAATTTATGCATGCACTTACTCTTACTGTCTATTATAATTAGATCGCTAGTCCTAAAAAACTCCCTAAAGAAGCCACCCTGGGCGAAACGCGTCAGCTGACAAAAAGGACTACTAACCACAATTGCTGTAACGCTATTGTACTGTATGTTTTGACACTTGTTTTTATGTTTGCCAACTGACGATTGGGACCTGTTGTGGCACCATCGTCGACCGTTGCTTTTTTATCATGTATATACTACTGGTCCCTAATGGTACTCAATAAAGACCTTTTAAATAAATATACAAGTACTGTTGTCCGTAACTGCCAATTCTAGCCTTCCCTCCTCTTAGGGATTTGGGGATGACCTTTCACCCCACAACTAGGGTCTTTTCTTTTTCTATATACAAATTGTGGCTAGGGCATTTTTGACACTGATACAAATACTCGGACACCCTCCACCCCCTAGTTATTACTTAAACTTAGGAATAGGGTGTTTAACTTGGTGAGTTGGGAGTGATAGGTGGTCTGTGGTTTAGGAGGTATCTAAGGGGATATGACATGGTAAGGGTTGGGGTCCTGAAGAGGAAAAGTGTTGCAGAATGGCAGGGGCACTGTGACACTGTGGGATCTGGATAACAATGAGAAGGGAGGCACATTGATATGTATTGTGCACAGTACGTCCAATGGGCTGTGTGCTCTTCCCTAAATATTAACCTCAGTACTATATTTATACCCCAGAAAATATGTACATTTATGAAATGTAATACAGAAAAGGAGGAGAATGGACACCCTGACATAGGGATGGACACCCTTACATAGGGAAACCTTAGAAATATGGTTTTTAACTTAGTGGGTTGGGAGGGATAGGTGGTCTCGAAATTAGGAGGGATCTCAGGGGATATGACATGCTAAGGGTTGGGGTCCTGCAGAGGAAATTTACAGACCTGTAGAAAAGCATTGGTGCGATGACTGAGGGAGGAAAAGTCCCTATGTAAGGAAATATGTAAATGATAGGAAAAATGGAGGAAGGCTTACCCGATTGGAGGTCGGTGATCAGGAGGTGCTGGGGAGGTACCTTCTATGAATTCTTTCCAGAAGGTTGGAAAAAAACCTGTTCCATTTTGTTCTCTTCTGTTTTTAATAGTTTTCTCATATTTCCTAGGGCATCTAAAGTGGGGGGCCCATCTGGTGCTTCCCCAATGTGATGTCAGTTGTTTTGACATGGGATTGGCTCCTTGCAACACTGAAATGGTGGTGTAGCCCCAAAATCTGTTGGGTTAAGTTGGGGAAAAAAGTCAGTATCTATTGGTTGTCAAGCCTTGTTGGCAATGGACCTCATCTCTTTAAACCAACAATACTAAGTTAAATTTGCCAACTGGTCATTTTGTTTTGAAGCATTTATATTCCAATGTTTAAACAAGTGTATCTGTTTATTTTTTTTACATTTTGAGCCCTACCCAACTCATGGCAATGCGTTGTAATCACATGGCCTGGTATAAATTCTGGACATCCGGCCTGCTGCATCACTAAAGGCCCCCATACACGGGTCGGATTCCGGCCGGATTCTGGGCCGATCGATTCCGGGCGCGTGCACGCGAAACGATCGTGCCGGAATCGTGTGCAGCCCACCTTGTCTGATCGATCACATCCGATTGATCAGGGGCTCAGAATCGGATCCGACAGAGAACCAACATGTTGGTCTTTTTGATCCGATTCTGCACACATCAGGGGGAGTTGCCATTTGTGAGGTGGAGTCGGAGATGGAATCGGACACGGAATCGTCCCGGAATCTGTTGGACAAGGTGGTATGCAGCGATCGGATACTCTTAATTGGCCGATCGATCACACCTGCGATTCCCGGCAGAATCGCCGGAATCGATCGGATAGGTGATCGAGCGGCCATGGAATCCGAACGTGTATGGCTAGCTTAAGAGATGTCATAAAAAACTCCATGGTACATATCGCGGGCACTTTACATACTGCCAGTGAATTATGGTAAATACCATCATTATGCTTATTTGGTTCTTATGTTAAATGTGTCCACCCTTCAGTGTGACCTTTAATCTGTACAATTTAGTTAAAAGCACTACAAATCTGCTGGGAAAATATAAAATAAAGAAGCTGGTTGCAAAAGTATGCGCACCCTTAAACCAATACCTTGTATTTACTCACAGCTGTCATTATTCTTTGGAAGACAACTTTTTGACTTTTTCTAGCAAATGATCTCCAAGTCTGTCAGATCGTGAGGGGATCTCATATGTTAAGAAGGTCTAAGTAAAATTTAAGTTGGGTTGTGAGGCCAAAACGTGTCGGGGGCAATAACCCACGTATCTGACGCATGTGTATTTACATATGGACCTACTTGAGTATTGTGATACATTTATGCATTACTTACTGTGATTGTATGACCTACATGTCAATAGGGGATTGGCACGTTATGCATGTTTCAATACCCTGGTCCGACATGACTGTCTTCTTTATTTAGCTCTCAAAAAAATTTGTGATTTCTTATCTGGATTTGTGAGCACTGTCGTCCGTTCTTATTTTTCACAAAGATCCTTGGAGGCTAGCCACCTCACTAATCTCCCTTAGCTGGGTAGGTCTTTGTTCGTTTCTAAGTAAAATTTTGCATTATGTCAAAAACCATTGCCTTTGGGTGTCAATGGCAGGCTTAAACTGTAATATTTTCTTGTTGTTCTATTGAAGCAGATCGGGCCATCTAACATTTCTTGGGTGCCATTTTTTTTATATTATTTATAAAAAATAAAAAAAATACTCAATAGATTAGCACACTTGCTTATTTCTTGTTTTGCATATTTTTTTATTATTTTATTCCGTACACAAATCATATATAGTATAGCATTTCATAAGCTCAGTATGTCCATTTACATTCTTCGGCACTGACATGTCGCCTGCCACTTTAGTTGACTTAGGGCTTGTCCCCACAGGCGAAGCTGGCCGCAAGGCAGTGTGTCCCCACAAGCCACCAGCCAAGGATCACAGGCAGCTGCAAGCGCAGCCACAAGCAGCCGAGCAAGTTGGGACAAGCCCACTGAGATAAATGGAAGCGGCTGCCCACGGCTCAGAACCGCACCACCGTGCTGCCAACTTCGCCTGTGGGGACAAGCCCTAATGCCATTCTTGTTCTGTGGGGCTCTTTTGGTCCCTACTGCAATTCTCCTGCTACTTTCTTTTCTGCCCACTGACTGTTTGTGTCTACTATTTGGCTACTATTTGTGTCCCTGGAAAACTGTAAACATGGTGGGAGACAGAACTTGGATAACCTGGCCTAAGAACAGCTCTTCAATTTATTATCAGAATTAACATATACAATCAGTTTACATATACAATTAATTGTACTAAAGAATGTACCAACGTGAAGATTTTGCCACTCCTAATATTGTAGCAATTTCTCAGATGGGCTTTTTTTCTGTTTTTGCAGCTTAAGGATTGCTTGTTCCACCTGAAATGGAAAGGTCCTTTGACCACATGTTGTCAATTCACAGCAAAATTTTCCACATACAAGCACGCCCCATAAAGTCAACTCTTTTAAGCCTTTTATCTGCTTAATTGATAATTAACCTCCTGGAGGTTCTATCCAAGTTATCTCTGTGAGTTTCTCAGCTTATAAATCACCCTGAGATAACTTCACTAAAACTCACCAGTCCGCCGAACTCCACCTGTGATTCTTACCAGCCCATGCTTCAAAGCCCGTCGTGATGATGTCACATGTGATGCCAGAGAGGTAGGCGGCACCATTGACCTCCATGTTATGGAGAAGGCGTTGCTTTTTCCCAGCACACCTCCTGCGCTTCTGGTGAGTCTGGGTCCTCATGGAGGGTGAAAAATCATATCGGCACACTAGTGATCGCCCGTGGTGTGCTTTTTCAAAAAGTGCGCCACATGCGCAACGCCCAGGAGATTAAAAAACAAAGAAATGGCCCTCCCCTGTCCATTTAATTAAGACATATCCAAACTTTCCCCTAGGGGTCAAATGAGGCCCATGTTCAAGCCTCAGTCATAAAAATCATAATTAAATATCATAAAAATGATATGCAAATTGCAATAAATGGGTTTCACCAGTGCCCTTTTTTTCACATACAAGGTGTCAAGTGCAACAGGAGGAGTCCCATCTATCTCAAGAACCAGAGCTGTAATTTTTGTGTGGTAGCTGCAGCACAGTCATTAAATGATACAGTCCCAGACTTGAATTTATACAGAGCTCTGCCAGCAGCCATTCCTGTCTGTGCTTGCAGCTTCATCATGCAGATCATCCCTACTCAGGATGCAGCATTAAGGAGAGCATTGTTGGGAAATCTACTCCATATGCCATAGCAAGGGGAATGGTAAGCACTTCTGGGATTGGGTGAAATGTGACTGGACAGCTAAGAAGACTGCAAGTCCCTGCATGCCTTAGTGCAGCCTTTATCAGTGTTATGGCATTGAATGGCTAATACTTTACCAAAATGATGCCAAGTCTATGTGAAGTAAGAGATCTGTCCCATGGTATAATCATTTGCATTAAATGTTAATGGTTCAAATAATGTCAGGATGAACGATCTGCCCCGACACACAAAACCTGTCCCTTTTTGCAAAAAGTCTGGACACCCCTGCTTTAAATTAATGTCCAACTACATTTGAGCCCATAAAATGTAGTTATTGTGTTAAATAAAAAAGGTTCAACCCTCTGAATTGAATCTGCAGTTTAACTGCATCTGAGTTCATTTAAAATTGATTGTGTACAGAACCAAGATTAGAATAGAAGTTATCTTTACATAATTACACATAATAACATAATTACACATTGTACATACAAACATGATTGTATAATTAACACACTGCACATTTATAACATTATTTACATGTTGCCTATTATTTTACATGTAAAGGAAATCTAAGGCAGAGGCTGTGTATTCCATTTTAGAACATATGTACTACATTTAATTATTTTTTTCTGCAACATTTTAAAGAATTTAAAATGAAATGAATCACTGAGTTACCTTGAGAACATTCATAAATTCTTTGCTCTGTTAGAAATTCTGCATGAATGGCTTGATCATATGTTGGTTCTATTCTGTATTATCTGCTGCATAGTGTAAAAATGTGTGTCGTTTCCATCAATCTATCCCTTCAAGAACATAAATAGGACTAATGCATTCTCTGCACTGAATTATATTTCAATAGGGTTGTTTTCTAAGAAAGTAGATTGTAAGAAGCAAATTAAATTTTCCAAAATATGAAGTTAAAAAATGAATTTCTGCCCCTTCTGTGTGTCTGTGTGATACTGACAATAAAACTGTCCTTCACTTCTGAATATTATAAAATGAATAATACATAAGTCAGAATGCAGCATTTCCAATCCACAATTCTGTCTGCTAACTGACAAATGATCTGCTTTATCCCATATGCCATTTCTTTCTTTGTGTAGATGATGTAGAAAGCTAGAAAATACCTGGTGTGCAGTGGGCAAGCAATATATGTCGATTTTTCTATCTATCTAGCGCTTGTCCCCACTTGAGCGGATTGTGACAATCACACGTCACCGCTCCCATGTATTTGATGGGGCTTATCCCCACATCCGCAATCAGCCAGGACAGCCGCATCACGGCTGTTCACGCCCATAGACATGAATGGACACGATTACAAAAACGGGTGTGGATTTGAATGTCCTGCCAACTAAAAATCGCATTCTGAAAATCATGTCCTAAATCCTGTGCAATCGCTACACAAAATGGCCACCACGCCGTGATTAAAAGGGAGAAATCCCTGTGGGGACTAGCCCTCGGGTAGAATAGAACAACTTGACACACCTAGGTCAAGGTGTAAAAAAAATCCCCCATTCAGTCTGGCCAAAAAGTAGAGCTGGTCAATAAAATGTGTAAAGCTGGCCATACTCCTAGCCTCCCATACACGCTTAGATTTTTCGACCGACCGACCGCCATGCTCAGCAACCTACTGTTGCTGTCTAAAAACCGTCCATACACCTCTTATGACCACAGACCGTCCATACAATCTCTGATGGCTACTTCCAGCAGGAGAATGCACCATGTCATAAAGCTCCAATCATCTCACACTGGTTTCTTGAACATGACAATGAGTTCACTGTACTCGCCTGGCCTCCACAGTCACAGTCACCAGATCTCATCCAATAGAACACCTTTGGGATGTGGTGGAATGGGAGATTTGCATCATGCATGTGCAGCCGACAAATCTGCAGCAACTGCGTGATGCTATCATGTCACTATGGAGCAATGTCTCTGAGGGATGTTTCCAGTACCTTGTTGTATCCATGCTATAAAGGATGAAGGTAAAGGGGGTCCAACCCGGTACTAGCAAGGTGGCCTGTGAGTGTATATGTGTGTGTTTTTTTATTTAAATTTCAAAGTTATATTTTATTGCAGAAGTTATACATAGTTAAAACAGAGACCCTTTTTTGCTGTCGTGTATACAGAGGTTCTGCAATCTTGTGTGGTATGAGATTTCCATTCATCGTCAAGTAACCTACGCCACTAATGGTAAAAGGTGTAATTATCCAGATGCAGCACTCTACTCCATCTCACTTAGAGACCCCTAACTATCACTTACCAAGAAATCAACAGGTATTCTCGTGCATAATTCTAGAGATAATCATTTTGATGAAAAGCAGGTGTGCGGAGTAGGTGCCAGGAGGATGTGGGGGTTGTAAGGAGGCCCTGTAAGTACCTTGTTGACTGTGGAATACGTGTAGAATATCTATTCACAAAAAATATGTTTACCCCCTGCACCTCCACATCAACTCGTTCTTGTCCTTACTGAAGAAGTCAGGTTTAGAGGATTAGACTTAAACATTTAGCTAACATTTTGGACAAACTTCCTTTACATTAGGCAAATGCTTTCTGCCCACATGACACAGAAGAAGTGAGATGGAATTAAAGGGTAATTAAAAAATAACTATCCCAACCTACATGGAAAAATAATAATAATAATAATAATAAGTGAAAAGCTGGCCATATACCTTTAGATCTCTCTGTCAGATTTCCTTTAGATCTACCAACAACTATGTAGTACAGGGTCCACTGTGATTGGACACAGGTAGACTTGATTTAGAAAGTCCCTCATATAACATGGTTTTGGTAAAACAAAAGAAGATCTAAAGGAAATCTGACAGAGAAATCTAAAGGTGTATGGGGACCCAAAGGCATTTCTATTTCCATATGACATTATATTACAACAACTTTTTCCCATTTATTTTTATCTTATTCTATGTTCCTTCCTCTATCTTCCTGTATGGAAAGTGCACCTTCCTGTCTATAGAAGAGCTCCTTTGCTGGACTACATGTCTTAAGACCATTTGTTTTAAAAATGCAATGCATGCAGTGTGAATGGTAACATATTGTCTATGTAAAAACATGAGCAGTACAAAAATGCGTGCGTTTTTAAAACGCAACACATTTAGTGTTAAAGGGCCCTAAATTGATTTTGTGAGTTAATTGCAAAGTTCCTGAGCATGATATCATTACCAAACTTGCTGGAGAAGGGATAAGGGTTCCCTCAAATGTTCCCACAACCCTTCCCTACATCTCTAGCAATTTTGTTGATGATACAATGTTCAGAGGTTTTGCAATCAACTCACAAAGTTAGCTAGTCAAAAAAATGTAACCATCTCTATGGGCAATCCATGGGTTTGGCATCATGGATGCGTCAGGACATCATGTTGCTGATGCCCAGCAAAAACAAAGTGTAGACCTAGTTTTAGGCCATGTCAGATCAGCTTTATGTGTAGATCTAAAAAACGCAGGACCGCATTAAACTTCATGTCCAATGTTGTTTCAATGTAACGTTACTATACACATGTCATATCAAAGCAGGGATCTACTTTGATATTCACATGGTGTTTTGGTCACACGACCATGTGTGTATGCATCCCTTGAATATCAATGTATGTGTTTGCCGGCATATGAGTGGAGACTAGGACTAACTTTTTGTGCATGCAGCTGCACACAGAAGAGGCTACTTACAGGCCCCACAAAGTCCTAATAGTCCTAATACCCGTCAACCCTCCCGCTTTGCCAGGCAAGTAACATTATATGTGGCTTTCCTGGCCAAATTCCGATTTCAATAAATCTTGGGATTTTGAAATTGGGGTAACTTAGGAGTGAGGTGGCATTACTCTTCTTCCTAAGTTCCCACCCAGCTTGTGAGGGGGGGGGGGGCATTAGTAGGGAGAGTAATGCCCCCTCCCTCCTAAGTAAGGTAGCTACAAAGAGGAGGGGACTTAAATCTCCCGATACCAGAATTTACGCCACTTCCAGTATTTTGAACGCGGAAGAGGCGCAACAAATTACCGGAAGTGATGTCACATACGTCACTTTCTTTCATTTCCCCTTATTCTGGTGTTACACTACAAAGATTGCTTATGAATTATTTTCATTGGTATTATATATAAATGTGTGTATGTGTATGTGTGTGTGTATGTATATATATATATATATATATGTAGGACTTTCTTTAGGTTAAAATTATCTGGTGTATAGAGAACAAAGATCTGAATCTCTGAAGCATCTGGGAACAGATAATTTGGGAATTCATAGGGTCTCAAATCCTTAAGTGAGCAGATGGTAGGATAAGGTTCTAAAGGTCAGTGACCCCTGCCAGACGTATTTTGGGAAACCAATGCTCTTTGTTTGTTATAATTGACATGGGGGGTTTGACTTCAGGGGGCAGAAATGGGACTTTAGGGACAGAAATGGATTTGGGATGCTAGCTCATAAATATTTAACATTCTAATGGGTTGTCATTCTATTGAAATTGACCATCAGAATAAGGAACTCCTGTGACCATCTTACAGTTTACATACAAATAGGGTCGAGTTAGAGATAAGGTGAGGGAGAGAATTAGTTGTGTGTGTTCCATATCACATCTACCATGTACCACCAGGTGGCTATACATCTCATATTGTATATTATTTTATGTTTGTAATTTTGTTAATTGTATGTATTGTTCAAGTTAGTAAGGTTGTTAACTTGTATTTTAAATAATATTATTATTGTGAAATTGGTTTTCTGTTACGCTGTTTATTCATAAATTTGTTATAGTTTGGTTTAGCTAACTCTCAGTTGCAGATAATTTCTCAACATCTATAGTAATTATTTAATTATCTTTAAAACTTCTGTAACACTGGGACAGTAAGGTTTGCAGGTATGGTAGTCACCCCAATGCAGGAAGTGCCTGGTGCACATATTAGGGTGCTTTATAAACAAGAAAGAGTGCACACACACATGAAATATAGTGTAAGTGTATGTACTAAGGATTTTATTTTTTTACTAAATTGTTTAATAACTATTAGGAGAAATCTTGTAAGTTGTCACTGGAACAAGTGATGGAATAGTCACTGCATATTAGGCTGAACAAATTAAACTAGTAATAAATAAGGCTCGAATCCTGCACAATACTTTCCAGAAATGTTTAGTCCAGAGGAACTCTTCAATTAGTAAGAAAACAAAAGGCCCACTATAATAATACATTGCAAGTAATACTCATCTGCCATTGTTTTGTGTTGAGTGATTTGGTGTTAAATTTGCAAATTTTCAGCACAGTCCCACGTACCTGTCCGGGTGTTAGCTGGTCTCCCTGCAGACGCAGGCAGCTTCTGTGTATGGTCTGATGTGTATTCCCACAGCTGGTGAACAAATGGCGCCATCTACTGGACTATTTATTATTTTTACTGGAGATGGTGGAATTTCAATTAGAAAACACCACTTCTTTTGATTCAAACATGAAAATAAGTTTCTATTCCATGTATTGGTCCCAATAATAAAGACTTTCTTAAGGAAACTTATTTTTATGTTTGGATCATAAGACATGCCATAAAATCCTTCCCATCCTGTAAAAAACCTGTGTTCTCCTAACTTTATCGAGGTTGTGGCACTAACATTCACCTGTTTTTTTGTTTTTTTTTATTAAATGTAGATATAAAAATATTGGCTAAAGTACTTGCGCGTAGATTAAACCAGAAGATTAGGAAATTGATACACGAGGATCAGACGGGCTTTATGCCTGCTGAATCTACATCGACGGGTATAAGAAGAGCTTTTTTGAACATACAGGTCCCCGTGGATGAAGGACAGAATGCAGCTCTGTTGTCTCTGGATGTGTCCAGGGCCTTTGATAGTGTGAATGGAACTATGTATGGGGTGTGTTAGTAAGAATGGGATTTGGAGAGAGGTTCATTGAATGGATTAAATTGTTATATCTAAAGCCAAGAGCCTCCATGTTGGTTAATGGGATTATCTCGGAGTCATTTGCGTCGAGGCACGAGGCAAGGATGCCCATTGTCGCCCCTGCTTTTTTCCTTGGCGATAGAGCCGTTGGCAGCTAAAATTAGGCAGGCAACCGATATTTAAGGAATGAAGAGGGGAGAAATAGAAAATAAAATCTCACTATATGTGGACAACGCTTTGATGTTCATTACAGATGTTGAGTATACAGTCCCAAAGGTACTTGAAACATGGCAACAATTTGGTATTAGGTCAGGTTTGCAAATCAATAAGGCAAAGTCAAATATTTTGATGGTGTTTGGGGCACACACAATTAGCGGGGATTCTATATGTCAAATTCAATTAGTATCACAATTAGAATATCTGGGAGTCAAAATAAGCACGGATCTCACAGAATTTTGTACACTGAATATTCTTCCACTGATAAATAAATTTAAAGAGCAATAAAAATTTGGAATAGGATACACATGACACTAATAGGAAAAAATAATTTGATAAAAATGATTTGGATGCCACAACTTTTGTACTTTTTATTAAATGCTCCACAGGATATTCCAATCACTATATTTAGGAAAATATCAGGAGTTTTTAGGGATTTATTGTGGGGACACAAAATTTCTACAGTTAGTTTGACCACATTACAGAGAGAAAGGAAGGAAGGTGGACTTGTTACACCATGTCCCTGGATTTATTATTTAGCGGCACAGTTTTCACATATGAAGGGATGGGCTACACTAAGTGGGAATAGGGCGTCACAAAAAATTATATCCTTCCTATTGCAAGGAAGGGACCCGCTAACAGAATTAGAAACTGCCAGAGTTCAAAATTTTGAGAAAAAATACCCAACATTAGTATTAATTAATAAAACATGGACAAGAGTCAAAGGTTTATTAGATATAGGGATATATGCCAAAATTACACCGTCATGGGGAAATAAAAAACTAACAGAAATATATAAATTGGGGCACTTTAAAAAATGGAAAGAAGCAGGAGTGAAGAACGTAGTAGATTGTTACAATCAGACAAACTTCAAATCCTTTAAAGAATTAGAGGAGGAGTATGGAATCCCCCCGGATAGGCAGTTCCAGTACTGTCAAATAAGACATGCCTGTAAAGAACAAAGTAAAAAAATGAATATTTTTTAAGAGAATTTAAGGTAATAGAAGAGGTTTGGGAAGGGAAGGTGGCTAAAGGGATCATGTCAGACCTATATAGGGGTCTAATAGATAAGCACTTACAGAAATTTCCCCTTCAGACCAAGAAAAAATGGGAGAAAGATGTAGGCCCTATTTCCGAAGACAACTGGGGAGAAATTATGTCCCATATAGAGAGGGTGTCAATGTCACATTCAGATAGAACTTCACAATTTTTTATAGTTCACAGATTGTACTATACACCTGAGCGAATAAATCGGATGTATGGAAGGAAAATAGATAAATGTCCTAAGTGTCAGGGTCCCCATGGAGATCTTGTACATATGCTGTGGAAATGCCCCAAGTTATATCGTTATTGGACTGATGTGATAGATACAATCGAACGTATATTTGAAATAAATTTAAACAATGATATTTTTACGTGTATATTGGAATGTATAGGCAGAGCTAATTTTGTAGCTGAAAAATATCTGGCCATCACTAGATCGATATA
>CM070037.1:109041023-109057796 GCA_036250615.1 Ptychadena robeensis | reverse complement strand
GAGCTGGATTATGTAAAAGGTGCAACAGGGGCCCTATCTATGTGGGGCCTTTGTCTCACTATGTTGAGGAGTGCATTTGATGTAATATGATATGCCCTATTTACAAATATTTTTAAATAATGATCCACATGTTTTTATATGTACAATAAAGATATACTTTTTTATATTTAATATCCTTGGTCGTTAATGAAGAATCAAGTTAGGAGACACCTCTGAAACCCCCGTCACACATGGGCAATGCGACATGCCCGTCAGTGATTTTGCACTTATTCCTATATTGATAAAAGCCTCACTGGTTGAGGTGGGGGGACGGTGATCTTCCTTTTCTTGATTCGCCTACCTTGAATAACCTACCCACTACTATTTATATTTACTCACCATACTTTAACAATCCCCTCCCTATTGGTTCTCCTCTGTCTTTCCTCCCCTTGGTCCTTGGGGCAGTGGCCCCTATTTGGTTTTTACTACATTTTGATCCTGCCATTTTTATTTGCTGTGGCATCCGCTGCCCACCCCTAGATGGCCAATGAATCCCCCAGATCTCCCACTACTAATTCCTATGATGATATCAGTGATCTTTGTTTGATTTGAGGGCATATGCGTTGCACACTAACATGGTAAGGACTCAAACATGTATTTCGATCCTTTTTACAGTGTAATGCTTGTAATTAAGTATCATAAAGTGAGTGGATTGGGTTGGCCAACATAATATTAGGGGATGCTTTAATGTTCCTAAGTGTGAGTAATATAACCAATATACTGTTTTATTCACTTAACCTATCCCATCTACACCTGATATTGAAGGTAGAATCGATTCCTTCCTGATAAGGATTACCTTTCAAACCTCTGAAACGCTTTGAGAGAAATTTGAGGGGGGCTGCCTCCTTTCCAATGTTGGCAACCTACTCTGTCGATCAATTGATGGGTGTCTTTTTTTGCACTTTTTCTGAACACCCTAGTAGGGTGGTATCAATATGTGGACCTTCCAATATTTGTATAATAAAGCTATTGGTTTTAATCTCACACCTATATGTCCCCTTGTGATATTGTGCCATGTTAAAGGTCCCTGAGGCTAGCCACTACATACAGTTGTGTTCAAAAAAATTTTAAACCCCACTGAAATTGAGTGTTTTGCCTATTTTGACATTGATTTTGATCAGTCATCTTGTTTACAATGAAATGAAAGAGGTGCTTGTAAGCCAGACAAATATAACATAACATTAATAATGAAATAACCACAAATGTCCTTTCTGTGCTCCCATCATTATCAGTTTTATTCAACCCCCAAGTGACAGTCATTGTTAGTACTTAGTACAACATACTTTTCCAGTTATAACAGCTTTTAAATGTAAAGCATAGCGTGACACAAGTGTCTTGCAGCGATCTACGGGTATCTCAGCCCATTCTTCATGGGCAAAAGCCTCCACTTCAGTCAGATTTTTAGGCTTGTGCGCTGCAACTGCTTTCTTCAAGTCCCACCAGAGGTTCTCAATCGGAATTGCATTTGTGTTATGAGGTTAAACCTCCAAGCAAGCAGTCCCTTGACCCAACATAACAACGTAATCATACCAAATAAAATCCTAAACTCTATAAACAGCCGTACAGTCAAAAATCATCTCGGTGTAACCTAGTTGGTTTTAGAGAAAGTAGGTCAGATCGGGTGGGGTTCCAACTGCCATGTGGTGGGGGCAACAGGGCTATCGTCCAATCTTTATCATTTGACTTCCCTGCCGGCATTTGACCCCTGTCAATGAATCTCTATTCTAGTACCGTGACGGTCTTAGAGATTTACATCCAGGTTTAGTGGAGTACCATGACGAACACTTATGCCGTGTCCTAAGCTGTACGACTTCCAGTGGAGTCAGCTCGTGTGGTATATAAGCCTGCCAGCGTCTAAGGAACTTGGTGACCGTGCGGTCAGGGGATGACTCTGCCTCCAATTGTTCTATGTTATACAAGTCTCGGAGTGATCGTTGGAGGAAGGCCATATCGGGAGGACATGAGTGCAGCCACATTTTTATAATACATCTACGGGCCGTGAGGAGGCACAGTTGTGCCCATTGCGATATGGATTTCTTCAGTAACGGTTGCGCTCCTCTTTCACAATAGGCAAACAGTATCAGTAGTGGTTCGAGACAAAGTTTCTCACCTGTTATCCACTGAATGTAGGCTAAGACTAGTGACCAAAATTTTTGGATCGGCTGGCAGGACCAGAGACAGTGACCCACTGGTGCCTTGAGTAGCCCACACTTGGGGCATTTTCCTGCCTCCATAATGTGCGGTTGATCTGGCCGTGTGATCGGGTAGAACCCTAGGTATGCCTTGTGCATAATTTTGTACTGCGTTTCACGCCAGACTTTGCTGCTGATCAAGCGCGTAACTCTGAGGTATCCTGATAGCAGATGGTCATCTAGGTTAGGGATGTCAAAATCCCAGGCCCAAGAGGATTTCGCTCTCTCTCCCCCTCTTGTCACTACCTCGAATGTCAGATATTGGTAAATGTTAGATATGTTCGCGGTCCTATGCAATACCAGGTTGTCGAAGCTGTGTGCTCCCATGGCTAGTTGAGGTGCAACCACTAATGATTTCCAAAAGCTCGTTATTTGCCACCAGTAGAAAACATGTGAGGCTGGTAGATTGAATTGAGTCTGGAGTTCATGGAATTGCAACGGGTGCAATTTGGACTTATGGAAAAGTTGGCCTACCTCAATGAGCCCCCTGTCCCTCCACAACCGGTATGCTGAAACTTCATTACAGTGTAACATCAGTGGATTGCCCATAATGGATAAAAATTTGGATATTTTGGCCGGCAAACCCAAGCGTTTACGGATCTCCCGCCATGCTAGTGTCGTGTCCCTATAGAGAACGTTATGTTTAAGGGGTCCCGGCAAGTTAGAAGGAGGGCAGTGCAGTAGGGCCCTCAGGGACCAAGGGGATGCCATGGCCTTCTCCAGAGACAGATTTGAATAGACTGAAGTCTCCCGGATCCAATCCACCACATGTCTGAACAAGCAAGCAAGGTTGTAAAATCGTATATTGGGCATACCCATCCCACCCTCACCCTTAGGTAGAGTAAGTTTCCTGTAGGCAATCCTCGATTTTCCTTTTCTCCAAATAAAACGAGTGAATGCCCGTTGAAGTAAGGACACGTCTTTGTGCTTTAAAAGAAGTGGGAGAGTTTGGAGAGGGTACATGAGTCTCGGAAAACTAGACATTTTCAGCAGATGAATCCTGCCAAAAAGCGATAATGGCAAGGAATGCCACATGTCCAGTTGCCTACACATGTCGGTAATCAATAGGGGAAAATTTAGCGAATAAAGCGTTGCGGGTGTGGTCCCAATATTAATACCCAAAAATTTAATATGTGTATCAGTAAGTCTGAAAGCAGTACAGCTAGCCCAATCACCCCTCCTGGTGCGGGTCAAGGGCAATATCTCGCTTTTCCAAAAATTTATTTTTAGGCCAGAGATCATCTCAAAACGTCGTAGAGCCGATATTATGATGGGGATGTCTCGGCCAGGGTCAGCCGTAAAAAGCAAGACGTCGTCTGCAAACATCGCTATCTTAAGTGACATAGTGCCAATTGGTATTCCCCACAGTGATGCCGCTGTCACCAGGTATCTAGCCAGAGGTTCCAAGGCTATATTAAAGAGCAATGGTGAGAGCGGACACCCCTGACGTGTGCCTTTTTGCAGTCTAATGGGGGGGGACCGGGTACCCATGGTGCTCACTCTAGCTATCGGATTCAAATACAGCTGTTGAAGGAAATGTATCACAGGACCCATGAATCCCATCTCTGACATGACCCGAAACAGCCAGCATATATTAACCTTGTCAAATGCCTTTTCGGCATCAAGCGACAGAATAACAACGTCCTCCTTAGGAGAGGCCTTGGCGTATTCCATTGCCAGAAGTACTTTCCGAATGTTTGAAACAGAAGATCGGCCCTGTACAAACCCGGTCTGATCGGGTCCTATCAAAGATGGGAGCACTATGGCTAGACGGTCAGCAAGTATTTTGGAAAAAACCTTCGCGTCCACATTTATTAATGATATAGGCCGATATGATCCAGGTTCTAGTGAATCTTTATCTTTCTTAGGGAGTACACGTATATGCGCTTCTTGTCCCATGGGGAAATAAGGACCCCCCTCCCAAACCGAAGTATATAAGGATGACAGGGCCCGGTCAACCTGCGGTAGTAGCATCTTGTATATCTCCACAGGGAAGCCGTCGGGGCCTGGCGACTTGTTATTCGCCATACGTTTAATGGCGTCCCCCACGTCCTCCGCTGTAATAGGGGCATTGATCATATCCAAGAGGTCAGGGGCTACCTTGGGCAAAGATATTTGGGATAGGAAGTCTTCCGTTTCTGTCAGTGGGGGGGCATCAGTCGAGTCGGAGTAGAGAGTCTGGTAAAAGTGGTGGAAGACCTAGGCAATTTCTGCTGGAGCGGACACCAGACTGCCTGATGTCGTCCGCATGGAGGGTATATGGGATACTCCCTGTTTGGTTCTGACCAAGTTGGCTAATAACCTGCCTGCCTTGCTGCCAAACTTATGCATGCGGAGTCTGAAGTGGGCGTCCTTTATTGACTCAAGGCGTGTCGCCCACAGGTCAAATTTCCTTTTGCAAGCATACCACCGGTCCCTATTCTGAGGTATGGGGGCCGTTTTCAGAATCACATGTGCTTCACGTAAATTAGCACTGGCGACCTGATAGTGTTGTCTCGTTATCCTTTTCCTGTAAGCCGCATAAGACATAATCTTGCACCTTAAGTAGGCCTTTCCTGCCTCCCAGAAGAGCATGGGGTTGTCTTTATGTTGGGCATTGTGGAGAGAGTATTCTTCCCAGGCAGATCGAATATGCTGAGGAAAGTCCTTGTCGGTCAGCAAAAAGGTAGGACATCGCCAAATTTGGGTTCTGTCCCGCCTCTCCGCTGTCGACAGGGATAGTGAGATTGGGGAGTGATCCGATATAACCAGATCGTGGATCGTGGCGTCTCCAGTCGTGTCCAATAGGGGTGTAGAAAGAAAAAAATAGTCTAGCCTCGCCAGAGAGTTGTGGGCCATGGAGACAAAAGAAAATTCCCTGTCCACTGGGTGTTGCAACCTCCAGACGTCAACAAGGTTAAGTGCTTCCGTACACACATGTAACAGCGAGGGAGTAGTTTGCGGCGGGGAACGGGGTTTAGTGGTCTGAGAGCAGCGATCTTCGGAGTGGGACATGACCGTATTCAGATCACCTCCAAGTACTATATTTCTCGTGTCCGCAGATGCCACCCACCCAGTCAGTTGTTGGAAAAAGGCAGCAATAGAGGAATTCGGGGCATAGATATTAAATATGGAATACTGGGTGTTTGCTATGCTCAGATCCACCCATATTCCCCTGCCGTCTGGCAGTGTGTCAGTTGCGAGCACTTGATACTGCAGGGAGGAGCGAAAGAGTATCAACACTCCTGCTCTACGGCCTGCCGCTGGTGACCCTATGACCCCCCCACCCACATTTTGCGCATGCGATGGAAGTCAGACTGGGAGAGATGCGTCTCTTGCAAGAGCGCCACATCTGCTTTCAGGCGATTGAGGTGCCTTAAAACGGTACGAGTACGTAGCCCCTTAACATTCCACGATACCAGTTTCACAGTCATTGCATATTAGTAAAGATGTAGTGTGGGGGGCCCCAGGTACCCATAGGTTAATGAATAAAATGTTGTGCGATGGCCCATCCGGATTATAATCCCTTCTACACCTGCAGACCTGATGAGAGAGCATGGCAGAAAATTTCGACTGTACAACAAAAAAAACATAACATAAAAAGACATAATAAACCATTACGGAGCCTCTAACTAAGCAGACATCCGCTGAGTAAAGAATAAGAATAGAAAAAAACAATCTAAGCCAGCTAATAACTCCTACTAAGGGCTTCTCTTTTTTCCCCATGCAGTGTTGCCAGCAAAGCCAATGGAGAAAAACCAACCGGAAAAAATAAAGGAAATCCGTTTCCCCTGACTACCTGATATACCTCACGTCAGTATGTCAATAAAGCAGGCGTAATAAAGGATATACAGGTAAAAACAGGAAGATATAGGTGGAAACAATTTGACAAACCGGTGTCACGGTGGACCAAGTCCAGCGTGGGTATCTTGTATAGGCCTGTATGCTTGGTTAGATGCACACCAAAAACGAGATTGTGCCGCCGGTAAGTGTGATGCTGTCCCGTCCTCACAAGTTAGTAGTGGCGTCAGCGACGTCGGGTGGTGGTCGGTGCTTGGGTGAAGCAGATCCTTCTGCAGGTGAGGGGTTATCAGGGGGTGCCGACTTGCGAGACGCCACCGAGGCCAGTTGGTCATCCGTCAGGGAGCCTAGGAACACTTCCGCCTTGTCTGCGTCGTGAAAAACATGCTGTTCCCCGTCAGCCGTCTGGAACCGTAGAGATGCCGGGTGCGCCAAGGTGAATCGAATCTTGCGCTTGAACAGGCGGGTGCAGATCTGTGAAAAAGCCTTACGCTTGCGAGTGTTATGCCGCAGGTCCTGGGTTGGTGCGGGGGTACCAGGAGCAGGGAGTCAAAGCCACCCAAGGGTCTTCACCCAGAGCCCCCCTAGTGGGAGATAGGCAGGAATCGAGGCAGGCGGCAGACGGTAGGGAGAGTCAGAAACAAGCGAAGGTCAGGGAGCCGGAGGTCAAGACGTAGTCGGGGACGAAGCAGGGTCGGATACCAGGAGATCAAGCCAAGACAAGCAAGCACTATCATCAACAAGGAGACAGGAAGCTGTAATACACCAGCACTGGGTGTAAGGACTGGCAGGCTTATATAGGGAGTGTCCTCCCGGGGCCGCCCAGGAAGGAGGGACGGACACCCAGGAACACTCCCCCTGCCAGTCCTTTAAAACTCTGGTGAGGGCGCGGGCATCCGCCGGCGGCTCCACCGTGGAAGGAGCAGGAGAGGCCCCTGATGGACCCCGAGTGTCCCCAGAACCAACCCCAGAGGAAACATCACCAGCAACAGCCAGAGGTACAGGACCGGGGGGGACTAGCGTTGGTGGGGCAGACCCCGCAAGCCTGGATGGCCCAGGATCCTGACAGCGAGACACTTCCGCTGAGTAATCTGCGAAGATCAATAAACTTTGTCCCATCACTTTGAGGCGGCCGTTGCGCCTAAATGCTCGCAGTATAGCTGTTTTGTCCAGGTATTCCAGGTACTTCACGATCACTGGTCTGGGAGCAGTGCGATTTGGCTGAATAGGGCTCAGGCGATGCGCCCGTTCCACCTTGCATGGGTCAGGGAGGCCCAGTTCCCCCGGGATCACCTGGGAGCACACCTCCAGGAGCTGGTTGGGGCGCAGAGACTCCAAAATACGCAAATTGTTCCGCCTGGACCTGTTCTCTAGATCTTCCATTTTTGCATTCATAGTGGTTACCTGGCCCTGCAGTGCTTTCTCTTGGACCGCTTGCTGCTGTACGGTGTCTTCCAGTGCTGATACCCTGGACTCTAGTTCTGTGATGCGCGTTGCCTGCTGTGACAGGTCCTGCCTCACCGAGCGCAGCGCCCGCGTGACTGCCTCCTCCACAGCCTGCTGAATGGACGGCTGTAGGAGAGAAGCTACCGCCTGGGCAATCTTGTGGTGCTCCATGTCGACCTCACTCAGCTCTTCATCTGACATAGGTAAGTCCTCCTCCACGATCGGCGCCGCCGCCATCTTGCCTTTTTTGCCGCGTGGCGTGGAGGGCCCTCGACTGTGCTGTGTGCATGTTCTAGTGCGCGGGGATGCAAGGTACCGATCCATCTCGTCCCAGGTAGCTCTCAGCAAGGGGTACAGGGATAATCACACGGTGTGGCAAAGTTTTTTAAGCAGATTTAGTGTCCGGTGGCTGGAGCTCTCCTTCTCTGCTGGCGCTACATGCGGCGCCGGAACCGGAAGCCTGGCCGATCATGATTCATTTTTTTTTTTTTCTGTATCATAAAAAGTGTTGTATCACTATAGCTATAGGCTCTTGGGAGTCCAATCAATCCCTCTTTGTACAAATCTCTATATAACCAACATAGTTTACATCAATATAGAACGTGCTTCATGTTACTCCTTATGCCACGCCCATATCCTGGCCTCATTTGATAGTCCATCATTATATATATTAAAGGTCTAAATCAGCTCAGCGATTTGGTCCCTCCATCAAGCCATGACATGAGGCAGAAGTCCCGCTGTGCCTATATCACTGAGTTAAGTGTGATGCTGGGGGGATTCTATACCCAATGAAGTGAGTAGTGTGTATGGCACTGGCAAGGGGGGGGGGGGATTATACTAATCAAATTGTTTTCAAAAATATATGTAGGCCAGATAGGGGTGATCGCTCACTCCCATCTAGCTTTATCAGTCTTATTTTCCCGGTCAGGGAACAGTATATGTCAGGAAGTTGATTCGCATAAGAACAATGGGGTCTCCGAAGCAGCATGAGAGAGAGAAAAAGAGGGCTATTTATACAAAGATAACCAAGTGGTAATGATATGTAACATGTGGTTCCATTCATATGATAGTGGAAAGTGACAGATATTGGGAGTAGGAGGTTAGATTGATCTTGACTTGCCTGGCTATTGTATTTTATCTTTTTAGGATGTTCTAAACCACTACTTACAATCTTTTTGTGATGTAAAAACATAAAAAAATAAGTTATGTCAATTCATGAACTAATACAACTAATATAAATCATATTGTTCTCAGATTCTTTTCTTAATAGTTGATGCAAGTGGCAGCCAGCCAGATTTTGAGTCATAAATCATTACAATATAAATAGAATGTTTCTGAACAAACTTCCTAATTATAACAGGTTTAAAAAACATAACCTTCACTTTATTACACAGCAGAGATTCAAAACAAAAATGTATAGGTTGTAAAGAATTGGAAATGGTAATAAGTTGAATTTGCAGCATCAGGATGTAATATCTACTTACTGAATCTGTTTTAACATCCTAAGGGCTTGTTTCCACTTTACGTCAGGACTCCCTCTGCTAAGCGTATTGCTTGGCGGGGATCCCGACTAATGATGCGCGGCATAGGCAATATTCGAATATTCGCAATTGTGCTATTTATTTTCGCATTGCAAATATATATTCTCAATCCATGCCCATAAGCATCCCAATGGCAAATATTGCAAAATTTCGAATAGCCAATATTCTCAATTCGAATATTTGAGCTCAACACTAATCCTGACGTAGCACATAGACTTACCTGCTCGGCGGATGCTGTGTTCAGACATCCGCCGATGCAGATCGGCGGAACGGCGGAACGGCTCGGCGCAGTGAAGACACAGCATCCACAGAGCATCCACAGAGCAAGTAAGTATCCCTTGGGACCTCCCGCCAAGCAATACGCTTAGCAGAGGGGGTCCGACGTATAGTGGAAACATAGCCATACAGATCTAGTTACATATTAACATAGGATACCTTATGTGATAGCATCTTCATCCACTGAACTTTCAAGGTTTTGCTTGAATTTTTTTGCAGGATGTACAGAATAGCTGTTGTTTAGATGTAACCCGACTACCACCATCATAGGTCTTTTGCTTGATGATACTTCAAAGGTTCTCAGTAGGGTGGAGGTTAGGATTGAGGAGGATGGGGGCCACACCTTGAGTATCTTAAATTTTTTGCTGATCGCTGATGCAGAGGTATTCCTTAAAACATGAGATGGTGCATTGTCATGTATAAAGATGATTTTGTTACAGAAAGCATGGTTTTCCTTATTAACCATGGATGAAAGTAGTCAGAATCTACATATACATTCAAGAGTTCATTTTCACATCTTTGGGGACCCTAAAGGGGCAAACCTGGTCTCACTCATGATTTTGGACCTAAACAAGGGCCTACATCCACTTTAAATACTTTCATTGGTTTTATCGGATGAAATAGACAAAACTCGCTCATAGCATGCTGCCATGTAAGATCCAGGAAAACGATTTAATACATTTTTTTATTATGGGTTTGCTTTATTCAGTATGGAAAATCATTTCTTAGATGAATGCAAATGCCACATCTTCTATTATGGCCAACTTCACGATCTGGCGCTTCTTTATAGATGTGCCAAATGACGCTGCATTAGCCGCACTGAATACATAGAAATGGTGTGTGATTTTGTGACAGGTGTTCATTTATTTTGTTATTTTGCATATGTAAATCAGACATCCTTCCAATAGTATATAAATAGCGCTACTCTATATTTAATGTGTATGTGACCACATGAATGATGAATCATTGCCTTCTAGAATATTAGAAAGATAAGCTCAATGACACGTTTATCAGAGAAGCACATAATAGAGGCATTTCTCATTTAGATTTTGGTAATTCCTTGTCCATATCATTAACACATTCTCTAACCCAAAGGTTTACAATGTGCACTATAAGGTCCCATTCACACAGCATGAAAAACATTTTGGACATAAACACACATTCTGTGCTATATTTTATCTATTTTTAATAAATGAATCATTCACACATATGATTTTCAGTTCCAGTTTCCGATCACACAATGTTGCAGGCAATTGGGAGGCAATTGTCAGATATATCAAGTGCCCATATGTTAATCCTATTGGCGAACGCCTTAAAAGCAGTTGGAGAACAGAACATTTCACATTCACTGTGCTGCTGTGCTTTTCTAGTGTCCCCCAATACATGGGTCGATGCCTGTGTAATCAAGGGGCCCTCAAGAGCAGCATGATGATGATATCGCTGGACTCGAGCTTACTCAATTGAATAGGGAATCACTTCTGCTCCCTTGAGCAAAAGCAACACTTTAAAGTAACGTAAATTGAACAGGATTTACCAAAATCAGTGCCCACTAAATTTTTGTATCAATTCAAGCACAATCAATAGCAGCAAAAACGCACGGTAATCGATTGTGTTCGCATCGATTCATAAATGGAGCCATGTATGCCAGCTTGAAACAAGCTAGTTAGGAGACATGAGACAATATTCTGAAATATCAGGACGAGTTCCAACATTCTCTAAAAGCTAAAGCTGGGCATAGACGTGCCGATTCCTGCACGACCCAACCGCCGATCGGATGCCGTGCGTGTTCCCGCATCCGATCAGGTCGGCAAGGAATCGGGTGCACCAACTTACAGGATTGGGCTAAAATCAGCCTTCATGTCAGATCCGACATGGCGGATAATTGTGTTCCAATCCAATTAGTTTGGCTGGGGACGGCTGCCCTCAGCCGAAGTAATGGGAGGCACACAAAGTATCGTCCCGTCTATTCCCAGCTTAACACATATGGTATGTTACCATTAACATTATCCATTATTATTATTATAGTAACCAATATTGGTACATAAAATATACCCAGAGCCACACTACGGAATACAATAAGGGTGTGAATCAATCAATAATAAAGTTGTTTCCTGCATGTTTCGGTTTTTGTCCTTATAAAAACATTATTTAAACAATTATGAGCCGTCTGTGTGCCAGCTGCCAAGCTTTGCATGCCCGCAAGTTCCAGTTGCTCTCTCACACAGCGCTTGCAGTGTTTCTGCAATAGAGGTTGGGGTGAGACAAAATATTACATTTGCACCAATGTAACTTTATTTCTTCACATTTCTCCTGTGATGGAATCAACTCTTTGCTTCTGAAGTTCATGTACTGTATATCCACTAGTCATATTCCATCCATTGCATAGAATGGAGAGAACGTACAGTATGTAACTTATCCATTGGTGATTGCTTGTATATCAGGACACTTCTGTCCTCTATCTATGGACATCACCTACTGAGTGATTCTCTGCAACGTTCAGTAATATAAAATGTATTCCGGGACACTTCATGGCACAGAGAAATGTACTTTGAGGCTCGTCGAGACTTTGGTAACACAAATTGTTCTGTGAATTCATTTTTGCTAAAAGTTTTCTTCCCCTGTAGATTCAGCAGGCTGTTAATAAACGTCAGAGCAAAAGTATAACAGTTGTGGTCTTGTTCTTCATATCTGTAAAAGACACAACAACTTATGAATCCATTTTTATTTATTATGTACAAATATCACAACCTTAAATTATTAACACATCATTTTTTCAAAACATTTAAAAAAAACTTTCAAGCAGAGAATGTTCTTGCTTCTGTGACGTACAAATCTATTTACTCAGCATTATGATTATGAACCTAGTGAAGTAGGGGGATCATACCCAATATGTTAGGTGTAAACTAGTGTTGAGCTCAAATATTCGAATTGTGAATATATTCGACTAATATCGTCTATTCAAGAACTCACAAATTTCACGAATATGGCGGCAGATATTTGCAATCTTGTATATTTGCGGTATTATGCATTGGGAAGCTTATGGCCATGCATTATGATCATGCATTATGATTTTATATTCGCAATCTGAAAAATAAATACCACATGTGACCATGCATTTTGAAGGTAATCGCCATGTGATTGTAATTGGAAATACATTTTCGCAATGAATACACATGAATTGTGAATCGTTATAGTCGAATTATTTGCGAAAAATTTTGCGAATTCGAATATTGCCTTTGCCAATCGTCACTAGTGTAGACCAGGGGTATCCAAACTTCTTGACACACGGGCCAATTTGGCTTCTTAAATTTGATAAAGGGGCCAGAGCAAGGGTCTGTAATGGCTGGCCCCCATTTGTGTGTCATTTCCATGCATCATCGGCCGTTATGTGAGAAAGGCGGAGTGTGAAAGGGACGTTATCTTCACTTCCTAGACACTGCCTGTTGTCACCATGAGGATGCGCCCACAGTTTTATTATCACACCACTGCATCGTACTCAAAGTAACGTTTGGACACCTCTAGCCATTATGTTCACTTATTGCAGAGAACGAGCAGAGGGGAGCATCTTTTTAACAAGGTGACAAAGGGCCAGAAAAGAAAGCGAACCTATGGTTTACCAACCCCTGGTTTAGAATGATAAAGCGAAATATTGTCTTAGGAATGCATACCGGTGAGAAATCCATTTCTCGGCAGACGAGACCTCTTCTAGGTAGGAATCCCATTGGTGAATTAAAGCGTACTGGTCTGGGGGGACAAGCGGTACACTCACACATTGCTCCCAGCCTGTATTGTCTTTGTGGATTCCTGATTCATTGTAATGATGTACAATTCCTGGGGAAACAATCACAATAATAAAATTACTGATAAACAATATCCCTCTCTTTTTGTAGCAGTTTATCCTGAGTAAGCTTCATCCATGTCATTGAAGAAACTATAGCTTACATTTACAGTACTTAGGTATCCAGTAATATAATATTAAGCCTTGCCTTGAAGCGATATTACATTTTTAAATGCAGTTATTTATGATTATATTATTATTATATTTACCACTGCTTAACCTCATTTGTAGTACAACAATTAAAGAGCAGGACATTATAAACTGTGCTCAGAAGACTGACATGATATTCAGTAGCTCTTGTGCTCTTGTGGACCTAGTAAGCACCCTGCTGATAAATAGTGTTGAGCGGCATAGGCAACATTCGTATTCGTGGCATGCAGCGAAATTTATGGAAAACATTCGGAAAATATTCGCATTTGGCAATATTCGTGGTTTTTTTGTTATTGCGAATATCGGCAGTTTATTGCGAATTTCGCGCGCGCAATATATGTTTAACATGGCACGAATTTTTATGCGAATTTTAAAAGTGACGATTTTCGCAATATTCGCATCACCCCAATATTCATTTAAAAATCTGTTGATGGTGTTGCTAAGCTCTTGTTGCAGCCTTCCCAGGAATTGCGAATATTTGGCAATATATTCACCATCTTCGCGAATTTCCGAATTGACGATATTCGCGATTAATATTCGGAATCCGAATATTCGGGATCATCTACTACTGATAACTAGATCAACCCATCACATTCGGAGAAGAGTCCATGCATGGGGGACCCTGAGCTCAAAAATTACATTCCAGACATCACCATGTTGTCTGGTCAGTTTAGTGGGGGTCCCACATCCTACAGTAAGGCCATGTAGATAACTGCATCAGTAGAACCAGCAGGGAAGAGTAAAAAATATTGGGGAAGTTTACTAAAAATAGGCCAGCAAAGTACAATACAGTATAACATTTATAAAATGGTAAATCTAACCCAGAGCTCCCTCCATAAGAACACTTGAAAGGCATATGATTAACGAAGCTAAAGTACTAATACGTAGGCATGGGAGATCTGATACAGTCCCTTCTATGCCAGATTGGCTCAGGGAGATCGAAAAACTCTAAAGGCCCCCATACACCTTACAATTTTACCATACAATTGTTCATGTTCTACCAAAACCATGCAATATGAGGAGCTTTCTAATCCTTCCAATCACTATGTATTCTATGAGGGAGGAGAGGGCACTACATAGTTGTTGGTAGATTTAATGGAAATTGTATGGAATGATCTACAGGTGTATGGGGGGCTTTAAACATCAAAGCCAAACAGCTCACAGTTTTCAATAAAAAATAAAAGACAGAACTCAACACCCTGTTGCTGTTGTTCTACAATGGCACAATGGACTGGAACAATATATGTATATGGTCTTGTGTTCAGAACTTGTCCATCCTGTGTTCTTCCTCTTTGGTTATCTGGTTCAAACGGTCCTAGATGGACCTTTCTGTTATATACTGTTATCCTGAGGGTACAACTTGATACAGTATTTTCTCTTTGCTAGGCCTTTTGTCTACCACCATGGAACATGTTGTAAAATCTATGTTTATTTTGAAAACTCTCTAATAAAAATGTTACTGGAAATAAAATAAAAAATGGTTTATCTAAACGGGAATAAATGGCTTTACCGTTTGAACTGGTAATCCCAACATGAAGGTCTGAGCAGCCATCATACTCTCTGCAAGAAACAGTAAATGTATTCTGATCACAAATTGGCATCAAATCATTGCTATATATTACATGATATATGCAGAAATACACATACATGTTTTCTCTCATATGTGTATATATATTTATACTCCATGTCCTTCTGAAATGTAAAAAATAGTACATGCTTGTTGCATTTTTAAAGCTGTTCATAGACAATAAGATTTCCAGGCGATTTCGCCACATATCAACCTCATCAACCATTATGCCTCAAAATCAGCCACAAATTTAATGTGTTCACCTTAAACTAGGTCATAAAACGGCCCAGAAACCAATCAGCCAATTTACAAACATGTCAGTAATTTGTAGGTTGATCTCACTACTTTGTATGGGGACCAGTGTCTCCATCAAAAGTAAATGCCGACACACAAAAAGTTTGTGGCCGATTCTCAGCACGACCTGCCGTTCTCGTGCGGACGAGAAATACCCATGAAAACGAACCATCTATGGCTAGCTTAACAACTACAATGAGCTACCAATATAATTAATGACAGTATGGGGTCTATTAAGAATAGAGAGGAGCGTGGCTGGAACCTGCAGTTTCTGTTTGTGTGTACATTACAAACTTTGCTTGTAGTGTTAATGATTAGCTTACCCTATAAAGCGTCCTTTTGTTGGCTTGAGTACAAAGCTGCATTTCTCACAATGTGCGTTGCTGAATGGGCAGGGAATGCTGACGGGAGCCTGCTCTAAGTTCCAGGAGCTCACTGTGTTTTCTCCGCAGATAGGACACTGCTGAGGAACAAAACTGCTGTATATGTCTTTTTCACAATGAGTGAACTTTACCAGGCTCGTTGCTTCAGGCATTATCGTCCTCGGCTCCTCCTGATCCCAGTATGACATGGCAGCCATGTCTGGCCCTGGCGTCATGTGATACAGGAAGAAACACAACACCTGGGATGACACCAACATTGAAGGCGACACAAAGCACTGAACAGGCCATGTCTACATCTCACATATGAATGCTGATAAACTGCACCTGCATGGCTACATCCATATACAGCAATAGAATATATTATTATTGATGAGCAGCACAGGCAATATTTCTATTTGCAAAATATCGCGCATTTTTCACCTAATATTCTCAATAAATTCGTAAATCTGAGAATCCAGTCATTATTACCTTCATTGCAAATCATTTTCACAATAAGAAAAAAACCTTGCCAGTGGACTTGTGTTGCAGTACACATTAACACACAGTCAGGAGGTACTATGGATTACAGTGCGATGGACGGAAAGTGTGCAGATGCATATTTTCATGAGCCATCCATTTTTATAAATTGTAACACCCTTAATTACCCCAAATCATTATGTGCAATGGTCCTGTTTACATATGTTAACATGTGTTTCCTTAAATGTGTGAACACAAATAGGTGTGAACCAGGTTCAGTCTACTCTACACTACCTGTACTGAACGTTTGGAAAAAGCCACATTGCAGACGTGTCCCATTCAAAGCAATGTGCCTATACCAGGAGTGGGCACATTTTTTGACTTATGGTCCACAATGGGTTCTTAAATTTGACAGAGGGTCTGGACCAACCACCTTTAATGGCCCCTAACAGGTGTTTCAATTCCCCAGGCCCAAGACATTATTGATTTAGCTAGAGGCATATGGCAGGGGTACATTTTCTGTCCCCCTTTTAAAAATATATATATAATCAGTGAAGTAAATGTGTCTGCTGTATTTCAGTCAAAATGGGGAGACCTTGGTGACAAGACACTCTGGCTCCTCTCTGCTCGTTGAGCACTGTAAAGAGCAGAGATAAGGCAAACCTTTGGATCCATAAAACAATAGATACCATCAATATGTTTGGTCACGACAAGCAATACAATTAAGAAAAGAAGGGGAAGGAAAAAAGAAAGTAACAGTCCTTTAAAGCAAAGTAATAGAAACGTACTGTAAAAATAGTGGGTGGGAATA
>CM070037.1:109009346-109023318 GCA_036250615.1 Ptychadena robeensis | reverse complement strand
GGGAGTAAAGGAGAGCGCAGAGTCGAAGGTGACACCAAGGCAGCGAGCTTGTGAAATGGAAGATGACGGTGTTATTTACTGTAAATGAGATGTTGGGGGGAGGAGGCTTGGAAGGTGATGGGGGAAAGATAATGAGTTCAGTTTTGCTCAGATTGAGTTTAAGGAATCTGTCAGCCATCCATGAAGAGATTGGGTAGGTCTTATTTTCTGGGGAGGGCTTATGTTAGAAGGCCAGGGTAAAAGGCAGCTTGGCATTTGGGGGGAGCACGCTATGTTTTAGTACCTGTAGTACCTTAGTGTTCTAAAAGGTAGTGAAGGAAAATTTTCTATACAAATAAAAATATTGACTGATGTTGCAAATTATGATAAAAAAAAAAAGTGTTTCCAGGAGCACATTGTTATTTATGTCGCACAAGTCTCCTGAAGGTAAAGAATCTGATTACAAGTACATTCGGCTGCCAGGAATCTATGATCATTTTACATAACCTCCCTAGAGCACTGCTGAGGTACAGATTTCAGTACCAAAAGCGCACCATAGACTGTAATGGAAGTCTTTACATTGTCGGCCTGTAACTTCCCAAAGTCTGTCCATACAGGAGTCTGGTAGACATCCAGAATATAATAACATGTTCATTATCTGATATTGTGAGTTATTCACAAAGCATCTGAAGATTCCAATCATTCACTGTATCAGGTAAATGAGCACTGCGACCACTAGATGGCGCTGCAGATGTGCCAGGTTACATAGGACAGCATTGTCATACACTGAATCCAATGTATTACATACAGTTCTGTACACTTGGTGTCCCCGCCCACATCAGGAGAGAAGCAGAATGAAGACTGTAGAGGACATGGGGACACCGGATCATTTATTCAGGCGAGTATTGTACATAGGGAATCATATTGAATAGTGTTTTCAATGAAGAACAGACTATTCAATATGATATTTATTTAAAACTCCTGCCCACGCCCCGATGTGACATCATCGGGGGGGATTATCCATTCTGCAGCTGCCTCTTCATTAGATCGGAGCCACACAGATCAGTGAGTTTGCACTCCTGTGGCTGTCTGGCGAGCCCAGCTCATCCAGTGCAGGACTGACAGGTCAGAGGGGGTTATTCCTTCCTTGTGTTTAAGTTGTAGTTTTTGGAATTCAGAATGTATGCTCTGGCTTTGGCCTCTCATACCATCATATAAACTAGGGGTCTGCAACCCCTGCAGCCGCTCCCTGGCTGCCAGCAAGACTCTTTACCCCCCACTAACACATACACACCAAAAGGAAGAGAGAGCATGTTCCAGAAAAACTGGGGAAACTTCATACTTCGGGCTCTTTCACACTATGTACTCTGCATTGTGTACTTCGCTAATGCTACCACATGTTAGCGGATGCGCTGCCTTATTTTTTTTCCAACAAGTGTGTGGGAAACCCTTGCATTGTGTGTAAACGAAGTGTGCAGCAGGGTGTAAGTGTAAGGGTTTGTTTCCATTTACGCCGGGACCCCCTCTGCTAAGTGTATTTGCTTGGTGGGGATCCCGATGTAGCACAGACATTGCCTGCTGGCGGATGCTCTGTTTACACATCCACCGATTTAGAGGCTGAATGTACTCGACTACGTTCAGCCTTGCATTGGAAGAGGGGCTCGGCCCAGTGAAGACCAAGCATCCACAGAGAAGCAAGTCTATGTGCTACATCGGGATCCCCGCCAAGCAATACACTTCGTATAATGGAAACATAGCCTTAATGTGTTGTTTTGTGGCTCTGGACTAAACAAATATTAATATGCAATGAATCCTACTTTCTTCATATAGATCCCCCCACCACCACCCCAAACCCATGTCACTGCTAGATACACCCAGATCTATACACTCCGAGGCATTCATATGTCTGGCTCCTAGTGCCAGAGGAACCATGTGACCTGTAGACTTGTGTGTTTTTGGTTAGAAGGTGAATCTATCTAGTGGGCCCCCACTACTAGGTGAAGGCTTTTATTTATTACAATTCTGTGACCAAGATGCACTTGAGTGTTGGTCGACTGAACAAAAAATTGGTGCGCACCACTTTAAGCAATTGATTCCTCTCTGACACCCTCAGCCCCCATCCAAAGTAATGGCAAGCGAACAGGAATTTACCAACATGTTGGTCCCGTCTGATCAAGCTTTCTTCGTGCAGAAGGGTGGCTCGCAGCTATCGATTGTCCTCGGCAGCCCCTTCTTACCTCTGGCACTGCTACTGCTACCCCATCCAGGAACTCCAGCTTCGCTTTCCCTCTGGTAGATTTATTGCGAGCTTGACCTGCCTCCCCACCTATCTGCAAGCCATGGGTAACAGCACTGAGCTTCTAAACCCCCCATGCACGTATAGATTGGGACACTATGTTTTGGCTGATCGACCGGGCGTGATGACGTCATCATGCATGGTCAATCAGTCGAAACATCGGGACACAATCGGCCCGGGCATCCTTTGTGTGCCAGCGCTGTCCCGCGGGTCTCTCTAGCTGCTCGTGCTGTCAGCTAGGGAGACCTGGCAGCATCTAGCTGTGTTGTGTCACCCTAGAGGCAAGGTAGCTGCCCCCCTTCCACCCTCAGAAGCAGGAAACCGATTTGTGGCTGATTTGGACATGAGCCGATCTCCAAAATGGCCGATTCCATAAAATCCATCAATCAGAAAGGTTGCTGCATAGGGAGCTATGGGTCCATCAATGTTCTCCGATTTCCAAACGATCGACCAAAAAACCAACATGTCGGTTCATTGTCCGATCCGATTTATAGTCGATTCTGATTTTGTTTGGTCGATCGTTCAGGGTGGGCAGAACGCAATTGATCTCCGATCGATCTCGTGAACGCGCGCAGTGATCGATCGGTCAAAAATCTAGTGGAAAATCGGCCTGTGTGTTGATCACGTTCATTTACTTGATTGGGCTTGGCCCCACTTAACTGATGGCTGTGATCGCATGCGATTGGACCCACGATCAGAATCGCGGCTCCTGGCATTCTGATTGCTGGCGATTTTTTTCTAATCGTGTCTCAATCATGTGTGCTCGCGACTGATCGCCTATGTGGGAACATAGCCTTTAGGAGTGGAAATGTGTGATCTGAGCGTATAAATAAACTAGAATATTCTGCCAATTACCCCTAGAATAGCTTGCGGTCAGAGACGGGGATACTCACCTACTCCTGGCGAGCCCACTGCAATGGCGGCAGTGTTGATGGAGGTCAATGCCATTGACCTCCATGTTATGTGATGTGAAGAGGAAGGAGAATCAGGAGAATCGCTGTAGATTACATTGCAGTCCTCTGTGATCGCACGGTCGCGTTTTTTAACCTCCTGGGTATTTGGATAAGCCCCAGTTTACTCGAGTTTGTTTGCTAATAAAACTCACCCAGAGGTAGCTGCGGGCATACTTGCCTATCTGTTGAAATCCCCCGGCGTTTCCCTCTATCTGCGGACCCCGCTATCTTTCCAGGTCCGCCCCAATGCCGTGATATCATAGACCAGAGGGGCGGGGGGTGGAGGGCCTCATTGACCCTTCCTGTAACAGAAGTTTTTTTTAGAGCATGACAACGGGGATGTATCCTAAAAAGCTGACCCCCATTCCATGTGGTTTGTGACACACCGATGTATTCTGCAGCAGAAGCCCAGTTAAAATGTGAAACACATTTATTTATTAAAATCGGGAAATCAGGACAGCTGGAGTTTACAATAAATGCAACAGAAGGACATAAACAAATTAAAACCCAAATCAAAAAAAGTCTGTATACACACCGATTCCCCTCCTAGTGCATGTGTCTGCGCGCATAAAGCGCACACAGGCCGTATGTGGCGGTATATACGCGGACAGGGGTGCTCTGTAGGTGCACCCTCATCTGATCAAGCTGTCCTAGTGCAGGGAAAATCACTACATCAGAGTACCAGAGAGAAGCGGACTGTGCGGTGTCGGGGGATAAACCGTCTGATCACAGGAAAGCAGATTTCCTCTCCTGCGTCCATCATTGTGCAAAGTCGTCCAGGAAGGATTCTGTTGAAAAGCGTAATTCTATTATTGTGTTCATCTAACTAGGAAAGAGAGGAACGTCTCCCCAGGCTCGGTGATAACCGTTGGCACCCATGTAACACGTCACAACAACGCACTGTAACATTTCAGTATAGAGGCCGGACAGACACGTGGAAGCTTGTGGCTCAAGAGGCGCAAAACGTGGAACTAATCGCTTTCCCTCCATTTCATTTGCGATGGTGGCCTCGGAAATGCAATGGTAGCAGCATTTGTTTTTTCTTATATCAAAGTGAACGGGACTTGTCCTACGTGGAGACAAAGCACTCTCAGCTTATTCAGACGTCGTCTTCAGAAGAGTCCCGAGCAAGGAAGCTTGGCAGAGGACCGTCTCTTCAAAAAACCGGCAGCCTTGTGGATGTCAGCGTGCACGAATTGATGTCTTCTGTGTGGGCGGCGCGGTGCAGGGAGGGCTCGGAAGCGCTTCGGTTAATTTTAGGAAGTGAGTGTTGTAACAGTTCTATGGAGGAAAGGATCTACAAAGAGATGATAAAAACACGATTAACTTTATTGACATATGGACACTAAAGAAAAAAAACAAAAAAAAAAAACATAGGAACAGTTAGGCGGTAAAGTTCTACCACAATGGTCATCTACCTTTCCAACAGCGGGTAAAAGTAACAACAAATAGTCCCACCCCCTCCACGGCATAATGCTGGACATGCCCCCACAGAACTGAAACCCTTGAGGGCTTGTGTCCACTGTGTCTTTTTTTCCCTGCTCCAAAAGCAACAGAGGGGACACTTCCCATTCTGATGAATGGGACAGTGTCCCCTCTGCGTATTCTGAGCGACAAGTCTGAAGCTTGTCTGAATCAATAGTGCCGGGTCCTCCCTGATAGAATACATAGTGATTGGAAGGTATATATCACTGCTATGTAGTGCGGGTCCTCCCTGATAGCATGTGATATACACCTTCCAATCACTATGTATTCTATCAGGGAGGACCCGGCACTACATAGCAGTGATTATACCTTCCAATCACTATGTATTCCACATGCTATGTAGTGCCGGGTCCTCCCTGATAGAATTACATAGTGATTGGAAGGTGTATATCATCGATGTAGTGCTGGGTCTTCCCTGATAGCAGTGATATACACCTTCCAATCCACATTATTCTATCAGGGAGGACCCGCACTACATAGCAGTGATATACACCTTCCAATCCACTATGTATTCTATCAGGGGGGGACCCGGGCACTACATAGCAGTGATATATCCCTTCCAATCACTATGTATTCTATCAGGAGGACCCGGCACTACATAGCAGTGATAGAATACATAGTGATTGGAAGTATATATTATGTAGTGCTGGGTCTTCCCTGATAGAATACATAGTGATTGGAAGGTATTTTTAGAGTGTTTATATAGGCTTAAATATGAATTTTTTTTGCTAGTCTATTAGCTGAAGCGGCAGAATTACTGTTGGTAGATCATTCAGCACTGTTCATTTTAGAAAAGTAGCCAAAAAAGTGTGGGCACCCCTGGTCAAAATTATTTTGAATTGTTTAAAATTAACTGCAGTTCCCTCTGCGCTCCTGAAGGTGGCAGCAGACACCTAAATTTTCATCAATGCAAAAACCTCATTACTGTATCATAGAGCGTGATGTCACCTATGAGGAAGTATACAGGTTAAACAAATTCAAACTTAAAAAGTATATTTTTTGGTAATATTTTGCTCTTTATTTTGTTTGTGCAAAAAAAATTCAAAGAACTTCTGATTGTCAGCTACTTACTTGAGGAAACAGTGGCCTATCATCCTTCACCTTCTGTATGCAATCTGCGACAAGCCTCTTCATTGCTTTGGGACAATTCTTATACAGCTTACTAAGATCCGGCACCAAGCAGCCTCGGCCAACCAGAAAAATTATCTAAAAAAACAAAAACAAATGAGAGGAAATCAGTTAAACAAATTCTTACAGGTAAGAGAGCGTACAATGGTGAGATTATTCATTGGATGACTTGCTTGTGAGTTATTATTGGCCGTCATGAATGGGGCGAGGAATGAGCTAATTGGGGTGGTAATGAGCCCTTCTGCAAAACAGAAATAAATCTTTGAGATTTAAAGGCTGGAACTTCTCTCAGTTTAAGCTTACACATCGAAAAGCTGTGGCCAGACTGACATTTTACACAAATTGCATATACGTCGGAACGTAAATACATAACATCTCACCGCTCTATGTGAAAAGTCATAGTTCGCCCAAATTTTAATTTGTTGGCAACAGTAATTAGAGGTATTTGTTTCCCATGTTTTCCCATATTTGATCATATAGGATGCACCCCCCCCCCTTTCTTAATCAGGGGAAAAGGTCTTCTGGAGCACACTGGTTATGCACTCTATAAGCAGAGTGTGCAGTGCAGGGAAATCTGACAGAGAAATCTAAAAGGTGTATGGGGGGCCTTAACTCACCTGGGAACCCGCCCCTCCTCACCCTGGAACATGCTTTTAACAGGGGCAGTGAGAATCCTACATACCATGTGCAAACAGAATTGCAGAAGTGAAGTAAATATATTACCTGCTGCTTTACTCTGTGGAGTGTGGAAATAGACTCTTGCTGCCCCACCTCCTGAATGAACATGTAAATAGAAAGTTTCAGGGTGAAGAAGGGCAGTGCTAAAACTTGGGGGAGCGTGATTCTTTGGGCTCTTAGCAGTGCCTCTTTTCAAAGTGAATACCAGTATACAGCATGTTTGAGCAATATGTGCCTGTGCAAACTGCTTGAGCATGCTGTATATTCACTCTAAAGCTAGTCACACACGGGTAGATCTGTAAAAAGATTGAACGGGAATCTATATGCCCATGTGGTGCGTTCAATTGATCCGTGATCAATCACAGCGTGGTGACGTCACTACCTATGTATGCCAAGCTTAAGTCTTTCTGGGAGTAACCATAGGTGCATCTAATGGTCTGGTCCTAACTGGACTGCTAAATGAACTTATATCGAAGCTACACCAAATCCCTGGTCATTACCTGGTTACCACTGGTCACAGTGAGGTTTGTATTGTTAAAGTACTTACTTGATCTCTGTCTCTGATATGAGCGTAGGGCAGCTCTCCTGTCATCAACTCATATAGAACCATGCCATACGAATACACATCTGACTGAAAACTGAACGGGTTATTGTCTTGCAATCGAATGACCTCTGGAGCCTGAGGACGAAATATAGGAATACTAGACATCAATATGTTGTATTAGAATGGAGATTTTACATGCATTTCGCTTACATATAGGGTTCGAATTCGTGCCATTGCAACACACACACACACACACACACACACACACACACACCAGAGGAAGATAGTGAGTCACTGAACAGCCAATTTCATCTATGTATAGGGGCTTATGGAGCAGAGCTTGGGAGTCCCTGGGCCCCATGCACGTTCTGCATAGCGTAAGAAACAGCCCTGGTTACAATATTTGGCTCATCTACTAGTAGGGGCCATAACACTGGAACAAAACCTTTTCTATGTTTCAGAACAAGCAGCACATCTAAACATTAACTCATGTTTGGATTGCACTTTTAGACAGATATTTAGTTATTTTTGTTCTGTTTGACAGGTCAGAAGCCACATGACGTGGCGGAGACGATTCTGCACTTTAGACCTGAGCTGCCCCCAGCTGACTATCCGCAAACAAACGTTTCACGCTCAGCTCAGTATCTCACCATCCACAGGATCGATCCAGTTGGCTGCTCCACTTGTTGAGAACCACTCCACCGAGACTTCACCGTGGCCAGACCAAAGTCACCGATTTTTACAGTTAATCCTTCATGCAGAAATATATCTATATCACAGTAAAGGAAAATATCCAACCCTTACATAGAGGATTAGTAGTATTGATCGCGAATATTCAAACTGTGAATTTTTATTGGGAATATCTGCACTTCGAGAATTTGTGAAGATCTTGAATATAGTGCTCTATCTTCGTAATCTTGGATATTAAAGATTTTTCACATCAGTACCTGGAACTACTGTGCATTGCGTTCGCAATATGCGCATGAACAAGTGCAGATTAGTGCAATAAAGGTAATAATGACTGGAGGTCACAAATGCTAAAATGTCTCCACAAGTTTATGAGGGATTCAGCGGGGATGCAGTCCCCCCTGGGTGACTAGGAGTGGGACAGCAGATAACTCCAGGCCTTAAGCAGGGTACAGACGTGAAGATATGGGTCAAATCGATGGCCATCTATCTGACCCATATAGTCTGCCCCTTGCGCTGTTTTCGAGCAGGACAAATTAATCCTGCTCGAAAACAGCCTTATTGGACATGACCGTTAATACGGCGATGTCTGATGCTTTGCCTGGGTCTCGAGGCAAAGCTCGGCTGAGGATGGGGGAGCCAGGGAGACCGTTCTGCTCTCTCTGGCTGCTCTGATATCTAACCGTGTACCGCAGGGTACATCGGACGGCTCCAATATCGAGACGTCTGTACCCTGCTTTAGCTACACCTGGCTCTGGACTTCACAAGGGGGATCTAAGGGTCCCCAATACACCTTTAGATCTCTGTCAGATATCCTTTAGCTCTATCAACAACTATGTAGCACCAGGTCCTCTGTGATGGAACACAGGTAGACTTGATGGTTTAGAAAGTCCCTCATGTTACATGGTTTTGGTAAAACAAAAGGAGATCTAAAGGAAATCTGACAGAGAAATCTAAAGGTGTATGGGGACCTTTAAGCAGGTTACAGACGTGAAGATACGGGCCAGATAGATGGCCGTTTCGAGCACCGTGCACACTCACGGTCATCTATCTGGCTCATATAATATACTCCAACACTGTTTTCGAATGGGACCAATCAATTCCATATCTGAATCCGTTGCTTTGCCTAGAGACCAAGAGTCTCCATGCAAAGCATCGGCTGAGCTGGGGAGAGAGCAGAGCTGTCTCCTCGGCTCCGCCGATATCCAAATCCAAATATTGAGCCGTCTGTACCCTGCTTTACGGTCCCCATACACCTTTTAATTTCTCCATTAGATTTCCTTTAGCTCTCCTTAATAATTTAGAAATATGAGGGACTTTGAACACAGGTAGACTTGACGGTTTAGAATCACAGAGGCCCCGACACTACATAGTTGTTGGTAGATCTAAAGGATATCAGAGATCTCTAAAAGGTGTGTGGCCAGCTTAAATCCCCCCAGGAGTTACAATCAGCAGCCGCGACATACCAGCATGGTTTCTCATTCCAACGCCAACAGGATGACCAGGTTTGCATTTCAAATTGATGTATGATCTCATGTTAAAATCATCTCCCCATGAGGGCTAAACGTGGCAGATAACTGATAGATCGACTGAAAACTTGTAGATACATGCTTTTGGAAACACTGATTATGTGTGGCAATGATTTTTAGGCTTTTAGGTTGTTCTGAATATAGTCCTGATTTGTTGTAATAAGGACCTTTTAACAGTACCTTGAAATATTAGAGATTAGATTAGAGACCCTATAAGATCAGAACATTGTGGGCATTTATAAGACTATGAATTGGGTGTGACACATTACTTTTGGCCCAACATAATATAGGACAATGTTAGAAATGTTAGACAGCTGATCTTTTTCCTTGTAGGGTGATTTCAGTACACAATGTTCTATTTTCTGTACACAGTGTTATGTGTGTATACACAGGAACCTGCAGCCAATTAAATGTGATCAAAGTAGTACAGCCACAAAGTGTGATGGGTAGAGAATGTGAAAAAGCAGAGCAAATCAAACTGATTTTTTTTGAGCCACAGTAGAAGAAACGAATGCTGTACATCACTGTTTTGTGTGAACGTAGCACAAGCTGGAGGAGCCCATTGTATCGGTCATTTACCACCCCAATGCAGCAGATCATGAAATCATATCACATGACTGTGTCCTGATACGTGCATTTTGTGTCCTTATACATCCATCCGTAAACCATTGTCTTAGGGTCCCCACACACCTTTAGATTTCTCTGTCAGATTTCCTTTAGATCTCCTTTTGTTTTACCAAAACCATGTAATATGAGGAACTTTCTAAACCATCAAGTCTACCTGTGTTCTATCGCAGAGGACCCGGCACTACATAGTTGTTGGTAGATATAAAGGATATCTGACAGATCTAAAAGGTGTATGGGGCTGTCTCCCCACAGCTCAGCTGGCCAGAGAACAGACATGTCCGATATTCTCTGATCGATGCCAGCAGATGGCGTTACTTTCAATGAACACCGGCATCTTCATTGAAGGTAACGGCCGGCACACAAAGGGTGCCCGCCGATTCTGTCATCTCTGGAGAGCAGCGTGATGACATCACGCTGCTTTTAAGCATACCGGTCAAGCCTCCCGTTTTGGCCGGGAAAGTCACGTTTTTATGTGAAGGGTGCGATTACATGGGCGTTTTTTGGGCTATCTTCCAGTCTTCTATCAAACCTGTCATAGGGGTGTAAGGGCTTGGTTCAACTTGGCTGCATAGATGCAATGGTGCGATGTGTCCATGCAGTGCAAACAGCTGACAACCTGTCGTTTACCTGCGATTTGAAGGCAGCTCGCCCACAGTTCAGGGTGTGCACCTCATTAATTTACATAGGGAAACAACAGTCCCACATTTGTCCTTGCATCAATGCGGGGTGTGGGGGTGTTCACCTGCAACACTTCATTGAATATCAATGTACGTTTCAGCTGGACGAGGGTAAGCAAGCTTTTCCATGCCCCTCCGACGCATCCATTGATATTCAAAGGACGCATCCCCACTGACTCCCCGCAACGCTGCAAGGACACTGTGGGACCATGGACACTGTCACAGTTACTAGAATGGGAGGTGTCCTGGCTGCGGCTTATTTTTCCTGTGTTGGACGCATGCCAGCACTGGGGAAAAAGGCGCAGTGGAGACAAACCCTAAGGCAAAATCGTCCTCAAGTTGCTTTTAATCGCAGCCTAGCACAGCTGACGAATCCATTACATGAACCCCACCTATAGAGCCTACCACCCATATTAACCGACACTCGCTTCCTCATGACCCAGAAAAAGATACTGTTTGACTTCATGTCTCTGTGGATGATATTCTTTGCGTGCAAATAGCTGCAAGAGAAAGAACAAAGAGATGTTAAACATCAAATAAGGAAAACAAAGGAAGAACTTGGCTGGTCGTCCACAAACTGGTTGAAGGTATTGCGTAGACTGGATTGTGGTTTCTTTTCTGTCTCATTGTGCTACGAGGACACAAGCTGCAACAAGTCCCCTGCCTGCTGGTACACACAGAGCCGGGCCGACATTCAGCTCGTAATCAGTAAATATCCTGCTTGGCAGCAATCGGCATGAGCCGCCAAGCAAGAATATCAAGAAATAGATTTACCAGGAACCTGGGCCCTTAATCATTATCTAGGAGTCATAATCGTGGTTTATCGCAGCGTCTATGAGTCCCATGTATAGTGACAGATCTGGGCTGTGCTACACTACGGTTTGCTGAAAGGTGTCAAATTATTATTTTAATTTATTTATATAGCACCAACATATTAAGCAGCACTGATCTTAGTGGTCAAGTCTTGGTGCTAATGCGCATTAGTTTAAACAGAGCATACCAGCAATGTGTGCCCGTCCCAACGTGGTGCGATTTTTAGTCTTGCTGCATTCTAAAAATCTTGCTGTTCACATCTAGGGCACATACCCATTTAAAGTGAATGAGGCGTTGTGGCCCACGAGTCAAAAAGTTTGCCACGAGGCAAATCGCAATGGAGGTCTAGCCATACATTCATACAGAATTGTCATATTACAAGTTTTGAATTGCCTGGCAAAGATAATATATTATTTTCTGGTATTTTGCTGTACAGTCAGAAAAAATCTTCCCTCCACGCAAGTTTGATCTCAGTTTCTATATATCTCCCATGATTGGGAAATAGGCAGCTAGCACAGAACAAGTGCTGGAGAATAGAAGTATGGTTGTTCAGGAGAATCTACTCAAAAGGCCTCATGATTGAAAATGCTCAAAAGAAGAGCTGCTTGTATTGTTGGAAACCAAACTCAAAAATAGGTCGCAACCCAGAGGAGCCTGCCCGCACAACCCCCAAAAACTCACTCCATTCCCTGTGCCGTCTGCCTGGCAATGTCGATCAGCTGGAACATCTGGAATTTGGTCTCCTGTACATGCAGATGTTTGTATAGGCTGCTCCCATCACACCACTGGGTAACAATAGCCAGGTTGTCTTTTGTCATGTATCCCATAAAAAGTAAAATGTTGACATGCCGTGTCTTTCTGCAAGGAGAAAACAAAACACATTGCTTTAATCTAAAAGCAGAAACATTGCAGATCCAATGGGTAGATCCAGGGTGGTGAAGCTTGAATCTAATGTCATAGAAATCATATACTTTATGAAGTGAAACAGTTGTGCACAGTGAATCTATGGCCATCTCACACACATAACAATTATTGCGTCCATGTAAGAGTAGTGCATTCATTAACATTTTTTTTTAGCATTAGCAGTACCCTTTGCTCATCTTAATACACCCCATACACGGGTCGATATCAGTTTGATTGACCCGTGATCAATCGCAGTGTGGTGCGTCACCGAACTGGGCTCAATTGCAGGTCAATTGAACAGTGAATAGATGTGCAGCACTTATCATAACGATACCAATTCAATGGGGACCCTGGTCCTGTGTACACCCGATGTTGCAAGATATTTTCCTACGTAGAAAAATCTCAGAACAAGGCTGGGAGCTGCTAACAGGCAGAGCTAAGAGCGGGATACAGGACGGCTCCCCCCAAACTGTGCACAGCAGCCGTGTTCAGCTCCACCTCCTTTCCTGTGTCGTGGCTCTGAGCTCTGTGTCAGGCAGTGCTGGCTGCAGGGGCGATGTCTCCCTGTGCACTGCTTGTGTGGTTCCTATTCACGATCAACTGGGATTACAGACATGTCTGTTCCCCGTTCGACAGACCTATCGGATCAATCCCTGAATGGTGTTGACGTCTTCATTTGAAGCGGCCATCGATCAAGCGGCTATCTACAAATGTATTGAGACCTTAAAAACATGACTACTGCATGGCTATCTCTGGAATTTTACATATTAAGAGATATGAAAAGATTATTCATCATGTTTTAGTCAATGTCGCAATACACCCACCTGAGAACCGCAACTTCATTTCTAAAGGCCTGGAACTGCTCTGGCGTTGGATCTGTAACTTTGAGAATTTTTACAGCTACATCACCTGTAAGAAATAAAAACGTTTAGGGGAAAGCAGCAGCAAGAAGCGACACCAAGCAGCATTGCTGAAAAGCATTTGTGTCAGCAACAAACACAATCTAGAAGCAAAGTTTAAATCTCACTAACAGAGCAACAGAAACCAATGACATTTAATGTAATGGCAATTCTCTTTTTTCTTTTGAATAATCATTGTGAGAATTAAAGTTAAATATAGCTCATGCATTCCGAAAATGTGGAGGATTGAGAGGCGTATTATCTAGATGTCATCTTGTCTATTTATCACATGTTGTCCATAACAAGGATCATTTAAGTTTTGTTTCCTAGAACTGGGCGAGTAGGAGCAGTTCTATCCCCACCCAATTCTTTTCCAGTTTCTAATGTGTGTTTTTGTTACCATAACTTGTAACTTTATGACCATATGGCAAAAAAAAAAAAATTTAATTATATATATATATATATATATATATATATATATATATATATATATATATATATATATATAAAACCATAGCATTGCTTCAAATCTGAGGTTTCCTAAGGATAAAAAGGAAGTTTACTCTCTGCAACCTCCTTCTACTTTGATGATCAGGGAAATAGTAACACGAAAACTATATGTTTTGGGCATTCTAAGAAGCTTTCATTCATTGTAACCCAAGACTGAATCCCTGCGGTTTTTATGCCCCCTTCTACGTGACCAATCACAGAAAAGATAAGCTAGCCACACATGGTTCAATTGACATCAAATCGATCATCAATTCGATCGAAGTT
>CM070037.1:108976458-109007016 GCA_036250615.1 Ptychadena robeensis | reverse complement strand
AATCGTCCAGGAATCGGTGGCCTAAGGTGGTAGGCACAGACTTGTATGGTCGATCAATCGTCGTCTGTGGCTTCACCGGAATCGATCGGAGCGCCGATCGATCGTGCAGGAATCGACACGTGTATGGCTAGCTTTACATCGATTGATCGTACCACCACGCAGTTTGATTGAGTTAAACATGATTGATTTACAATCTTACTATAGAGCGCAAATTGCAATTAGAACCCTAAATACGATCGGAATTAGGATTCCAAACACAATGGTAATTCTGATTCCAAATATGATCGGAAAGATCAATAGATTTTTAAGTCGATCGACCAGAATTCGATGCCTGTCCACATGGGTTGATTGAAACTGACCAAAAAATTGAATGTTATTTTGTTGTGCCTGACCGATTTTGGTTCGATTTAAATACCAAGCGGGGGCAGACATTTTGTCAAGTTTACGATAGAATTCATTTAAATATGCTTTCGAACGATCAAACCAACATCAACCAAATATCAGTTTCTCCATGTGGTATTTCAAAGATAGTTTGACCGATCGAACAAACATAGATCATAAATTATGATCAAATTGGACGGTAAGGAAATCTAAACTATGGGGACCTTAAGTCGGCATTTAGAATCTGATTTACGATTGTGTTTGGAAACAAATCAAACAAAATACCTAGAAAACCTGTCAGATATTTGTACATAACCGTTTTTTTTATTGATTTTACGATCAATTTTTAATCACTTCTGGTCGATCGTGCCAAGTGGGCAGGAATTGATTCTCGTTCGATCTGCTTAAAAATTGATAGTTTTAAGTCGATGGAACCGGAAAAGCGAACAGTGTTGGTTTCCCTATGATCATTGGCAGATTCTTTTGTAATTTATGATCAATGATGGTTCAATCGTTCGAACTACAATTGAAATACCCCCCACCATGGAGAAGCCGATATTTGATCGATGGTTCCATGGATCGAAAGCATAATCGAAGGAAGTTAATCGGAAATTCACCAAAATGTCTGCCGACAGATGTATAAGTATGCTAATTATTGGGCACAACAATATAATATTTGATATACATTCGATGTATACAATCTAAATTTTCGAAATTTTTTGGTCAATTACGATGGATCTAACCATGAAACAGGCATCGATTTTCGGTCGATCGACTTCAATCAAACAAGAAAATTGAAATGAGTATGGGGGCGTTAACTCCAGTCAAAGGAAATGTGATTCTGTGGAAGAGGATTTCCATTATAACTGGGAAGTGTTTACATTTCTGTGCAGCCAGCGTTTCAGTCTGTCAATGTTCTCTGAGCTATGCGGCTGCTTCAGTGAGCGCCGGTTAATCCTTTACTCTCCATGACCTAAATGGAAGCCTGTCTGAACTGGTCTTCAAGTACAACAAACTGAATGCTGGTCTGTGTTTCAGACATCGGGCGGAAGAGTTTACACATTTGTCAGGTACTCACTGCTGTCTGTGTCTAAAAACCACAAAATGTGTCAGGGTTTATTATACAAACGTAACAGAGGAGAAAAAAAAAAAAAAAAAAGAAGATCAGACAGAGAAAAGTCAGATGGTCTTTGTCGTTTTCCTTTTATGTAGTCAGCACATCAGCACGACGTGTATGGGGGGGGGGGGGGGGGGGGGGGGGGGGTTACTACATAGGGTTAACGCAAGCTTAAGACTAGCCAGCAGGTTTGCCTCTCTGTCAAGGCGGGATACATATGATGTAATTCCCACTTCTAAGGCAACACCCAAAGTTACAGTCATCCACCAAAACTTCAGTTTCAGAAGAAAGAAGACAACGCAATCGCTGCCAGGAGTCCGAAACTTTCTCACATGGATGAAAAGAAACCGACTTCGCGTTCTAAAAACATTCTCAACCGCAAAGAGATAGAAACAGTTTCTTGCTTTGCCACTTAAAGTACCAGAATAAACATAAAACGTGTGTACGCTTCGATTGGGTACGATCTAAAAATTTGTATACAGCATTTCACACACAATACCGGACGCACTGGAGGATAAGATGCACCCCGGTATGTAGGGATGGATCTGTTCCTGCTCTGCTTGATTTACTCCATTCTCTCCCTCCTCCTAAAGGCCCCCATGCACGTATCCATCCGCGGGCGATCTTTGGGGAAGGAGGCACCCACCTGGAGGGATTGACCAGAGTGGCACACAAGTCGGTCGCACGACAATCCTTTTCTGGTCGACCAAGTTCCCCTTTCAAAGTATCTTATGAATATAGTGTAAGCAGCACACATTGTGATTCCCATGTTCGGCAGACGTCACCACGCAGTGATCGCATGCTGGTAAAACACATGGGAATCCATATGTGTATGGGGAGCTTTAGGGCTTGGTTCCATTTACGTCAGGACCCCCTCCGCTAAGTGTATTCTTTGGCAGGAGGTCCCGACTTAGCACATAGACATTGCCTGCCGGCAGACCCTCTGTTTACTCATCTGCCGATGCAGAGGCTGAACGTACTCGACTACATTCAGCCTTACATCGGCGGAGTGGCTTGGTGCAGTGAAGACCGAGCATCCGCCCAGCAGGTAAGTTGATGTGCTACATCGGGACCTCCCGCTAAGCTTTTGCTGGATTAATGAAAACATAGCCTATGTGTCCATAGACAGCACTTAGGAGAAGGGAATGGGCAGAGCAGGGAGTGATTATAGAACAGCGACACCCTTGCTGAAGCTGCCGCCAGTGTCTCTGTCTTCTGTTAATAGACGGCACCAAGGAGGAGGGAAGGGAGAGAGCAGGGAGCGATCAAAGGAGAGTAGTTAGGCTGTGTCTCCACTAAACCTCCCTGTTTTCCCGAACCCACTTCGGGGTAAATTTGTTAGGGAAGTGGCGAAGGTTTCCAGCCCAACCGTGATGATGCCGACGTGTATAGGGGAGGGCAAGGAAAACAATGTACTCTGCACTGATTACGCAATATGAGTGTGCCGCCGGGGAGGTTAATGTATCTATTACAGTGGTTCCCAAACTGGGGGGGGGGGGTTAAGTTATTCCAGGGGGGCACGGGCCCTCATTCTTAACCTGTGTTTAAATAGGGAGGGGAGGATCGATAATGTTCCTAAATAGAAAAGGGGGGCCCCGCAAGGAAGGTTTGTGAACCACTGGTCTATAACAAGAAATATAACAGTGCAGGCACCATGTGTAACAATATGGGCTGATGCGTTCCGCAATGCGCAAAAAACTATGAGAGCATAATGTACAGGTCACGGACGCATCCACTGAACTTCAAAGCAAGAGTCATGTCTCTGTTGCAAAGCATTGCGTTAATACCAACATGAGGCACCTAATTTTTATTTATATATACATGCATGCCATAGCCCAATAGAACGCATCTCCTTTGTGCCAAAATTCTGACACAGGGAAGACATAGCCTTAAGGTCCCCATACAAGGGTCGATACACATTCGATCGATCAGTTATCAATCGCGGCGTGGTGACGCAACAAATTGTCATCAAAATGATGCACACCGCTTTGCCCAATGGATTCCTGTTCGATATTTTGGATGGGGACCTTGGTTAGGTTTCTGTACGATCAATCGCCGAACGAAAAATTGATCAATGCATGGGGACCTTTACACTCATGCAGTCCCTGCATACAGCATCTAAGCCTCTACTCTGATTAATCCCTGTTTTCCCGAGTGATCAGAGCTGAGAGACACTGGCGGTATCAGCAGCCAGTTTTACTTCATGAATGTTCGGGCTGTATACCGATTTTGTGGGATGTGAATGCATCTTTAAGAGCAAATAATAGGGTAACTGACAGTAAATTAAAATTCCATAATTGCATTAACTTCAGTCTTAAAGTGCTTTCTCTTCAAATTGGACTTTAACCTCCCTAGCGGTTGAGACAAACCCTGTTCGTTCGCCGTTCAGGGTCACCCCAACGTCAGGGGAAGCTGCCTCCCTTGAAAGCTGCAGCGATTGTCATCACTGCAACATTTCCGGCGTTTCGGCACCTCCCCAATCGCGTCATGGTGACGTGGAAGGGGCGGGGGCACCATAGACCTCCATGTTAATGGAGGAGCGCCGGCTTTCCCGCCCACACAGCCAGCGGCAATAATGACACCGGCTGGGTGGAGAGCAGCGGAAGGAGTAAGTGAACGACAGTACCGGCACGATATGGGCAGTGTGCTAGGGAGGTTAATTTCCTCTGGGTAAACAGTTGGGCATCACTTAGGGCTTGCTTCCACTTGGACGCGGTTAAAATTCGTAACTGTGCCCATTCATTGTCTATGGAAGTGATCAGACTTGAAGTGGCAGGGGTGAGCCAGGACATCTTGCTGCCCCCCCCCCTTTCTGCAGGTCCGTGCCATGGTTTGAATCGCGGGAGATCACAGCATGCTAGCAATCTCCCTTGGGCCACCGCACCACAATTGAAACCACAGGCATCGCAGAAGTGGAAACAAGTCCTGGGTCAGTTTGGGATGAGTGGCGTGGTTTTTCAGCCACGGCCGAACTACTCCCTCCACTGCTCCAGATTGGCCCTAAAAGATATGCGTTCTACCGTAGGTGTTTTTCTGTCCTCCGTAGTGGAGCCTTAAGCAGGGTACAGACGGCTCGATATTGGAGCCGTCTGATGTATCCTGCAGCAGCAAGATGACGTCATCACGCCTCTGTCAGATATTGGAGAAGCCAGGGATAGCAGAACTGTCTCTCCCCAGCTGCTCCTCCTCAGCCGAGTTTTGCCTCGATTTGACCTATATCTCCACGTCTGTACCCTGCTTTACACTTACAGTTTTAAAACAGACATTGCCTAACCATAAATGATAACTTTTATTCCCTATATGAAATAATGCTGAACCAAAAAACCAGTCTAAGCTATACGTCTGCACAAAGCAGTGGTTAGTTCTATAACATACAGGTCATACAATTTGGAGTTCAGCCCTCTTGTTCCTTTTATTTTTTTTATTTTATTAGGACAATTAAGATTTCTTTTGTCAAAGAACAGACATTCTGCATGACGACGTGTGAATTAATAGCAGCCAAGATCAATGAGGGTTTTATTGAATTCCTAGCTTACTAGTAACATCTGCTTGTTCGGCGCATCTGAGTTTCCCCGACAATCACTGCAGTAACGCAGTTATTGCCAATAACATTTAGGACTTCAACATATAAACAATTTGCGTTTTTTTTATGAGTAGCATGGCCACCAATCCCAAAAATCCATCGGAGAGAGTGTTCTAAAGGTTGGCAATTACCAGACCAACATCCACTTCCCTCGCCTCCCCCCTGACATCAGTCTGGGCCAAGGGACTTTAAACGGCCCTGGGATTGAAATCAGATAAACCAAAGTACAGTATGTTATTAAAAAAATAAATAAAGATCATGTTAATACACATTACAGTTAAAAACTTGTAGCATAGCATAGGCAGTGTAGTTGTCCATATTACATAGCAATAGTGGCAGTATAATTTTGCTCAATAGTCCCCTAGATGTTAAAAGATTGTTAAAACAACAGATTATATATTCTGACTAGTAATATAAGGCAAATCAGCCCGGATAGGGGAACCTGAGTTCATCAGGGTCCACCCACCCCAAACGCGCGTTTTCGTCCAAACCCGTTCCTCGGGGGTGTTTCTATCTCATAGATTCCTGTGTTAACAGTATCAATCAAGCCAAAAAACAGAAGAATGAACAGCGTATGGGTGTTGGTTTCGCAATCAGACCTTCCATATCACAAAACACAGAGAATCGGCTTAATGTGTTAAACTCACGTACAATAGGTATCAAAGAAAAAACGCCACTAGGAGATGCAGTCTTCCCAACTCCCCCGAGGGGGCGTATGCACTGGAAAGAAGAGGGGGGGCTGGGGAAAGGCGACCAACGTAACGGAAGAGACCTGTACATGGTGGTTAATCCTCTTTGTTATGGTTATAATTTTGTATATTGGTTGTTATTTGTATGAGTGTATAAGATAAAAAAACACAAAAGTAAGATATACATCAACATAGAAAAATAAAATTTAAAGGTTGTGGACAATGGGAAGCGGAGAGAACCATTCTGGTGTGAAGGGTGAAGAGAGTGCGGTATCACACTATATATAGTCCATTCAGAGTAAATAAATTTTTTGTGTCGGTGGTGCCATAGATAGTCGTGAACACTCAAACCAAAAAAATAGGTGAGTGAAAAGAAAAGAAAAAAGGCACATGGTGAGTAATAAGGGTCATGTGTGACGGTGTATACCTGTGAGTGGGTAATGTTAAGGGTGATCGTCTGGAGAAATAAAGTCCTCCTTGAGAAGTTTAAGGTTAATATGGTTATTAGTGGTATTTAAGAAGTTAATTAAGAGGGATAAATAGGGATAGGTGCTGAAATATCATGATAACATTCAATAATTCAATTGAATATTGCTTAAAGTATAGTAATGTTAAAGATGTATACCTGTAAATGTTATTAGGTAAGTAAGTCGTCTTGTAAGAATCCTGGGATCAAACACGTATTTGCTATAGAGGAAAACAGCAGTGTTTTAGTCATATCAGAAGTTTCCCATTTAGTCACAATGGGTTTATTAGTAAATGGCAATCATGTAATCCCTTACTGCTGTAGGTCGGCGATTATAGACAATGACGTCTGTTGGCATCCACTCCCCATGTAACCGTTCTAGATTCGTCACTAAGGTCAACCTTAAATAGCCCCCCCTTGGGCTGTCGGGCGCCCTCGCCAGCGCGTCATAATCTGCGCACTGTACCGCACTCGGCGTGGCCACGTGCGACCTCCTAGGCGTCGGCAATCACCATGTCCACACAGGCTGGGAGACCCATCAGGCAACGAGGTGGCCTGGCCAAGGCGGGGCGATACCCCGCCTTACCATCGCCCTGGTACCAACCCACCATCACATGGTCCGCTCCGCCCCAAACCGCAGCCACCGGACACCTCAGCCTCAAAGTGGTGCCCCTAATCCGAGAGTGGAGTCAATAGCTCACCCCCACCTAAGGGGAGCACCCTGCCGTAAAAATCGTCCCGTTCCGTCCGCAGCCTCACCCGTTCTAAATGGCACTAGCTACCATCCCAGGTGTTAAAGAGTATGTTAATGCCAGAATCAATAATTGGGAGGTTTAAAGGGTGCTAAGTACTGATGTGAAGGTAGTCTTGATGGCTCTATCATCCACCGCTGCTTCATCCTGAATATTCATTATACACAGTGCGTCAAAATATAACATATAAAGTATCCAAATTCCTATTATGAAAATATCTTTTTTATATAGGTTTCTAACAACTAAAGTATCATATGTAGCCCTGTATCATCTATACTGAGGTTCCCCTAACAATGTGGTAATTAAGTAATTTTTTAGACTGGGTAAATGGATACAAAGGTTTTCATTTTAATCTCTCGAGAACAAAATGTTTTATAGGTTTATAGGTATATTCCACTTAAGTTATGTGATATAAATAGGTACTTAAAGTAAACGATTCTATATCTCGAAAGGGCGATCAGATGTAAAAGGGGAACCAATATATGAAAACAGGGAGGAAAAAACGTCAATTGAATTGGGTACCTTCTACCCCGGAAATTCAAATATACAAAAATTGCGTTTTTTATGATAGCATGGCCAACGATAAACCATAAACCAACCGTAAAAAGAATTTTCACTACATAGAATTGGATACTTATTGTTATTTATTATTTTGACGCATGTGTCTACATGGCATATTCATGATGATCATCATTGGATAATCAGAACATCAAGACACCACCTCAACATCATGTACTTAGCACCCTTTTAACCTCCCAATTATATGAATCTGGCGTTAACAATTAGTATACTCTTTAATCCCCTTGGCATGGTAGCTCGCTATGCCATTTAGACACGGGTGAGGGTTGCGGACGGTACCGGCCGATTTTATAAACGGCCGGGTGCTCCCCGCTTAGGTGGTGTGAGCTATTGGTTGCTCCCCTCTCTGGGATAGGGCACCACTTTGTGGCTGAATGTTCGCCCGATGGACTTGCGGTTTTGGGCGCGGCACGGACGTGTGATGGTTGGGCTGGTTCCAGGATGTAGGCGGTATCGCCCCTCCTGGCCATGCCCACCTCGTTGCCATTATGGTGCCTCCCTGCGTGTGGCCATGGTGATGCGACGCTCGGACGTCCGCACGTGGCCACGCCGAGTGCGGTTTACAGTGCGCATATTATGACGCGCTGTCCGCGCCGCCCGACATGGCCCACAGCGTGGTGGTGCATTTTAGGTTGACCCTTAGTGACTAACTATACTCGGTACATGGGGGTGGATGCCACGACGTCATTGACCTATAATGCCTTAACTACAGTAAGTGGATTACTGATGCCTTTACTAATCCACCCTATTTGTTTTGACTAAATTGTGAACTCTTATATACTAAACACTGCTGTTTTCTCTATAGCAAATACTTGTTTGATCCCAGTATTCTAACAATACAGGACTTACTCTACCTATATACAAAACCATTAGTTACCAGGTTAACATCTTTACCATTACGTCTACTTTCAAGTCACTATTCAATTGAATTAATTTTACTGTTTTATCATGATTACTGTTCAGCACCTATCACTATTTATCCACTCTTAATGTAACTCTTTAAACTACCACTAATACCTGCATATTACCCTTAACCTTTCTTTCAAGGGGAATCTTATTCGCTCCCAGTCACGTATCACCCTTCACTATATTAACCCACTCACAGGTATACACGGTCACACACTGACCTTATTACTCACCATGTGCATATTTTTCTTTTTTCTTTTTCACTCACATATTTTTTGGTTTGACTGTCACGACTATCTATGGCACCACCGACACAAATTCTTCTCTGAATGGACTTATTATACGTGATACCCTTCACCTCACACACCATTGTGTGGGTTCTCCCCGCTCCCCTTGTCCACAAATTTAATTTTATTTTTTATGTTGATGTTCATCTCTACTTTTGTGTTTTTTACTCTAATAGCTTACTCATACAAATAACAACCAATATCAATTATAACCAACAACTGAGGATTACACCCCCAGTACAGGTCTCTTCCGTTACGTGGTCGCCTTTCCCAGCCCCCCGTTCCTTTCCGTGCATAGCCCCCTCGGGGGCAGTTGGGCAGATGCATCTCCTAGTGGCGTTTTTCTTGATACCTATTGAGTGAGTTAACACATTTAAGCCGATTATCTGTGTTTTTGTGTATATGGAAGTCTTGATGCTAACCAACACCATCCGCTGTTCATTCTTCTGTTTTTTGGCTGAATTGATACCTGTTCACACAGACTATGAGGATAGAACACCCCTGAGGAAGTCGTTTGGACGAAACGCGCGTTGGGGTGGGTGGACCCTGATGAATTCAGGTTCCCCTATCCTGGCTCTTGCCTTATATCTTACTGTCTAGAAATATATCATCTGTTGTTTAACATTTTTTAACATCTATGGACTATTAGAAATTATACTGCCACTATTGCTATGTAATATGACAACTTACACTGCCATGCTATGCTACAAGTTTTTAACTGTCATTGTGTATTAACATGACTCTTGTATTTATTTTTTACTAACATACTCATACTTCTGTTTATCTGATTCAATCCATGGCCGTTTAAAGTCCCTTGCCCCTGACTGTTGTCGGGGGGAATCTTGGCTGTGGTGGTAATTTGCCACTTTAGCACCTCTCACTCCAACTATTAAGGACTTGTTTAAACCCCCCCCCCCCCCCATATTCTAATAGGGCTTTTATAAGATCTTCCAGGCTTGATGAGAAGTCCACAATCTAGAACAAATTCCATCAAAGAGCGCACAGAAAATAATGATATTCTTCTGAAATCAGAATTTGATTAAACAAATGCAATTACCACATGTATCTTCTTTCCTTGCAATGGAATAGCATTTAAATTAGCAGTGCAACTTGGAAGGACTACTTTAATTCCTCATTCAGTCATTGGATGCTACGAGGAATAAATCTCCCTTATTGCTACTAATGGCGGTCCTCAGGTTATGTAACAAGATAGAGGCTGTGGGTATAGGTTGAATGTGTATGTAATTATAGACAGATGTTTCCTCAACCTGTGGTGTACTGAGGAGAGAACTTTCTTCTATGTACATACAGTACACATAGGATTTCCATTAAAAGTGAATGGGGAGGGACAGTCCACCACCAACCACACAGACACCTTCCCTAGCAAATGGCATACAGCAGCTGTTCCAACACTGCAACACTGTTTGATGGACAGAGCAGTAAAACGGCTATCCCTCTCGCCTCTCCTACCTTTGATCTGACAAAGCCCCCTCCCCCAGCCAACATTCACACAGACTACACAGCTACCAACCCCCCCCCCCCCCCCCCCCCCACCCCCCCCCCCCCCCCCCCCTCCATATCACACAGATTAAGCAGGCCCGCTGGATATTTGAGCTGTCCGATGTACCCTGCAGCAGCGTGATGACGTCCTCACGCTGCTGTCCGATATCGGCCGAAGCTTTGCCTTAAGACCAGCGGTCTCTATGCAAAGCATTGGACATCGGCCGTATTTAAGGTCAAGTCAGATATGGCTGTTTTCGAGCGGGACAAATCCCGCTCGAAAACAGCGATAGGGTCATATTATATAGACAAGATAAGCTTCGAAACTGCCATCGATTTCAACCCATAGCATCTGTACCCTGCTTTAGACACAGCCACCATCCTCCAGCCCACATCACACAGTCCAGCCACAGCACTCTTATCCTGCCCGAATTCAATGTACCCATTAAACCACCTGGATGGTACGGAGGTATATACTATCAACTTCTCTTTGGAGTAATCAATTCTGCCATCAAAATTGGTTAATACCCTCATTTTTATATGTTGTATGCAAAGTATCTTGCACAATGAAAAGAGCCTCTCGTGATGAAAGGTAGTACAGTTTCATAGAACAGCTGCTCGGTTTGGTACTCACCATGCCATTTGCCTTTGTACACCGTTCCAAATGATCCTGATCCTATTCTGGAAGATAGCATCACCTCGCTGGCCTCAATTTCCCAATAATAGCTAGAATCTCTCTGTCCCCGAGACCGCTGCAAAAAAAACCAAATACATAAATAAAAAGCAAATACATATATGCACATGTTACTTAATAGAAAGATACCTCAGTGCAAGAACTTAAGGGTCCATGTGAACAAGTCAGAAGCTCAACGGCAGGGCAATTGCACTTCAAATAATGCTGAATGATCTCAAATGATGAATAGATGTTGACACAAACCCATAAACCCCTTGGTACAAACCCTAAGCTGCACTGCAAAGGGTTTATGCCAACAGCAGAAGTTCTGTACAAGATGTAGGAGGATGTCATGACAGAACTGGACCACTCTCTAGTATATTAAGTATTTTCTGGCACTCGGTGTATGCAACCACCATAATACAATAAGGAGGAGTGATATATCCGTCTTGGGGGCCGATTAACAGCAGAACTGTTCAAGCATTGTATGATTTTTAGCCATTAATTACACAATTGGGACAGAAGCTGTGATTTCAGAGTCTGTTGCCTTGAAGATTTATTTCTGTAAAGTACTTAAAAGTGCAAAGTGAAATAGTTTCATATTACTTTTACTGATGTTTTACTGACCATAGGTTCACTTTGATGTAACAGGGTAGATACAGTGTCATAGCTTTTAGCGCAAATGGCACTTTTTTGAAAGAATCAAGCAATCTGCATTTGCTCATCCCATATGAGTATTATTGACCCATCCCTTAGATACATAAATAAAAAATCAACATCCCTGAATGACACTTACAATCTTGTTTTTCTCCTGGCCGCTAGACATTGACTTCTCTCTGTGTGTTGGAGCTGGTGTTTTGGACTGAGACCACCCAGTAGGACTCATATTATTTGGACTCCCTGATAACAAGATAAGAAAAGGATTAGAGCACAGAGCCAATTATAACACGGATTTGGGTCAATCTTTCAGTTATTTACCTGATTCGCTGTGAATTCTGACAGCATCCTGAAACACAAACCACATGGTTCTATTAATTAAACATTTAAAGTGATAATGAAAGGCAGGTATACAGTATTAAAGACAAACTGAATGGTGCCAATTGATTGCAACATATAAACACATATTTAACGAAGACAGAACTAAAGCCAAAACATTTTATTCCAACAGAACGTCAGTTTCAAAGAGTTACCTTAAGGTAGTACAACATTCTCTTTTTAATTTTACCTATACATATGTTTTGAAGCTTCAAACGTCTGGATTTCTCACCACCTACCTGAAACTTTAGTCAGGGAACATGCACCAAAATGTTATTTGATCACCATACTCTGAACACACACCATCATCACAAGCACCACTCAAAATGCATGCATGCCCTGTCCTAATAACTTGCCTTTGAGGCGCAGATTGTTTACGGCTGCCAGTGTGAGCATTGGTGCAAACAAAGTACAGGTGCCTGGCTGTTGTCAGCCTGGACCACACACAGCTCTGTGGGACCCTGAAAGGAACAGATTCCACCCTAATCATTGAAAAAGTGTGCAGAAATCTTTAAAAGCTGAATATCACCGAGACTACACTAGTCAGCCCCAGAAACTGCAGAAAAGAAGAAAACCTGGTTTACAGATTAGTTTTAAGATTAACTAGATTCGCTATTTCAATTGAATTTTTATTATTTGTACATTCAGTACAATAACATAGTAGTAACACAAATGTAGGTTACAATTCATTTTTTTTTTTAGAGGGGGAAGAGATGAGCGGGGAAGAAGGGTTAGAGAAAAACAAATTTGGTCCATATCAATTCAGCAATACAACGTCCAGACTGAGTGGAGAGCTAGACTATTTTCCATTGCATTTGTTTTCTTAAGTGACAAAGCCGATTTCCTTTTGCTTCTCCATCTAAAAAGGATTTCCACTTACCATTCTGTGTCCCAGATACCCATCAGACTGCTTTACAGGATCCAGACAATTAGCATTTTTTACAAATAATTCAACAATCCAGAACCTTTTAGTGATCAGGCCTGTATCAAACCGTTAAGTGTTAGGCAGTCACAATCTAACATTTCATCATTTTAAATTCATAAAGGACCTAAACCTACTCCTTCAATTTGTATCAACAAAACAAACAGGATACTCAGGTCATTAACAGTGATCATCATGCAGTTTAGTTTATTAAGACAAAAACACAGATCTTAAGGATGAAAAAAAAAACTATTGCACACAATTCCCCTAGCATGGCTATACTATTACTTCACATGCACATCATTATTCACTACACATGCACTTCATATGAAGAATCAAAGCTCCACTAATGCTCCAACACATCTCTCTGTGCAATGGCTTTTGACTGTACTTGCTCTACATAACTGGTCTAGTTAACAAAAAAAAAATTGCATAGTGTTTATGCAATGGTCTACATTTTCTATGACATTTAAGAAGGTACCGACCCAACAATCCATGGGTGCAAATTAACTGCTTAAGAGCAATACAGGGAAAAGAAAAAATATATTTGCATTTAAACTGGACCTGAAATTATTTAAAATATTTCAGCATCTAGCCTACAGAATGAACTATTGCACAAGAAATGGACCCATACAGCTTAGACCCACATCGATGCATCAAAGGTAGACAATAGAAATCTACCTAGAAGTCTAGCAACTGAATTAGGATATGTTTCAACTGCATTATGTGATGCACAGATACCCCCTGCGTTAATTGCATGCCTTGACGGGGATGTTGGCGCATTCCATTCATATGCATGACTTCCAGAGCCTGGTCAAAGTTTTTATGCAGCTTTCCCTGCCAAACCCTGATTTCACAAAATCCTGGATTTTTCCTGGGATATTGAAATCAGGCGGAGGTAGGAGGGAGAGGGAGTCACTCTCCCTTCTAAAGGCGCCCATACACCTTACCATACAATTTCTGTACAATAAAATTTTCTTCTACCAAAACCATGTAATATGAGGAGCTTTCTAAACCTTCCAATCACTGTGTATTCTACACTACTACATAGTTGTTGGTCAATCTAATGCAAATTCTATGGAGTGATCTCAAGGTGTATGGGGGGCTTAAGTTCCCACCCCACTTGTAGATGATGTGTGGGGTGTGACGTTACTAGGGAGAGTAGCTCCCTCCTAAGTTAGGCAGGAACTAAATAGGAGGGAGGTAACTTTAATCTCTCAATACCGGAAGTAACATCACTTCCGGAATCTGGAATGCGCAGGGGTCTGGCTGAAAACCGGAAGTGACATCACGCCCCATATTCCTGGCCAGACAGGTATGATCTAGAACCCAAGTGAAACATAAGACCTGGCTCTTACACTATCAAATCAGCAATTCCTAAGCATTCTAAAAAAAAGTGATTAGTAGCAAATTGCCCTAGTTCTGAAAAAAATAATAATATATATTATATATATATATATATATATATATATATATATATATATATACACACACACATTGCTGTAAGGTTCACACCAAGCAACTTACATGGTCATAATATGCTCAGGCACAACAAGTAAAAAACAAAACAAGACCCATTCAATAGATCACTACACGGAAGCAAGGCCAGAAATACGTACTTTGCCCCACAAACAAAAACGTCTTCCCCGGGACTTGGGAGAAGTATTGAGCCAGTTATTCTAGTCAGAACAACAGGATACAGGAAAAGAATAAAGAGAAAATGTTTCTAAATAATAAGAAAATCAATGGTAACAATTTTTATATAGTAGGTGAATGTGTCCAAGTCATATTAAAAACATTTTCCTAGGCAAGTGATCCACAATGGATTTTCCAGGGTAAAAATAAAGTCCAGTCGTAACTCAAATTGCTTGATAACATGTTTGGCACACGGCTGAAGCTGCCCAGCTCACAAACAGAAGCTGCTGGTCAGGGCTGGAGGTGGGAAAGCTGTCAGAAACAGCTTCTTTGACTCCTTAAGGACATGTTTCCACTTAGGCGTTTGCCCGCGGTTTGAATCACGCCGCGGTGCCTTTGGGAGAGCGCTAGCACCCAGCAATCTCCCATGGTCTCCAACGAGTCAAAGCACGGGCCTGCAGGAAGTGAGGGGGTGTGGCAAGATGTCCTGTCCCACCCCACCACTTCCTGCCTCATCACCCCCATAGAGAGTGAATGGGCGCGGTTAAAGAATCCATGAATGGAAACGCAATTTTTAACCATGTCCATTCACCTCTATGGCCGCGCGTGTCCAAACACGGTAAGCCGCGTTTCAGATTGTGGGCCGCACTGCATCTGCTGCTGATTGCAGCCGACCACAGCTATGGAGGTGGCCCCATTGAAATGTATGGGCACCACAATTATAATCGCATGAGATCGCCCAAGTGGAAACAAGCCCTAACTCCCGCTCTGCTGCTTAAAGCATGGAATTGCGACCAGTAGAGTGGGAAACAGCTGAAATATTTATTGCCCATAGGACACTCCGCTGTATAGTGTGCGTCCTATACAACGCAGCATCGGATGGTCCAAAAGATACAGTATGTACTGCAATCATATTATGAAGATGATAATCTATTATGATGATGACAATCTATTCACACAGATTTTTCCTGAAACCAAATGCAGCTCAAATGATTGTTTTGAATTGAAAAACGGACATTTGTGTTTTCAGAGGAAAAGTCAAAGATTTATGAAAGAATGACAAATTCTCATAATTTAGTTCAGCCTATTTAAAATCTGCAGCTTTAAGGGGTTGTTTTCCATTACACATTGGGGATTCCGACGTAACACATTGACATCCGCCGATGCAGAGGCTCAACGTATTCAACTGTGTTGAGCCTTACATTGGCAGAGCGGCTTGGCGCTGTGAAGACAGATCCTCCGCCGAGCAGGTAAGTCTATCTGCTACGTCGGGACCCTCGCTAAGCTTATATACGCTTAGCGGAGGGGTCCGATGAAATGGAAACAAGCCCTAACAGTAATTTTTTTTTTTATTATTATTATTTTTATATATATATATATATATATATTTTTTTTTTTTTTTTTTTTTTTAAGTATACCAAGCCACTAAGAGAAGAATTTTTCTCATATTTTAATTACCAATGTTATCGAGCACAGACATTGCACATGTATTTCGAGCACAAATACTAAAGCTTGGCTAATAAGAATAGAATGTATCAAACAACCAGATGCTTGATAGAAACCTGCTATTACCTCAATCATCCTGCTGTCCACTGGCAATGTGGTGCTGACCATGTGGACATTGGGTGTTGAAGTGGATCGTTGCCTTTGGGAAAGAGAACCCTCGGGAGATGGATCTGGTGTTGAAAAGTTGAAAGGTTGAGGTGTAGAATATCTGTGTTGGGAACTGGGAAAGAACAGATTAAACCATTAGGATACATACATATACCCATTTTTAACATGTGACTGGAGTAGTTCACAGTGTCACAGTATAAAAATGCCACACACTCTGTTCTAACACTCACATTACGCAGTACAGAAAATCTCACCACCTTAAACCCACAATAATGCATTTGAGTCAGATCACGGTACGTATATTAAATATTTATTTGCTTCTAGAATTTCTGTAGCCACACAAGTCTTTTCCATAAAATGTTATACCTGGCTGAGCCGCGCGCTGACTCGCGCATCCGCCGCATGGTGAGGGATGGTAGTGCAGGCATGCCGCTGTCTGAATTACTAGGACTTGGAAAAAGTCTGTAGAGACAGAAGGAAAAAAAAAAAGGATTAGGAGTGCTAATTTATACAAGAAACCAGATTTAAAAAGCCAAAGTCAAGATTACCTTGATTCTAGTGATGAGCACCATAAGCAATATTCTTATTTGCTAAATGTCGAAAATTTGTCATCAAATATTCCCAATAAATTAGTCAATTCTAGATTTTGTGATTTTCAGTCATTATGACTTCATAAGAAGTAAACTACCTATTTCCAACCAACTATCTGTATCATATATACAAGATAACAGACTGCCTAATGTAATAAGGAACAGCAGATGACTCAGCAAAGCCCAGATCACGGCAATCACACTCCTCTCTCTCTCTCTCTCTCTCTCTCTCCCAGAACTGCACCACACAGCAGAAAATGGCTCCTGGGGAGTTTCCTATATAGTAACGATGTGCATACAAGGGTCAAATTTTTAATCGATTCAAGCACAATTGATTACCAAGCGTGTTCATCGATGGTTCTCGAACAGAATGTGGCCACCCTTTCTTTAAGCAGGAAATAATCGATCCCCCTCGAAGAAAGCTCGTTGTTGGTAAAAATTGGTCGATTTACATTACTTTGGATGGGGACGGAGGACCCCATGTCCATCAAACTGGATGGATTGTGCAGAAGTGCTGCGCATCAATACTCTGTTCAATCGATAAAGTTCATCAAGGGTTCATTGATTGAACAGGTATTTACCTGTGTATTGGCAACGTAAGGGGTGAGCTACTTTCCTATTGGTTGCTATGGCTGTTTTTTAAGCTAAGCAGCACCGGAGTATGCCAGGGGGAGCACCAGATCTCACCACATCTTTACCTGAAACTTATCAGGTCTCACCTAATTGAGGGATACCTATCTACCATACAGTGGCCCTCGTTCTTCCCATGTGTGTCTCCATGGCGGATTGTTTTAGTATTTAACCTCTGATACCCAAATAACCACACCTCCTGATGAAAATGTTCGTAGAAATGCGCGTTGAGGTTGATTGGACGTTTTATTAAACTTCACAGATGAATAGGATATATGCTTTAACCAGCCCAGTCCGGAGGATTCCTTGACATTTGGATCCTTTTTAATATATGAAAAATAAAAGACTATTTTTTACTTTCAACCTATGGACTTTATACTCCAAACTTTTCAAGTTTTTACTAATTTGTTCGCTCATTGGACTGTTCTTTGATCGGATGCCTTTTTTTGTTTTGTTTGGCCTCTCTGAAAAGTCCCCTTGCCTTTGCTTAGGCAAAGGAAAAACTTACTGGGGTAATAGACCGAAGACATTTGGTCTCTCCTCCCATTTAACCCTCTTCTGTTGTATTATATTTGGGATGTTGGCCATGCTCCTATTGGGGTACAGTGGTATTTTTGCATTGTTTCTAAGCTCAGACAAAAGATATTTCAGCCTTTTAATTGGCCCTCCTGCAACAAGGAGTGAGGGATCATGGGTACTGATGAAAACAATCTTGAATATTTCAGATTTTGAATATATAGCACTATATTCTATATCACTGGTTCTCAATCTGTGGGTCGGGACCCCATCAGGGGACGAACAACCATTTCACAGGGGTCGCCACATTCCCTAAAAGCATCAGAGCAAGGTGGGAAGTTAAGAGGGTGATAAACACCCCCTTCCTCCTAACTTACTTCCCCACACATCATCATCACAAGTGGGGTGGAAAAATAGCAGGGGGGCATTATGCTTGCCTGATTGTAGTATTTGGAACATGGAAGTGACACTCCACACTGGCACTTCCAAATACAGAAAGTGTCTCACTGATGTCACTTCCGGGCCCGTGGTTCTAAAAAGGTTGAAAACCACGGTTCTAGACCTTTGCAAATTGTCAAAGTGCTGATATTCGCAAAAAAAATTCACAATTGGAATATATGCGAGAAACACTTAAGACATTTTCCCCCCCAGTACCCTATGCTACCCAACAAGAACTGTTCGTACAACTAGAATACAGTTTTCATTCGTTCCCTATACCCGGCTTCTGTTATCCATTAGTTATATCCTATACGTGAAAGCCTCCCAGCACTGACATGGCACTTGTGCTTAGTAAAGAGATGCTGTCATGCTATTCATGGGTGGCCTTATTAAAGGCCTTTGTTCATAACAGGCTTTAACAAAAGATAAATAAAGGGGATAACATAGCAGAAATAGCTTTTAACATTTGATGAAGCGCGGCACATGTGCTAGAAGTTAATGAGATAATTATTTACACTCTATGTACACTCAGTGCTGGCGTGGTAACACAGCCCTTTGTATGAGCAAAACTCCTTTTGCGAACTTTCTATTCCAGTATGATGAAAGCCTGTGGTAATTACTTGGAAGGCGGCCATGTTTATGCCCTTTGCTCGTCCCACTGTCATTTAATTTACAATAATAACTTTGTTTAAAAATAGAATAAACTAGTTGATCCAGATGTGCGGAATTCTCTTCTTGTCCAATTAAAGCCAGTTTCCAAGCTGGACTGAGTTTCTAAAATACCAGAAGCCAAACGAGCCATCATGGGAAGCGGTCCTGCAAGTACTGAATACTCACAGCAGTTGCCGGACATTGCTCCAGTCCACGCACATGGTCGGCACTTTGGTGCTACAGTGTTCATGGAACTTGTACATACACGTCTGACAACGGAAACCATTCAGAAGGAACTTTTGACAGATGTCACAAAATGCCAGCTTCAGGAAAGTCTTTCGTACCTGTCATAAAGAAGTACATACAGATGAAGCAAGCAGTAACCTTAATAAAATTATTAAAAACAAACCTTTTTATTGTCATCTTATATAGAGTGTACTTCTATTAACCACCCTAGTGTTCATGACGAGCCCAGCTCCCACCATGAACCCTGCATTGCCCCCCAAAGCTGCGGCCGCAGAACTTCCGGAGTTCAAGCACCGCCCCGATTATGTCATGGTGACGTGGCAGGGGTGGGGGCGCACGATAGACCTCAATGTTAATGAAGGGGCGTTGGTCTCACAGGGGCCGTTTTTAACGGCATAGTACAGGCACTGTACACAGTACACTGCTTGAGATTTTCAGACAAACTCCAGATGAGCAGGGCTCGTCATGAACGTTAGGGAGGTTAATAGTTAATACTTTACTAATAAATATAAAGGTCAATTCAAAATGTTATCACTAGCAGTACTACCATTCACCTAAGAGCTACAGCATATGACCGAAAAATATCAAGAAGATACTGTTTGTCTTTAACTACAAATTTACAAGTTCTTTTGTATAATGAAAGCAAGGAAAGTAATGGGCGACTTAGCAGTTAAGTAAAGCCAGCTATAAAGTTTAAACGCAATGGAAAATGGTCTATGTTGACACACAGTTGCCAACCACTCACAAAATTATGGGTAGTTAGAGGGACATGTTCCAAGAATTCCACTTGCAGCTCCACTCCAATTAATGACATGGCATCCGTAGCCCAGTCCAGCCGATGCTTCTTGCTGAAACAGAAAATCTAAATGTTAATACTCCAACCCAAATGCTTTCTAAACACAAGTCAGAGACAGTTTTCAAAGTTCACCTTAAATTCTAAAGCATAAATGTCAAAATATCTGAATGTAATTAAAACAGAGCATAAAGGTCTTCACATGCGGGTCAATACCTGTTCGATTAACCCGTGATCGAGTGCAATGTGATTAATCGAATGGTGAACCGATGTGCACCTTTTTCCTACCTGTGATATTTAGGAAAACACCGACTGGGAGCTGCTGACCAGCAGAGCAGAGAGCGGCACACTGGATGGCTGCAAGGAGAGGGGCTCCCCCAGCACTGTGCACAGCAGCCCGTGCTCTCATTAAGGAGCATAATAACAATAATAATAGGAATAATAATAGGAATAGTTTTTACACTTTTACACCACTTAGTACCATCGACTGATATTCGACTAGTCAACAGTCAATATTTAAACTGTATATTTTGATATCGTCGCAGGTTGATCCAGCTAAATTTGTCTCAACCTCCGTGGCAGTACCCCGAGTGTAGCTCAGGCTAAGTTTGTTTTACAAAAACCCACCTAGAGCTACAGTTGGGTATACTCATGGCTTTCGGCACCATTGGTGGCACAGAAGAGGCAAGGGGCGGCAGCATTGACCTCCATGTTGAAGGACGCTGTTTCTCACCCCACATAGCCATTGATGATGCCAGGGATGTGGGGGGACACAGTAGAGTACTAAGTACTCTGCTTTAATTGCCCGTTGGGTGTACCGCCAGGGAGGTTAAGCTTACTTTTTAGAGTTTAGATCTGCTTACGCCTGCTGTCCCCTACTAAAAACAAAGATCAGATTTAGGTAGACATGGTCCTTTAATTACCAGACACGCACTGTTAGAAACCACATGGAAGTAGCCGGTTTGGGAACTTTTTTAGCTTAATAACTACACTAGCAATGTACTTTACACAACACCAGTGGTAAGAATTTTGTGAGCCTATCAATGCCAGAGTAATGAGCTATAAATAGATTCAAAGTGCGGCCTGAGGCAACATGCTAGACCCAGCTGGTACACACATCCAGACACAACCCTGATTAAGTGCTGCACACACCTCAGCTTCTATTTATGAATTTCAATGGAATATGTGGAAAGGCACAGCCAGAAAGTCATTGTATCTGTTGGCTGACGCACAGAAGTTTCACAAATCCCACAGGAATAAAGTTGCGTGACTTGTCCCCACCTACAGAAACTTAGTATCTCATTACCTCAACCAAAACAAAACTCGCACTGGGAAACGTCCCAGCACTTCCAACTGAAGCCAGCTTCTCACCAAGTGTGCGGTGGGGAGAGGGCGGCCGGGACGTCACTCAGCGTTCTATGTCCCCAAACTGTATATCATTTTATTGCATAATGTACAGCATAGATCACACCATCGAGTCCATTGTATTACAGCGCTTTAAGACTACACTATGTTTTACCAAATGCAACAAAACCGTAGTGGTCGATTCTTTGGCATGCACCCATTCATTTTCAATGGGCATCGCACCCTACGCTTTGCGCACATCCATTATAATTAAATGAGGGCATGACAAAGACTTTGGTTTTGGTGCGCTTTGGCAAAACATACATAAATCTTAGCCTAAGCCTATGTTTCCATGGTGTTAATGGATGGCTGCAGGATTCTCAGTCGTTCCAAGAATCGGCACACACCCTTTGTGTGCCGGCTATTACTTTGGATGGGGACGCCAGTCCCCATCCAAAGTAATGGGATCGCCAAGAGAAATACAGAAAATGTCCATTCTCTGGCCGATCAAAATTTTGGACCACATGGATCTGTGGCTCAATGTGGGGAGGAGCGATAGATCGCTGCACATATGGGGGGCCTTAAATCTGTCAATCAAAAACCTCCATAACCATAGCCCTCCATGAGAGGGAGAGGGCTTCACTTTTCCCAACAAACACCGTTGGCCTCTATTTGACACTGGTGGTGTGTAGAGAGCCGTGAGGACAGCGGGGAATCAAGGCGGAGTACAGTGTAATCCGCCACGATTGCCCTGGCAGCGGCTTTTCATAGCCCGTAACGCCCAGGAGGTTAATTTATGTAAAAGCTAGATTTGCTAGAGCAATATTTTTTGTAATGTTCTAACAGCCCGTCTCTACATCTCCAAATCTCCATTGATTTGGATGATACTAGCTTAATAGGCTTTACAATTAATTCCCAAATTAAGGAATGACCATTTCTATTGATTTATACATTTTTACATGAGGGACGTGAGTAAGCCCTGTACATCCACAGAACTAGCAAATCTAGTTTTGAATTGAATGAGCATAACTGAACATGACTATAATCACTTGAGAACATTTCTTACCTTCTGAAGTCGGGCAGAAGGCGGAAAACGGCACAACATTCTGGCTGGAGTCCCCGCACCTTCAGGGCTTTCATTAGACAGTCATGGAGGGTCATGCCATTTCGAACATTTACCTGGAGGATTGAGGACACATGAGCTACACAGGATATACTTTAAATGATAAATAAGGTGCATCTTAAAAATATCAAGTTATCACCTAAGGGAGAACAGCTCAGTGAATCCGCACGTCAGGATTTCACTGTAGTCCACTATTTTTCTATTCACCTCTTAGCTGGTATGGCCAATTGTGACCCATAGAATCCGGTTAGTGAAGAATTCTCAAACACACTTTTATGTCCTTTACCCCATTGGATGAACTGCATTAGACCTACCTATAGAGACTACCTACAATTCTGAGGACGGTACATTGCATGTACTTGTAGTATCACATCTATTGGTTTGAATCCCATCTTGTTGTTTACTCCTTTTTGGTCTAATTGAAAGACTAATCTAGTGATAGGACTACCCTTTGTAATATACTACTAGACTACTAAATCAAGTGATAGGACTACCCATCCTAATATATTTTGTAGCAGATTACTTCAGGAAAGCTTTTTTTTTGTCATACAGTGATGTAAATTATTGTTTTTTAATCTTTCTGGAAATAATGAGGAGCAAACCTCAGCAGAGATAATGCGGCCCTGTAAAGCAGAGCTCTAGCCAAACAAACTCCCTGCACATGCCCAGTTCTCTTCTACTAGATGATCTGTCTGATGGACCACATCTCACCCCTGTATATTTCCTCTGAGCCAAGGCTGTCTGGGCGCTTAGCTCCACTGCGCAAAAGTGTTTCATGTGCGTCAAACACAAGGATGTTGACATGTCAATTGATTTTCACACATGCGCTGTAGGGACCTGTTGTGTATTTGACATGCCCAGTGCCTTCTCGGAGTGTGTTAACATAAGTGAATGCGCTAATCTGTGTTCATGTGTTTTACATGAAGAAAAAAAAAAAAAGGACGCTTCAAAAACAAATTTTTGTGCCTGTCACAATGGTTGTGTGTTATGCATTATATGTTGTAACGACTTGGTTTGCTCAAAATGTCATATTATTGTTGTATGTTCTTTTGAAAACCCAATAAAAATTTATTGAACAAAAACAAATTTTTAAGGTATTTGTCAGCTGGCCACGGTGCGGTTTTAAACGAGTTCACGTGCAGTTGCCGTTTGTTTTGTTAGTTTTTTTATTTTTTTTAGAATGGAGCGGCTCTATGGGCACGTTCCGATCGCCCCAGAACGCGCCCATAGAGAATGGATGTGGTTAAAAATAGCATCTACACATGATTTTTGCCCACGTCCACTCATGTCTATGGGGGCCATTCGTGGCGATCGGCCAACGTGCATTTTAGATCACGCCATGGCCAACCGCCCAAGTGGGGACAGGGCTATTTAAGTTAATTTAAGCGGCCGCTCGTGCAAGTGGAGACAAGCCCTTATGCTGAAACTTGGTACATATCCAACTCATTTTGAGTAGTGTAGCCCCAGGCCTAAGGCTAGGTTTCCACTGCATTGAGGGCTGTGTCGACATCGTGCATTAATCACCCACTGTTTTGCTAGCGCATCAGAGGTGATGTCAGCCCATAGGGCTTATTTTGGGCATGTTAAACGTTCCCTGAGCCACCCATTGTGTGTCAGGGACAGGTTATGTTAAACCTATGTGAGGACGTAGTTTTAAGGCTCCACTGCATCAAAATCCCTACATGACACGCGCCACATCATGAGAATTTTCATCAACGTGAGCCGTGTTTTTGGGCACGTTAATGCCAGCAGATCCTAAACAGAGACTTGGCCTAAGGTGCTAGGCCAAGGCTTGATATAGTCCTTCACTAAAGAGGTATACAAACAGCACGTCACTAAGTTGCACTTATGGCTGCCATACACATGCCGATAAGCGGCCGATTTTTAATCTGACCGACGGGCGTGCGCGTTCACGCCGTCGGTCAGGTTAAAAATCGGCATGTGTCCACATGGGGCGACAGTTTCCTGTCGCCCCACTTCTGGGCCGGCCAGAGAACGGACATGTCCGTTCTTCTCTGGCCGATGGGAGCAGGGCTGTGGAGTCTGAGTCTGAGACATTTTTGGGTCCCTGGAGTCGGAGTGGGCAAAAAATGGACCGACTCCGACTCCTACTAAATTTATATGGGAATTAAAAAAAAATTTTTTAATAAAAAAAAAAATACTTCAAATGTAGCAATAAACAAACAGTCATAATGAACATAATGACTTCTCTGCTATGAGAATAAATGCATGCAGCGCATAACATTACAGCGCACACTGTGACCCTATCCTATATGCCCCCACACACGTACCGAGCGGTGGCCGACAGACCAGCTCAGATGAGCTCTAGAGTGCAGAGTGATGAGGTCATCACGCTGCTCTCCAGAGCTGACAGCAAGATGCCTGTCTTCATTGATACTAACTGCATCGGCCGGGGATTATCAGACATGTCTGTTCTCTGGCCAGCTGAGCTGTGGGGCGACAGATCTGTCACCCCATGTGGGCTCCCCTGATCGGCATACACACACGCCCATCGGTCGGCAGCAAAATCGGCCGCCGCTCGGTGTGTGTATGGCGGCCTTAACTCTCGCTGATAATGAAGTAAATGTTTGTTGTCGGACTAGAGACGCTTGTACAAGTGAAGGGAATGTATCGCCAATAGTTCAGGACTGAACCGTAAAGCATTTGGAAAACCGCTGTATTCAGCTGAGGCGACCAATCTTAGAGTGTTAGCTTCAAATTTTAACATGACTCATGGGATTTCCAGGGACTCATGAGTCAATGTTTGAAAAGGGCCCCTCACCCTGAACCTCGTCTTGGAGCTTCCACTGCCCTATCGGTCGAAGGAAGATCAGAACACTCTAAAAGCGCGGCACACGGGTAGATCGTAACAAAGATTTCCGTACAATCATAAATTGTGCGCTCATTCATGTGCTTGATTGTACTCTATCTGTTTAACAAAACCTACCTGTGTGTGCTCCTTCGGGCGGGGGTCAATAGAGCGCGGCTCAAAGAAAGAAACTTGTTGAAAAGACCTGTTCAATCTCCAAGAATTTGCATGGAGACCTGAGTCTTCATGGAAAGTAGTTAAAACGCTGGGCTACTCGCCCCTCCACAGCCGTCGGTGTCAGTGGGTGAAGGGGACCGGGAAGCCAGCACTCATCACTTGGAAAGCTGTATGGACAGGCTGTTCTCCCACGCTTGTGGCGTGTTTGTAAATCACACACTGCAAGCTGGGGATCACGGGTCCCCATTGAACAGGATCAATGTACCCATGTGTGTTGCATATTGATTCCGTTCAATTGATCCCGATCAATCACAGCGTGGTGCCTGCTTAAGGAAAAAGCCGAAGCAGATCTTCTGTCCCTAACTCCCTTTCTATGCCTTTAATTGGCAATTACAGTACAGTTGTTGTCCTAGCCAGTAGGCAGTGGTTAGTGTGTCGCACTCCTTTCCTTCAATTGATTGGATACAATACATTAGCAATTACATCCGAGGGTGGAAGGGACAGAATCTGGAAATTAGGGAGTCGAGGAGGAATTTATCGACTGACTACACAGCCCTGGATGGGAGCGATGAAAAGCGCTGCCATAAGCTGCAATAAGGCGGCGTCTTCACGCAGCTTATGGCCGGCACACAAAAGGGTGCCGGCCGATTGAAGTGGCCCCAGAATGGCAAGGGGAGGTAAACGTGATGACGGTCATTTTCCCACGTTTAGATCCCGCGGCACGGGAGGAAGATATCGGCGTGTGTCGGTAAGTGTATGCCTAGCATTAGCCATAGAAGAGTCATATATTACTAGGCCCTTGCCCACAGAGCTGAACCTCCTATAACAGTAAGCAGTCTCCGAATCTTTCAGTGGTTAAGTAGTGGAAAATTTTTTACTTGTGCCGATACTGCGAGCATTTTTATCCAACCTATCGCAAAACAGCAGCAGAAAAGTTCAACTTATTTTTGGAAATTTAAAACAGAAATAAATAAGTAAATAAGTAAAGCCCTGTTACTGGTTGTGAAGGGCAAAAAAAAAAAAAAAAAGGGGCCACGGGGTGAAAAAGCGCTTTCATGTTTCTGACTGTTAAATAAAAGCTCAATTCTGTGTCGGCTTTGCTTGCAACGCTCCCCAAAAAACATATACATTATTCCAGGAGGGTGTTCTTATTGGGAATTACTCAGAAATGTTTGTTATTTTTAATGGTGTCAGATAGGAGTTATGTAGACGAGTGTATTTTTCTTATTCGGATCCAAGCTATGCTCTCACTAATATTTATCTTGGACGGGGGATCTGGAAAGTCAGCGAGCTGCCTGCACGGAGCAACACTGCAAGCGATTGACAACACTTCTTCTATCTTTCTGTCATCGCTGCCTGTTGGGAAAACTCCAAGTAATAGGGGGGGGGGGGGGGGGGGGGGGGGGGGGGCTATAGATTTCATATACATTTACGCATTAGATTTGTGGGCTAAAGCTACCGACTTCTAACAGAACGTTAACAGCACAAAGATCCCCATTACTGTACTTAATATGTTTGAATCTGTTTCCACAGAGAGCCCAATCATATATTCCATTACAAGGACAAGAAGTAAAGGTTTCATAACTAAAACAGAGTTCACATATAGGCCCGATATATATGTTTTAGTGAAGCTATTTACTTTGGCATTCCCTTTCGGGCATGATAACAAGCACTGGAAGATAAGACTCACCCCTGTATATAGCTTGTTTACAGGGGTGCGTCTTTTCCCTCTCTGCTATGACCGCTTTCCTCCTAAGGGTCAATAAATGGCACTTAGAAGAAGGGAAGGCGGAGAGCAGGGAGTAATTAGAGCAGAGAGACACCCAGTGTCTCTCTGATCACTCCCTGATCTCCCCCATCCCTCCGGTCCATAGACTGAGAAGGGAGAGCAGGGAGCGATCAGAGAGGAGTAACACTCCCAAATCCTGAGTGCGGTTTTCACCCCTCTGCTCTTACCATTCCCTGCTCTCCCCCCGACATTCTCCTAGGTGCTGTCTCTTGACAGGAGGAAGAACAAGGAGGAATGATGAGAGAGACACACAACTATCTGCAGGCTGTTCTTCTCAGAATGCTTTTCCTAGGGTGCCGTCTCTCCCTCCTCCTAAAAGATTAACCTCCCTAGCGCTTCTGACGGCACTCTCGTCCTGCACTTGCTTATGCAGTATTGCAGACGTCGAGATGGAGCCGTCCAGCTTAGCTCAGACCTTCCGACAGCAGCACATTCTCTGCTCTGTGCTGTCCGGGATCTGAAGCTTGCCGGCATGTCACCTCTCTCCCAGCCTAATTTGCATATGAATGCCGTCATCACGCTGCTCTCCAGAGATGACAGCATCGGCCGGCACCCTTTGTGTGCTGGCCCTTAGCTTCAATGAAGATGCCGGTCTCCATTGAAAGTAACTGCATCGACCAGATAATATCGGACGTCCGTTTTCTGGCCGGCCGAGCTGTGGGACGACATGGATCTGCCGCTACATGTGGGCTCCCCCGATCGGCAGCTGAATTTGCATGCCCATCAGTTGGCGGTAAAATCGGCCGCCGCTCGGTGCGTGTATGGCAGCCTTTAGGGTTACCATGCTTTCTGTTCTCACTACCTCCAGGGAAAACAAACAGCTATAGATTTCATATACATTCAGCATTAAATGTGTATGTTAAAACAAACCACCTCCTCCGCATAGATCATGATACCACTGCACAGGAAACTCTAGTAAATTACATGAAACAAATAGAATGGTCATCCAGCTACGGAACAATATCACTGGAGTTCAATTCAGTATACCAAAACTCAATCTGCCAATTCCATGTATAGTTTTGACATACCGTATATACTCGAATATAAGCCGAATTTTCCAGCACCTGAAATGTGCTAAAAAATCTAATGAAATTCGGCTTATATTCGGGTCAGAAAAAGGAAAATCGCGGCATTTTGTAGGTGGAGTTTATGAGCTGATTGCAAAGCCCCTGAACATGCCATCATCACCAAATTTGCTGGAGATGTAGAGGGTTGTGGGAACATTTCAAAATTATGGCTGAAGCACATGCAGTTTTTGCATAAATAAGGTTCAAAAGACAAGTCAAACTTGAACTTATTTTGTGCAAAAACTTGATATGCTAGAGCAATCCTTTTTTCTTTACAATGTCCCCACATCCATTCTCTACATCTCCAGCACTTCTAGTGATGATATCATGTTCAGGGGCTTTGTAATAACTTACAAATCTGCTGAATTAAATAATTACACCTCCAAACAAAAGTACAATTGCTGTGTGTTTCTGTGCCTTAGTTGCTGCATTTCCCTCCCTAGGCTTATACTCGAGTCATTCAGTTTTTCCAGACTGTTTTCTAAAATTGGGTACCTCGGCTTACATTCGGGTCGGCTTATACTCAAGTATATAGGTAAGTTCTATATAACAATATTTACGTGTTTATGTATAGTTTCACTTTAATTCACACGTGTCTGTCATGTACTTGTGAAACATTTTGAGCCATGCAAGATGAAAATCGAGATGCCCGCACACCTACATGCTCGGATTAGGGATTAGGAAAGATGAAATCCCCGAAACATAACCAGCAATAAAACCGCCATCTTATCCGAGGAATGAAAATCTGGAATTCCCGGGAAAACCAAGTAGTCTTCAGCTTAAAGAAATCTTTAAGCTGCATGTGGCACGGCGTCGGATATGGAACGGTTGATTAAAAAGCATATATGTAATATTTGTTACATGAAAACCATAAACATGAAAAGGTAAAAAAATTTAATGCACAAGCAAGAGCTCCTGTATAGGAAAAGCAAGGTGTTTGAATAGAACATGATCACCATATATTAGGTGTGATGAGATGCACCCCTGTATACAGAATGCAGATAGGGGGTGCGTTCTTCCTCCTTTGCTGTAATCACTTTCTGCTCTCCTAACGCTGGATATACATGAGGAGATCTAGGTGAGGGTCCCAATCCAAAGTATTGCCAAAGGTGGTTTCGTCACCATGTTGCTATTGATCGCCTAATGGTCACATAAGAAACCACTCATGTATGGCCAGCTTAAAGCTAGCCACACATGGTTCAATTTAACGTTCGATTTTGTAGTTCGATTTTAATTTAATCGATGTACACCACATGGGGAGTACGATTATTGTTCAATTTCGACTGAAGAGTAATGGAAGTATTCCAAAATGGTCGATTGAATTGCTCTTAGAAATTTTAGTTTCAAATCGGAAGTGAAAGGAAAGTAGCCACACAAATCATGACGAAAAAAAAATCGAGCCAAAAAAAAAGCTGCAAGGAATGTAGTTCGATGATTGTACAATCTAGCAAAATTTTACAACCTGTCCGATCACTTTTCAATCGACGATTTGACAAAAATCTATCAATGATCGTTGATTGTACTATGTGGGCAGCACATCGATTTTTTTTTTACAATCAATTTTTTCATCGCAAAACCTTGATTGAACGCTAAAATCAAACCATTTGTGGCTAGCTTAAGTGTCAATAGACAACACCGAGGAGAAGGGAGAGGGTAGAGCAGGGAGTGATTGGAGCAGAGAGACACTCATCGCCTGTAAACAGCTGCCCCCAGGGTCCCTTAGCTTTGGTCTTGCTCCCGCTCACTCCTGTCAATAGACGGCATCTAGTGGGAGAGCAGGTAGTGACCAGAACAAACACTCATGCAGTCCGGTTGCGTCTTTTCTCCTCTCTGATCACTGCCTGCTATTCTCCTTTTTCCTAGGTGCCATCTTTCGACAGGAGAGATTGGTCACAAGACACAGAGCAGAGAGACACTGAAGGCAGCTGTTAGCAGACTGTAAGAAGCACAGAGCACATTTTTACTCCCTCTCCCCCTTTTTTGGTGGGGGAAAAATTTCATGTTACGGTAAGTACAAAAATAATAAATGGTAATCATACACCAGCTAGAAGAGATCTCAAACATGTAATAAAGGATTCTGAAAGTCTAAACTGCATAAAAAGTATTGTATGTGTCATAGCATAAGACACACCCCATAGTTTGAGAGAAAAAAACAATTCTCATATAAAATAAATACCATTTTTTCTGGCGTATAAGACGACTTTTGAACACAGGAAAATGTGTTCAAAAGTCAGGGGTCATCTTAT
>CM070037.1:108953132-108967458 GCA_036250615.1 Ptychadena robeensis | reverse complement strand
GGCAGCCTGATGCTGATAGTGCAAAGTGACCTACAACGTGGTAGGTCCGCTTTAATGTATATGTATGTCAGAAACATATTTGTAGATATGAGTAGATTGTGGTTTAAAATATTCTGTGGAATGTATTTTGGATTTACCTGAGGAAGTTGGGTGGAAGAACCTATATCCATTCAGCTGTCCTAAAACAAAAGAACGTCCTTTCTAGTATGTGTCGAAAGTTTATGACCCATTGAAAAAGGCCTCAGAAACACAGGAACCCCTTTTGAAGTTTTGGGCGCGATCCTGGGATTGGAAGATGGCAATAATCTAAGTTTCACATATTTATGCAAAGAGGATCTCTGCTAAAGATGCACTTCAAAGGGATTTTGGGGTATAAAAAGTCAGAGCTGGGACAAGATAGGGGGGCAGAGGCCAGCCATTCAGAGGGCAGTCCAGAGGAGAGAAGGAACCGAGAGGGCAGATCGGAGGGGTCCACCAAGACCTTACATCAGGCCAAGTCAGAAGGGTCAGGGAGACAGGTATACATTGTTTAAGTCTCTGAGTAACCTTGTATCTGAGTGTAATAGTTTCATACACTTTTGAGTTTTATGTATACATTTTTGCAGGATTCTGTAATATTGTACACGATATATGTTTTTATACTCAATTGTTGTGTGACCCTTCTTACTGGCGGCCACCTACCGAACCTACAGAATTTTTTTTATTATTGAATTGATATTCATATCCTAATTAGATGTGATTATTATATTCCATAATAATAATTTTCTTACATACCTACGAAGATGGCATAAAAAGTCTCTGCTCTGCCCCTTCAGTGGTTGTGAGCCCATACACGGCCCGATTTTCCGTCCGATCGATTAAAAACAATCAATGTTTTCCGATACAAGGATCTTTGATCGGACTGTATTTCATTATTCCCCCAAATAAAGCAACCAATTATTGTCCGATTTTACCTACTTCGATCAAACACTTTCCATCGGCCGATTTTATGTTTGATCGGAAGTGGAAGGGTTATGGCCGGGATCAGCAGCTTGAGGCACACAGTTGTACCACCCGAATGGGAGTTTTGGCCAGGGCCAGGTATCTGTGGGTGTCTGTTCTGGGGGTGGGGGGGGGGGGGGGGGGGGTAATCATAGGGGAAACAGGGTCTCAACTTCAGTTTAGCTCACATGAATAAAAAAAGAGAAATACAGGAGAATGATAAAACATATATACATCCTAGCACAACCTGGCAGATGATTCTACACACACCACAATGTTTAAAACAGGAAGTAAAAGTATGATAATTAGTTAGATCGGACCTAAATTGGTCGGGTCATAAGAAATAGCCGATTGAATACAATTTAGATTCGATCGAGAAATTTTCCAACATGTCCGATCACAGTCCGACCAATTATTCCCAAAAGCGAAGTTACTGTCGAAACATGTGGGCATTGACCGATTTTTGGAAGACCGATGCAAAAAATCGATTGTTTTTAATCGATCCGATGGAAAATCGGGGCGTGTATGGAGGCCTTAAAGAGAGAATTTCCATTTTCTGCTCAGCACCAGTGCTCGTCAGACTGGAAGGGCAGAGTAGAAACTAAATGAAGGGATCTCATCCTCCTTGGAGTACCAGTAGTGTAGGTCTGCACTACGTTAACCCCTGCATCGGTCCATCGACAACATCATGTGAACAGAGGACCCTATGTGCCCTGTCGGGATCTAGCCAAGCACTGCGCTTAACGCAGGGGGTCCCAACGGATCATACAACGCACTGGAGACATAACACCAATTTTCCCAAGTCCACCGAGTGGATTCCAGTGATTGATCCACTCAAGGAGTGGATCAATCACTGGATTCAGAGCCTTTTTACCTTCCAGTTAAGTACGTCCTGTCCCATAATAGAAAGCGTCAGAGCAGGCGATATGCTTTCATGCAGCTTATAGAAAAAATTTTCGTTTTTAAAAGTTTTAGATTTAATGACATTAAATATTATAGGATAGCGTTCCCAGAACCATATTGCCATATTGCTTCTCACTGTACAAATTTCAGAACATATATTTATATTACACAACTTTAACTGCGTATATGTTTTCGTCTTTCGGCATGGAAACAATGAAGATAATGTGAATACCAGTAAATGTTTCAGATAACCCACAAATATTTATCATGTAGCAAAAAGGCAAGCCACAGAACCAATAAATATTTATTCTGGCACAGAAGCCCCTCGCTGTGAGCCCTGAAAGGACAGCATTATAAATAGGCCCAGCCAGTGGCCTGTCATGTCCAGAGTAAACAGGCTGCAGAGAAAACATTACCGGCACCTAAACCCGAACAGACGACCCAAACAGAATGTTAAAAGCCGTGGAGGAGAGGCAATGCTAAGACACTTTGTTTACACATTGGCTGGCCAGAAAGTATCCTGTATTCAGTGGTTTTTGGCTTGTGTTGCCAAAACCGGTAGGTACATGGGTGTCGGGCCACCTCAGATTTCAAACCAGAAAAGTTTTTAAATAAACAGGGATCCATTTTAATGGCACGCAATAACTGTGTAGACACAACAAAAGCTGCCCCGCCAGTGTGTATTATTGGAGGGATGGTATGGTCGGGAAGGGGCATAAGTGCAAGTTCACACGCATGTGCAGTTGGAAATGACACGTTTCCATCGCCCAGCTTCCCAAATACTACGACCAGAAATGTGACGGGACACATCTCCAGGGTCAATTTCCAAGCAATTACCCAGAAGGATAACATGGGTACGGGCAGTGGATTTTTAGGGCGGCTGTGGACGGTTAGCTTGCCTTAAATGTGTGAAAACAGCCTGATTGGCTCGGTTTCAGTCAGCATATAATTTGCATGTTGACGTTTCACCATCTCATTGACCACGTCTAGTGTCAGATATCCAGGGGATGTGGTGGGAAGGGAGGGGGGGTAGATAACAGGACATGTAGCGTGTTTATTTCTATTACAGAGGCAGATGTCGAAGCTTTAAAACTCAGACAAAGAGTGTCTGCCAGTGCAATCTTTCCTTCAACCCCAGAATCCCAAGAAGGTACGTAGAGAAGCATGTGACTAGACTGGGCCAATCAATACTGTCAAAAGTCCAAACAATCACTAACAAGACATCTTGCACATGGTTTTTATCTTCTCTTTAGTTTGAATCTGAAAAAAGGTCAAACTAAAAGGTCAGTTTACATAGCTGGGAAGATCTGTGCTACAGTGAGCCTACTGCTTAGCTTTGTATAGACAAAGTAGAGAAGTGCACCTACTTATTAACACAACATTCGTCTGTCCCTCTTACAGACGAACCCCAATCATCTCCTGAAACATTATCCAGAATTTATTAAATGAGCAACATCACTGTTTGGCCCTGTAAGTCCGGGCAAGTAATGATTTCTAGTCCAAGGCTATGCCTACACGCATCAATGTCACCCAACCAATGGCCGATTGCCAGCGGTTTGTCCGTGTTAGGGCTTATTAAGCGGCACCTAGCCATTAATGCATATGTTTATTGAAACAATGCCCCAATTTTTGACATGTACATTGACAGCCACTGGATGAGTTAATGCGTCATGTCTGGCAATGTCCTGGGACATGGGGCAAACATTGTGACTGACGTGGCAGTCAGAGAGGCATGTCACAGCCCAACAGGCTGCGTTTGCCAAAGCGGCACTTCATGCACAACCTAAAACCAGGGCAAACGTCTGGGCATCAGGAATTGTCCATGATGCCAAATGTAGGGCCGAGCCTTAGGCCAAGTCTCCACTGTGTCAAAATCTCATGATGCGAGCCCATTTGTTTCTTGCGCAGTGGAGATGCTGCCTATTGAATGCAACAAGAAATATGAACAGGCCCAACGTTGATACATGAAGCAAGAAATGACATGTCTATTAAAATTCAATAGACACGTCAGAATTACATATACTACATGCCTGCTGTTTTCAAAATAATTATTGTATACACCAACCCCTAGGGTTAAAGGGTGCACATTATTATCAGCGAGCTATGATAAAGGCAGCCATACATGGGTTGATTTGTCATCGATCGATTCCCGATTCGATCATTCCCAGCGATCATGGAATCAGTGATCTATCGTTTTGGAATGGATGGAACACCATCTTGGGTATCCAATTTGTGGTCAGCCAAAATGGCCGATTCCACAAAATCCATCCATTAGAAATGCCGCTATGAGTCCCACCAATGTACTTTGATTGCCAAACGATCGACCTCAAAAAACAGACATGTCGGTTCAATGTCCAATACAATTTGTAGTCGATTTGGTTTGGACGATCATTGAGGGTGGGCAGCACTCGATCGATCACCGATCAATAACTGAACGTGCATGGTGATCGATTGCGCAAATATCAAGTGAAAAATCGACCCATGTATGGCCACCTTAACACAACTCTTTAACACAGGCAAAACGAGCCTGTGCTGCCTAATGCGCATCATGGATGAGAAACGTTATTGTGTCCATGACCTGCAGTGGCGAGTCATACAAACATAATATACAAGGAACTAAAACCTAGCAGTCCGTTAGCCGGGGATGGGAGAACAATGAAAATGATGTGCGCACCGCTGACCGCAGGTAAACTGCTTATGGATTTCATCCGGTCTGTCCTCTGGGACATGTGGAGATAAACTGTTTATATAATGACGCCTGTACACACTTGTACGCAGCTTTTCTTTTTCTTTTTTTTAATACCCAATGCCAGCAAATGTTTATAGACGCAGTTCCTTTGTGCCGCTCGGTGGACCAGGAACATGTGACATCACAGAGACTTGTGTCTCCAGGAGAAGTAAATCATTACTAATAACCGCTTTAAAATATAAATAACGTGAAGGGGATTTCAACTTGCGTAACCTTCTCTTCCTCCGTACAAAAATATATTCACTATTGTATCACTTCTCCCATCAAGTCATCCAAAGGCCTAGAAGTATTCACCAAAAAGTCAGAAAAATATACATTTGACTTCCCTGACAAAGTCGGCGAGTCAGCGAAGCGCATTGGAGAGATCGGCGTATACATTGATGGGTCTTCGTCACCTTAATATGCCTCCGATATGGGATTATAGACTATGGATTTGCATATATTTATTTCCGGTTCATTTGTATGTCATTGACACCTGGAACGTTTAATATTGCCAAATAAAATGTATGTGTTAAGCCCCCCATACACCTTAAGATCGATCCATACAATCTCAATTAGATCTACCAACAATTGTGTAGGATAGTGGCCTCCCTGATAGAATCCATAGTGATTGAAAGGTATATATCACTGCTATGTAGTGTCGGGTCCTCCCTGATAGAATACATAGTGATTGGAAGGTATATATCACTGCTATGTAGTGCCGGGTCCTCTCTGATAGAATACATAGTGATTGGAAGGTATATATCACTGCTATGTAGTGCCGGGTCATCCCTGATATAATACATAGTGATTGAAAAGATTAGAAAGCTCCTCATATTTCATGGTTTTGGTAGAACAAAATTTGATTGTACAGAAATTGTATGGAAAGATTGTAAGGTGTATGGGGGCCTTTAGTTATATGATTTGCTAGTTGACTCTTCCTGAAAGAACTTAAGAAATCTGAATGATACTTCACGTTAAATACAGTGAATTCTCCATTTATTTGAGATGGGGGGATGGTGTATATGTAGTTCATATATAGTGGTTTCAAATTTAACCTCCTCGGCTCTTAACAGGTGTAACTCAAGGTAAGTTTGCTTACCCCGCAAATTCGCCTCAATCTACAGATCTGGGACACCTGGAAAATATGCAGCGATAGTGAGCATTCGCAGACCCGACGATCTTTTCCAGGTCTGCCTCTTCTGCATCATCAAGAACACTGAAGAGGCCGGGGGGGGGGGGGGGGGGGGGGGGGGGGGGGGGGGGTTAGGCAGCCCCATTAACCCCCATTTAAAGAAGGTATCATTGTTTTTTCAGCACATTGACACCAGGGATGTGGGGAGGGTGGAGAAACACAAGACATGACATTTTGATCAGCTGTAATTGCCCTTTCAAAAAACAAAGTGCACCTCAGGCGAAATGCCCAGAGGGTAAAGGAGTTTGCTCCCCACAATACTGAAGTTTTCACAACTGGAAAACATTGAATACAGTTTACACTGTTCATGGCAGTGGCTATCCCTCAGGGTCAGACCATGTTCAATGGTCAGCACAACTTGAAATAAAAAAAATTGCAAAGTATGGCTGCCTAGAGGAGACTCATCTCAGAACATGGCAGGATCACTGTGGTTTGCAAAGTTGCATATGAACAAACCACAAGAAGTCTGGAAATTGGTCCTGTCTATTTACTAACAACCTATAAGTGGTGATACCTGGCATCAATGCAAAGCACCACAGGGCTAAAACCAAACCCCACAAAGGCCACCTGGCTAAAACCAAACATATTAACACAAACAAGTCATACCAACTGCGAAGCATGGTGGAAGGCAATTTATTTACACTTATTCTAAAGAAACAGGACCTGGCCACGTTGCACTTATCAACTCAACCATGAACTCTTCTTTATACCAAAATTGTAACAGGACAATAGAGATACAATACCTGTTGTGCCCGATCCCAGCACGGCCGCATTTTGTTTTACGATCAAACTGCGCCCGAACTGGCTTGGGACATATCACCCAGAAGTTGCAATGACCCAAGCCCAATCCTCAAAGCATTTTTATAAATTTTTGGTGGAATTGTTAAGTTGCTAAGGGATGATATCTAAAACCCAAATCTGAATTTGAAAAGGATGTACTTTTTATGACAACTATACCTGGCGATATCTGGGATATGTAGTTTAGTGATATACAGGAAAATCTGAGGCAGTGTGTCCGTTCAGTTGGTGATTACATGAAACCTGAATGTTGCCAGCACTGGTACCCTTATCTTGTAGTAACAGGCTCAAAAGCAGAATGGAAGTGTCTCAGGGGAAAGCAGAACACCCATTAAAGAAATCCTTGTACTACTTTGTACTCTGCGAGATATCCTGAGCAGATATGATTTTCCTACCATGTAAGTGATTGCTTTGTGGATCTGTATTAGAATGGGCTCAGTGTTATGTTCGCCATACACAGGCAAACTGTTTACACCAAATATTCAAACTAGCAGAGATTTCTTCCTTCCTGCACATTTTCTTTTTACTGCACAAACCTACACTGTGAAAAAGATCATTCTCCCAGCCCGACCGCTATGTTTCAGAACAAATTAAACCGTGTTTAATTCAGTAATTCAGCAGGACAGATTGCTGAACGACCCACCTGCCGGACACCTTCTGAATGACTCACCTGCCCTATAGGGATAACGTCTCCATGGAGCGGAAAGCGCCGTCTGTACATCTTTCAGGTAGTGGCATGGAAGCATCGCTGTGATGCACCCATGCCCCCCAAGCAGCGCACTGTCCACGATTTGCAGGGGACAGCTTGCACCCTATTCATTTTAATAAATGAACACAACACTAATACTTATGAAAATAATGGCAATTGAACAAGGGATTTACCAGAGCACAGACCAGATCAGACGTGGGCATACTAAGAGCCGGAGGCCAAAACAGGACCTTTAGTCTTTTAATTTTGCCCTTTGTCACCTTGGCGTCAAGATGCTCTGGCTCCCTCATTCCCTGCAATAAGTGAAGATAACACCTAGAGGAGAATTGTTTGGATTATTTTCCTAGCAGTCATAGTTTGGTGAAATAGAATGTTTAATCTTCTATCAAAAGCTTCTATTGCTTTTTAAAAAAAAATATATATTTTTTTAAACTACGAGGAGGTGGTCCAGCTCCCACCAAATGCAACCAACACGCCTCGTATTAAGTATCACAGCAATGCCTTCAGGCTCACACCACCTATACATACTTTCCAGAGGAAATTAAAGAGTTTAAACAATAAATAAATATATAAATAAAAAAGGAAAAGCTGCTTATGTCACTACTAAATGATGGGACCTGTTCCAAGTTTCTAGGTATATGATAGGATAAGAAAATATGATCAATACTAAAAGGCATCAACAAAAAAGGAAAGAAACTCAACAAGCTGGGTACTTCTAGTAAAATTTAGTGCTTGTTTCCATTATACATCGGGACCCTCTCCGCTAAACATATTGCTTGATGGGGATTCAGACGTAGAACATTCACTTACCTGCTCGGCGGATGCTCTGTCTTCACTGCGCCGTGCTGTTCCTGAACGTAGCGGAGTATCGGCGGATGTCTAAACAGAGCATCCGCCGAGCAGGCAAAGACTGTGCTCCATCGGGATTCCTGCCAAGCAATACGCTTAGCGGAGAGGGTCCCGACGTATAATGGAAACATAGCAATTTTTTAGATGTATGTGTATGTATGTATGTAGCAGGAATACCTTTATGCTACAACTTTGGGTGTTGTGATCTAGCATCAGAGCCGACTCTTAGCCTTAAAGAGGATATAGATATATATATATATATATATATATATATATATATATACACATCCTCTTTAAGGCTAAGAGTCGGCTCTGATGCTAGATCACAACACCCAAAGTTGTAGCATAAAGGTATTCCTGCTCCTACAACTTCACAGATGTGACAGGCAGAGCTGCCAGTAGCTATGATTTTGAGTGAGATTTGGTCTGGTCACTATTGGGGTGGCCATCCGCGGGTCGATTTTTTTTAATCGATCAACATGTACGTTTACAGCGACGATTGTCCTCTAATTGATGGCAGACCACCAGTTTTTTTGAGCGTGATCAAAGAAACTTGATCACACAGGGAACCAGCATGTTGGTTAACCCGGTTTGATTTTCAATACTCTGGATGGGGACCAATGGTCCAATACTGGCGATTAGACTTCTGCCCTCTGTTTTGTAAGGCCAAGGTTCCATGTCAAAAACCATTTGCATTTAGGCATAAATTTTTCTTAATAGAGCTCTATGGAGTATGATGGATCTAAAAGAAAAAAAAAACACACACACCTGAAGCGCCGCAGACGTGCTAGGGCCATCACAGGCACCTTTTTTTTTTCTTGCTATAGGCGCATCTGTGGTAAGCCGTGTTTTTCAAAACAGAGCACGTCAGTGCTGGGTCTACACTAGACGGCCAAAAAAGCGCAGGTGGTGTTATGGACGCGCTGGCGTGATGTATCCATACTGCCCGTGGTTTGCCCACTATTCTGGTGAGTTTATACAGCTCCCGCATCGGACGCATTTTGCTTAGGTTTTATGATAAACATTGGACGCCTAATGTGACTCCAGTGCGCCTGGAGTGACAAATCCACAGCGCCTGCCCGGGTCATGACGCGCCAGCGTAGACTGGCTGTCCCAGTGTGGTAAACAACGCAGTGTAGGCCCAGCCTTAGGATCAGATCTTTACTTCAGAGCTGCAACAATGTGCAATGTCAGATACCATCCCAGAGCCTGGCTTTAACGCTCCGTTATGGGAAAGTAAAGAATAAGCACATGCTGCTCAGAGAAAGTTATATCAGATCGTCATCTGCGACCAGTCACATTTCTAGGACTAACATTAGCTGTGCTCCTGGAATAGTATATGTCATCTGTATTCATGGAGAAGGGGGCTGCTCAGGTCTAGTGTTACCCAACAGTAGTTGTAGTATTTGGAGGCTATTTTAAGGCGCTGTGCTCATTGCTCTGGGATGGGGCCCCAAGAGCTTTGACTACAGAGGTGCTCAGTTTACACATTTGGAAATGGAACATGCAATACAAAATGTCATTTCTTCATTAGGTTCAGGATATAAAAATAAAAATAAAAAAAACAGGAAAGAAACAATATTCAGTGATTATAATGCAAAAATACTGAAGTGAAAATCAGCTGAGGTGGGGAAGGTAACCAGAACAGTTTTGGACATGGTTTCAGTTCCTTGCCAAGAAGGCAGTGGTTCCCAAACTTTTCTTTTCTATTTAGTAACATTACTGAGCCCCCCTCCCTATTCAAACACAGGTTAAGAATGAGGGCCCCCCCTCCCCCTGAAATACCGGACATTTCATAGATGCATTTGGGCAGAGCTAGAATGCAGTACTAAAAGTAAAAAAAGACACGATAGGGACGAAACATGTCAAGGGGGTCTATGGTTTTAGGGGAGATTGCTTCATGCCCCAACTCTTTTACATATATATGTATATCTGCAGTATGTCGTACTCAATTTGTGGTGCAGGTATGACCATTATATTTTGCTGTATGTAATTGATTTAATTATGTATCATCTACCCATCATGGATGTGATCTGGAGAACATGTGCAAGTTGTTACTCCATCTTTTTTACTGTTTTTCTGTCCGTTCCCCAGGGCTGAACTTAGTGGAGTACGTTGAACCTCTGCATCAGCAGATGTCTGAACACAGCATCCGCCAAGCAGGCAAGTGAATGTGCTCTGTCGAGACCTCCCACCAAGCAATACACTTCGTGGAGGGGGTCCCGACGGATGTGGAAACCCCCCCCCCCCCCCCCCCCCCCCCCTTATACCTGAATTGATCAACCAAAAGTACAATACCAATGTGTCAGATCACTGTTCCATTTGAACCTTCAGTCCACTGTTCAAGTATCTGGTGGGTTTTATAGGTTTATAGATGGATTTGTATCTGATGATACAAAGGAGGTCTTTGGAAAGGAATCCATCGGTTTTGCACTCGATTGATGTTAGACTGACCATTGATATTTAAACTGCACAAGCTGATCAAATTGAAGGTCCAGTCGAGCAAAAGTTGGTGTGTATATTCCATGATTTTATTCTGTAAATAGCCATACCACAGCTGAAGGTAAACCTGGCCAGACCGAGACAGTCTAATAAGCAGGTAGTGCAAAGATCCCAAGGAATGTCTCCAAGTCTAGTCTCCTAGTCACACTATCTGGCCCAGGGGTGGGAAAACATTTTTACTTGTAGGCCTGTAAGGGCCGTCCGTTGCCCAAGTCTCTCCAGCCTGGATGGGACTTAGTTTAAACACATTACATAAATACATTTTCCATAAACACAAAAAAAAAAAAAAAAACCACAAAAAAAAGGCTTTGGATAGTAAACATTTTATCGTAGATATTGGCGAATGACTGGCTCTAGAAGACCATAACAATCATCCCCTAGGCATCATCTCCCCTTTTACAGGATGGACAACAAATGGAGGAGAGCCAGTGTCTTGACACCAAGGTGACAAGGGGCAAAATAAACCTCCTTGGCGTTGTGCCCGAACCCAGTTTGTTTTTAAAGCAAGCTGTGCCCGTGTCAGCATCGGGCAAACATGTATGTGCTGTGAGAGCCCGCAGCCATTTTGCATTGCTGTAGGCTCGTCGATCCCTTCCAGCGCCACGTCTCCTATGACCCTAAAGGGGAGGGGGGTGCCATAGACTCTCATGTTAATAAAGGGGCGTGTTTTTTTTTTTTACAGCCCACATCGGTTTGCATCTCCAGAACGCCGGCCACGTGTAGAGAAGAGGGGGGAGAATCGTATAGAAAAAATGCAGCAAAACCACCATTATGACAGGGAGATTAAGGGATTAAAGAAGCCTGATATGGCCATGGGTCATTTGCTGATATAGTCAATGTTAACAAAAAGTTGCCCCACCCAGCTTATATGAAGTGAGCAGGCAAAGAAGACAAAACATCCAGTTTCAGCAAATATCAGGGAATAAGTGACAAGCTGACCATCAATCATCTCACTTGCCTAAAGCTAGATATACACACACACATCAACTTTTTCTTAATTGATCTTCTATTAAATCAGCTTGAGCAATTTATATATTGACTGTCCATTTAATATTGATCGCCTTCTGGCCTCTTGGCTTGGCAGGGAGGAATGGAATAAAGCTCTGCCCGCTGGGATGCGGACCATTTAGCCTCACCAGAATATGATCATCTCCCCCTTTTCTTCTGTCAAGAGCCTACCTGAGTGGGGAAGTTCAGCGCAACTGTTGTTCCTTATTCACTCTATAATCCCCCCCCCCCCCAATTATGAGCGGGGGGGGGGGAGGTGTCTTATAGAGCCAACAACACAGCGATGGAGAGTTGTGTTGCTGCTGCTGATGGACTATCATAAAGAACACATCATTGTTTCCATGATAGATAGAGTTCATGGGTTGCAGAAAGGATTATATATTTTTTCTTGAACTAGCTTTTTAACATTCAAAATAAAGATATTGAAAGAGCCGATGCAATACGAATAGGAAAATGACAGAAGAAAAGATTTAAGTGAACTTCTGTGTAAGTTCTCCTGAGACAGGGCGGGAGAGTTGAAAAGAGCAGTTAATCCACGCAGAAACATAAGGCGGTTGTATCAGGAGGACAGACTTTTACAGTTACTAACAGAATCCTGGAAAAACTGTGAAAGTCTTAAAAAAAAAATTTTTAATTAGCCTAGAAACTCATGTATGCATTTTGGGCTCCCGTGTTTTATAAGGAAACATTTTTAGTCTGTATGTGTATAGGAAGATACAAAAGCTTCCTTCCAAAAAAAAATCCACCACTGAGGCAGTGCCATGGAGACCGCTACTCAGGGGTTACCCTGGGGGTGAAGAAAATAACCGGCGGATTTCATTTTTGTTAAAGCGTGCCAAGTGTGAACCGCCAAGGAGGTTGAAGAAGAGCCTGTGATTGGTGGGAATGTTTTTTGGCTGCCTTTTGTCACAGTTATGCCAACAGCACTGACCAATGACTTGCCTGGGGACAGTGAAGTCTCCCAATATCTGACGTCTCCCTTTAAGACAGGAGTGTCAAACTCCAAATCTGGCCTGTGGTGCAATCTTATTTGGCCCACAAGATGGTCCTTTAATGAGCGACACAGATTTGACATTTCACCGGTTTTAATATAGTATTATGCTTCGCGCATTCCAGATTCAATGTTTAAGCAAAATGTACATTTGTTTCCATATGAAAAGATTCATCTCTTTATCTGATGAGAGGGAAAAACCCAGCGACTAAAAATCTAGTCTCCACTCTGCAACAGACAAGACCAGGAGATACCAAAATCAAATATGTGGTCAACCATCGTATCAACCACAAAATGAACCACCCCTAAAAAACATATATAGTTGTGAATACACACAATTGGTACACAATGTTCTTTCCAAGCTGACAACTGAAGGCTAAAGGTGCCTATACACACATAGATATGGGCTAGATTGATGGCCGCTTCAAGCGCCGTGCACGCTCACAGCCATCTATCTGCCCCATATCTAATGCGGCCATCCCTGTTTGAGCCAGATCAAACAATCATGCTTGAAAACAGGTATATTGCTTTGCATGGGGACCGCAGGTCTACATCCAAAGCATGGGCTGAGCTGGATGACTCAGCAGTGCTGTGTCTCCAGCTCGGACGATGCTTTGCATGGAAACCCACGGTGCCCATGCAAATCAATGGACATCGACCCCGGTTTGCAGTCATGTGCGATATCCCTGTTTTCGGGGCCGCATTAGATATGGGCCAGATAGATGGCACTCGAAGGGGACATTGATCTGGCCCACATCTATACGTGTTCCCTGCTTAAGATTTCATTCCCACCTTGAACCTTATCCCCCTCCCCCATGTGCAATATATATGTATATGCAAAACCAGCCATACAATGGTCAAGATTGCCTATCTACAGGAAACATTCCCACTCCAGTGACAGTGTCAGCAGTCATGTACTTTGGTGGGCCCCAACGTGCACTTCACTGTACAAACACACACTGAACATTTCTTCCTCAAGCTGGATAAATGTTTGCTTGCTACGACGTCAGAACATTTTTTTCCTTCTTTGACAAATTTCACACTTCCATCCTCACATATGGAAGAGATCGAAGGAAAAGGACAGTAGCTTTAGAAGCCATGTGCTATTCCTAAACATACAATGTATCCACAAATAGTGATCTGGGATGTTACTGCATCTGCTGAAACCAAAACGCAATATACAGTTGTTTACATGTTTACTTAATGATAATGCCAGAACATCTATTACATAAACCAGATAACCAGAAAAAATTTAATAGCTTTCTATAAGAGGAGTGACCAATGTCCTAGCCTTCACTTTTGGTCACATGACCAGCATTAGAAGAGTTTTTTAAATTAAATGTGTTAACCGCCGTATCACCATAAAAGTAACACCTCTAAAAAAAAATTGTATATGAATATTCCACAGGCAAATGTTGACAGTTCCCAAATTTTTTCTGCAGGGCCCTTTTCTATCCAGCGCCCACCACTCAAACTTCACAGTTTCATTGAAAACCATTTCACTCTAGCCATGTTTGTGTTGTAGTTTTGTGTACTAGTACGAAATTGTCCTCAAACTTTATTTTAAAAACACAACTTTTTTGGGTTTTCACACTATCATACAGAGACAAGTATCATATATACACACACCAATCATACAGAGACATCTATCAAATATACACA
>CM070037.1:108892922-108908011 GCA_036250615.1 Ptychadena robeensis | reverse complement strand
GGAGAGAGGGGAGGGTGTGTCCTGTCCTGCGTTTTAATTGGCTGGGGAGGACGTATCTGGGGAGGAGTTACAGGAAGCATTATCTGACAGAGAGAACACAGAATCTGCTGCCTGTCACACTCACATCGGGGAGGAGGAGAAGGGGGGCCGAGGCTGGATAAGCATTAGCTCCACTCCTTCGCCTGAGTATGGAGGGGAGAAATGAGCCGCCGGTTCACATGTGACCCTATTTGGGTCCGGATCCGGACCGGGGTCCGCCTATTGAGTAACCCGGCTATAGGATAAACTAACCATACTTAAACCAGATATATAGTCAAAATCTAAAATATATATATATTGTGGAGGATCAGCTCCAAACGGTTGCTCTCAAAGCATCATTCCACACGATTGTTTTTTTTTTTTAGGGCTCCTGCCCATGTTTATTTGCACACAAATACGTTCAAAACAAAGGATTACCCTCACAGGGGTAAAGATAAATTCAAAAAAAAAAGTCCCGAAAATGCCACACCACCTGGCTTCGCAACTTTCAACGTAAATTGGCGTCCTTGGCTTCCTGGCAGCAACAGGCCTGGGCCTCACACGCTCTGTGAGCCCCCTGTCTCCACTCGGTCAGAAGCCTTGTCTCCAACTACATTGGGAGCTGTGTCCACTCTGTCAGCAGCCCTGACACTATGGTCTTAGCTCCTTTTGTGGGGACACACCTGGCTCCACTCACCTGCAAACAGGTGTTAACTGTTTAGTGGACCCTGGGGGAATGGAGAGGCCCACCCAATTCCACCCTCTCTATCCCAGAGTCCGGGAGCCCTTTAAAGAAAACAAAACACTCAGCAACCGAACGGTGCTGGGTTAATTCAGGTGCAATATTGTGAATTGCCACTGAAGGTGCCGTATAGTGGATTGCTATAGGGAAAATCTATGTGTATTTCGATGCAGAGCTGAGATTAGGCCCTGGCTGTCACTACGCTCAGAGATGTTGGCTCTTCCGCCCAGCCATGGCACTGCATCATCAGAGACAGGGAGATAGGCGGAGCTGCCAGGGACATTCTTAATTTACTGAAATTATAAGTTTTTCTATTATTGTTCCGCATTCTACCCTATCATCGGCCCTTCACGTGGTTCTCGTACGAAGAAAAAAAGCACTTTAACCTCCCATGCAGTAATCCTGAGTATGGCTCAGGTAGATTTTCATTCCCAAAGCGTCATGAAAAAGGGTACAGGGAGATGTGCATTGACCCAGGGTAAAGGAGAATCTGAGACATTAGGCATTTTATATTCTAAAGATGAGGATGACGATCAGGTTGGTTGTGGAATACTTGTGGTGAGCGTTTGCTGTGCTTTAACAGAACTGTTAATCTTGATGTGGTCTGGCAAATGCAGTACAGAATTATGAGTGTCAGTGGAAAGTTGGGCATGAGAGAAGCTGATGTGTGAAGCTGTGTCAGAATGTAATTCCTGCCTGCGTTTACCATCATGGAGAAAATTATATATAAGTGTATATTCTCTTTTAATCTTATAACTTTAAATATCAGGATAAGATACAAAATGAATTGTTACTATGCAGGTCAAATAAAAAAATAAAAATTAGGTTAATGCAACCTTAAATATGGCTACATTTGTTATTATGGTGTTATTATTTATTTACCAAAGATTAAGTCAATATGAAGAATAATGAATAATTAAGTACACCCTCAATTCTTAGAACATAAAAATTTAGGGGGTAAGTGGCAGGTAAGTCCCATTAATTAAATTAAGTTGAATATTGATCATCAGCAAATGTATACAACTTGGCAGGAGAGGTTTGGTTGTCTGCTTTGTAGCGTTCAGGTGTGTGTTAACACAATGCCATGAATGTAAGATATCATATCAATGAGCACCAAATCTGGCAATGAAGACCACACAACAGCATGATCACGTGATAAGGGGGGGGGGGCATCCTTATGGCAATGGAGGGCCCCTCTAGGAATGACCTCCACTCCTTCCAGTGAACAAGCATAGGGGAGCCAGAGCTTCTTGTCACCAGGGTGTCTGCATATTAACTGAAATATGGCAGGTAAGTCAAATTGTGTTGATTTATATATAAAAAATTTTTTTAAGTACATTTAAGGTAAAAACATCCAATTTCATCCATATTGATTATATAAACATTTTTTTATTGTTTAATTTTGAACCTCGCAGTAGGATTCTTTTTTTTTTTGTAGGTAAAATCAATGCAGAAAATTTATTACAAGATTACAATGTCTATTGCCACACAGGGTGGCTAATACAAATTCAAATTCCCATTCCCACAAAGAACACATTATGACCCACGAGAAAACGTGTGCCCACCTCTGGTCTAGACATAGTGATAAGCAGGATAGGCAATATTCATAAATATATCACAAATTTGTTGCCTAAAGGCTCCCATACATCTGACGAGCGACGGAGTGCAATGTGATGATGTTGCTCAGAGTATCATCCAAAGTAATGGCATTGGCCAGAGATTGACAGACATGTCCGTTCTCTGGCCGACTGAGCTTTGGGGGGACAGGGACCCGCGATCCACAGCCAATTTTGCCGTCGACCAGTGGCCACGAGCGTCCATGCACAACGGTCACCCATGGCTCGCTAGGTGTATGGGGGGCCTTAATAATCGCAGTAAATTTGTAAATTCTACACTTCTTGATCTCATTATTACCTTTATTGCAAAACATAATTTGTGATGTCATGGCGATATCTAGTGGCAGAGTGTGAAATAGCAGCTGCAGTGTAATCACCACATGAGACACCCGTAGAAGTAATTCATTGCAAAAATCGGCATTAGTACATGCGCATATTGGGAACGCAATGCATGTTACTTCCCCAGAATCTTGAATATTCAAGATTACAAAGACAGTATATTTGAGATTTGAATATTCACAATCCACACTAGTCTAGACCTATAAGGGTACAAGCCAGAGAAGAAACAATTTAGGTTGGGAATGTCTTTCAAATCATTATTTGACTATCTTGAACCATTATACCCACAGAGAAATGGAAATATAATTTATGATAGTTGTCTTGCAAGAAAATCCACATTTGTTGCCTCTCTTTATAGGCTAAGCAATAACCTACTGAGCAGGGACTTGATAAACCAACCCAATCTCTAGCAGTTCAATCGGCTCATTCTCCATTTGTCTGTCCATGTCTATATCATTTACCGTGGTACCGTGTCATTCCATCCTCTAAAGTGGTCATTAATTTATCATTTATAGAACCAGATCTATTTTCGTATAAATCAGTTCAGTGGATGGTGACGTCTGCAGCCAAAGAGAAGCTGTTGCCTATCTGGCATTACATGAAACATGAATAATTCATCTGAAAAGCCCTTTCAACTGGTGACAAAGTCCTTGGAGAGAGCTGAGTACAAGTATTATTGCTCTTCTCTGTGGACGCCATGTGGTGACCTTGGAAGCTTACTCTAAAGGTGGGTTTACACGTGTAGATTTTTTCTTCAATCAAATGCCAATTAGATTTTTTTGTTCAATGTCGTTGTGGAACATTGTTCGTTCATTTATCCAATGTAACATTAGATTTTTTGTTTGTCCATCCCCATATCAAATGAAAATACATTCAAAATTACAACGCCAGATAAAATTTACCAACATGTTCCATGACCTTTCGAACATTTTTTTGTTCAAGTTCGAACAAAATGTATCCATCGAATAAATTGGCCATCCTAGAACCAAAAAATCGTTCGTTCTCAGTTGATTGAACGAAAATATCTACACCCACTTTGAATTATTAAGATACCTGAATAAACCGATCGTTCTCATTCTTTGTAGATTGTCATTTCTTTGTGGAAGCCGAAGTTAGCTTTTAATTTAAATCAGCTGAATCCATCGCAAATACATTAGAAGACCCCCAACCAGTAAAACTTTTTAATTAAAGCGGACCTACCACCTTTGCATCTGCCGCATCAGAGGTGCCAATAATAGGGCAGATCGGTGGTCAAAAGTAAAAATACTTACCTATCAAAACTGTCAAAATGCAGCAACAGTCCACCCCCCAGTAATGTCGTGCCGCGGCATGTGCAAATGGACATAGGAGGGTTTGGAGGCTAATGCCTGCCATACACACGCCGATTAGCGGACGATTTTGCCGCTGACTGACGGGTGTGCGCGCTCGCACCGTTGGTCGGCGGCAAGATCGGCCGCCAATCGGCGTGTGCCCACATGATCCCTGTCGCCCCACAGCTCAGCCGGCCAGTGAACGGACATGTCCGATGTTCTCTGGCCGATGCCGGCCGATGCCATTAACTTCAATGAAGACCGGCGTCTTCATTGAAGATAATGGCCGGCACACAAAGGGTGCCCGCCGATTAAAGTTAGCCCGGGAATGCAGCGTGATGACATCATCGCGCTGCATTCCAGAGCTCGTTGGAGCTCGTCTGTCGACACCTGTCTGTGGGTGTATGGCAGGCTTAAACAGACTACAGAGCCCTTCTGCCATTCCATTGGCCTGCTCCTGAGAGTACAATTATCTCCTCTATAATTCCTCAGAGATACAGGAAACTAGCACTTACTGTAAACTAAATTCCTTGACAAAACACTTACACTTACATATCAGCCACATCCTTAAACCACTTACTATTTTTAAGGGGGAAAGAAGAATATAAAGTAAATATGCAGCATGTGCCAGAAAAGTGGGCATGACTGAACTTTACAATATTTACCCTATATCCCTACAGCCAAACCAAAGGGCCAATACCCAATGAGGCAGAGCTTTGTTCCTTTCTTTGTGGCCAAGCTAAAAGCCAGGGCTTTGTTCCATTCGGTCCGGCCAACCCAAAAGTTCAGTGCCAGGAGGCAGCAAACAATAGTATACTGTATGTCTATATACTAGAAGTGGAGGCTCACTCTGAACCCATAGACACACTTATGGAGAGTCACATTATACAAGCTAAAACCGGGAAATTACTCATCAGCAAATATTTACATATGGGAGGAAGGGTGTGTATCTGTCACATAATATATTTTATGCAATGCAGAATGATAATTGCTGCAACTCATGCTATCTGACTAGCCTCAACTCACCTGGCTATTTACCTATATACAGTGACTTGCAAAAGTATTAAACTTTTCCGCATTTTGTCACATTACAGCCACAAACATGAATACATTTTATTGGAATTCCACGTGAAAGACCCAAACTATGTCCATAGGCGACTATTAGTCGTGCACTGCACAAAGTTGGCCTTTATGGAAGAGTGGCCATTGTTACCAGAAAAGCATAAGAAGTCCTGTTTGCAGTTTGCCACAAGCCATGTGGGGGACACAGCAAACATGTGGAAGAAGGGGCTCTGGTCAGATGAGACCAAAATGGAACTTTGTGGCCAAAATTGAAAACGCTATGTGTGGTGGAAAACTAAGGCCTTGTTTCCATTGATGCGATTCCAGGCGTTTGTAACCGCGTGGCTAAACGCATTGCATAGTTGTCGCACGTTTTTGCACGTTTACGCGACGCGATTTTTTTCCCATACGCGCCCAGAATACGCATCCGCATCTACTATGCCATGCGTTCTTGCGCGTTTTCGCGCGTTTTGAAACGCATCCAATGCATCCCTATGGGCGCGTTTTTGGGGATGCGGATGCGGTTGGGACGCGGATGCGTTTCAAAACGCTGCAGCGATCGCGCGCAACCGCACCAGTGGAAACTACATTGAAGTTTCCAATGGATGCGGTTGTTTGCGCTTACGGCCGCGCGGTTACAAACGCGCGGAAACGCGAGGAATCGCATCAATGGAAAGAAGCCCTAACACTGCACATCACTATGAACACACCATCCCCACTGTCACATATGGTGGTGGCAGCACCATGCTCTGGGGGGGGCCTCTCTTCAGCAGGGACAGGGAAGCTGGTCAGAGTTGATGGGAAGATGGATGGAGCCAAATACAGGGCAATCTTGGAAGAAAACCTCTTGGAGTCTGCAAAAGACTGGAGACTGGGGCGGAGGTTCACCTTCCAGCAGGACAACAACCCTAAACTCCCTGAGCTGGAGCTGTTTGGGAAAGAAGAATGGGCAAGGATTTCAGTCTCTAGATGTGCAAAGCTGGTGGAGACATACCCTAAAAGACTGGCAGCTGTAACTGCAGCAAAAGGTGCTTCTACAAAGTATTGACTCAGGGGGCTGAATAATTACGCACACCCCACTTTGCAGTTTATGTATTTGTAAAAAATGTTTGGAATCATGTATGATTTTCGTTCCACTTCTCACGTGTACACCACTTTGTATTGGTCTTTCACGTGTAATTCCAATAAAATTGAGTCATGTTTGTGGCTGTAATGTGGAAAAGTTCAAGGTGTCGAATACTTTTGCAAGCCACTGTATACATATATATTGCAGTAGAAATTTTGTATGTGTGTACTCATTCTGTGCAATTAACCTTCTTAGTGTTCATGACGAGCCCATCTCTGTGAAGAACAAACTCTGGATGACAGCCGCATATCCCCGGAAAGCTATGGCGATGCTGCTTCCAGCCGCAGCATTTCCGGGGCTCTGCGGCTTCACTGATCGCGTCGCGGTGACTCGGAAGGGGGCGAGGGTAAGCAGTGCCATAGACCTCCATGTTAATGGAGGGGCTTCTGCTCTCCAGACCTCACTGCCAGTGTCATGAATGACACTGGCTGTATGGAGAGGGGAGGGAGGAAATGGCAGGCAGTGTACCTTGTACACTGCTGCCATTGCCTGTACCACACTGTTAAAAACGGTGCGGTACAGGCAGTGCGCTAGGGAGGTTAATATATTATGAGACAGAGATGCCTCCCATATGTAAACAGACATGAAATAGCAGAGTGAGTTGAGGCTCCCCCCTGAGTATTTTGACCAAAATACTTTGTGTTCTGACATATTTCTCTCACAGTTATTCAGCAATTTGCAATACAAACCCTCTTATGTAGGAATAGCCGGACAGGCTTTAAAAATCCTATCATACCAGTGAACCTTTGAAGATAATGGCCTTGCTATGCCGGTTCACCTGTTGTCCTTAGCCAGGGGTGGGCAAACTTTTTGATTTGTGGGCTACAATGGGTTTTTAATTGGACAGAGGGACCAGACATGTAAGGTCCCGAGTCCTTCCCGTTTGGGTAGGAAATTTAAACAGATCACATTGATACATTTATGTAGAAGGAGATCTTCCTCTAGGCCTGATCTCTACTTACTGAAAACGAGCGGAGGAGGCTGTGTCTTGACACAGAGGTGACAAAGGGCAGGATTGAAAAGACTAAAGGGGACAGATATGGCCCACGGGTCGTAGCTTGCCCACATCTGTACTTACCATTGTATTTTAGAAAAAATCCTCACAACCTTGTTCTTTAGATGGCTTAACCTAAATTGTCTAGTCACCACAAGGTAGACAAGAGTGACGTCACCATGCTGCGCTCAATCACAAATCAATCTAACAGTGAATCGATGTGCACCACTTTCACATCGATTATCGTTCGATGGGGACCCTGGTTCTGTGTACACCTACGTAGGAAAACATCTCAGAACAATGGCTGGGAGTTGCTGACAGGCAGAGCTGAGAACAGGACACAGGATGGCTTTAAGGAGGGGGCTACCCCCTGCACTGTGCACAGCAGCCCGTGCTTGTCTCCGCCCCCTTTCCTGTGTCCCAGCTTTGATCTTTGTGTTGGCAGCGCTGGCTGCAGAGAGAGTGTCCCTGTGCACTGCTTGCCCCTACAATTGACCGGAATTTACAGACATTTCCGTTGCCAGTTCGACCAACCTTTCTTTGAGTCCCGCTTGAAGACAGTAGTGGTCGTGTTAGATAGCCGCGAATACGCACAACGTGGTGTCATCACTCAAATCGGCCATCGATCGAGTGGCTATCTACACATGTATGGAAACCTTTACACTTGCCCATTTTATCTATTTCTGGCACATGACCATCAGAAATCAACTGTCCACTCACTGTCTTACATATCTCAGCCTTTGGCAGGTTCTAATGTAGTGAGAAAACCAATGGTAGTCACTTTCCTTGTAAGTTTTGAGACTGATAGTTGTGTAATAAATAAAATGTACATATTTACTCATGGTTTGCTTTGCAATGGGCCCTATTTAGTATTACTAAAACATTTTCTTTTATTAAGTGGGAGTGGTGCTACTACAATAAATAACCCTTTAACAATTTTGGCAATATTATCTGAAATGCACAGATTCTTGGCTCTCAATGAAATTAAATTGTCGTGATTCATTATAGAATTCACTGCCAATGTAATCTAAGAGACATGTAAAAAAAAAACTTCAAGCTGCTCCCAACAAGCCAACTAATAACTGATTTTTTTACTACTTGTGAAAAAATATTGTAAATGTTCTTTTAATTGAAAACCTCTGTGTTTATCATGTCTTCTGTAACATGTCCACAGACGTTAGAAAGAACTTGAGTAAATGCATACATCTGCCACACAATATAATTGCTTATCCTGTACAATAAACACCATTGTGGACCCTATGGTTAGAAAGAAACAGATTGTACAGCACATAAGGGATATGATCGAGCACTGGCTGTGACATCATTGCAACATGATTCATTTGTCGAAAGAATTTCAGCTGCTTTGTTTTATAGGAAACAATTAGATGACGGTTACCGAAGGTTTGGCCTAAGTCTCTTTTTACAGCAGATAAACCTCCCTAGTTATACAGTAAATTCTCATAAAAATAAAATAAATAAAATGACTGTAGGTATAACTAACAACAGTTAACTAATATTTCTAATAAAAAAGATTTAGCAAAAATTTCATTGTTGATAGCTGCTCAGATGTTGACTTGTACACCCACACCGGTGAAAAGCCAAAGTACAACCTGAGAGCTGGTTACACAAAATATAAAACGGATTGGCCTAAGTTCACCAAAGTTTATTTTAAATTTAGGCCTTGTTTTATTGTTTACTGTATTTTTCTGACAATAAGATGCACTTTTTAACATTAAAATCAATGGGAAAGTGTCCCTGCCTCTTAAGGTCCCCATACACGGGTCCGATTCCCAACGGATTCCGATCGGGACGATCGATTCCGGGCGCGTGCACGCTAAACGATCGTCCCGGAATCGCGTGAAGCCCACCTTGCCCGATCGATCACGTCCGATCGATCGGGGGCCCAGAATCGGATTTGCCAGAGAACCAACATGTTGGTCTTTCTGATCCGATTCAGCACACAGCAGGGGGAGTTGCCATGTGTGAAGTGATCGATCGGGCACAGAATCGTCCAGGAATCAGTGGCCCAAGGTGGTAGGGACAGGCTTAATTGGGCGATCGATTGGACATCCGATTCCCTCTGGCATCGCGGAATCGATCGGATGGGTGATCGACCGGCCATGGAATCGGAACATGTATGGCTAGATTTAGGCTTTGTTTCCATTGCGTTGGGACCCCTCCGCTAAGTGTACACGCTTAGCGGGAGGTCCCAACGTAACAGATAGACTTACCTGCTCGGCGGAGGGTCTGTCTTCATTGCGCTGAGCCGATCCGCCGGTGTAACCGGCGGATGTGTAAACAGACCATCCGCTGAGCAGGTAATGTCTGTGGGATACGTCGGGACCCCAGCGTATACGCTTAGCGTAGGGGTCCCGACGTATAATGGAAACAAACCCTTATGTTCCGAATATGTATATATTTTTTTTAATCCCAACCATCCTGCGAGCAATATCTACGCATCCCAGGAGGAAGAAATGTGTTCCATCCCTCCAGCCAAGCCAAAAAAAAGCTCCAAGATATCTTATTCTGCATTAGCACTAGCAGTACCATCCTCTGAACACTCTGACTCCACTTATGTAGAGACACATTTTACCATTAGATTAGCAACAGTTGTGACTATTACATAAAAAATTGCTATTACAACATTTTGCGTGGGACAAAGACTCCATATCTCCTCCCTATGTAATCGCCTGCTCAAGGGTAAGTTTGTCCTTTGCATAGCTTGTAAAAGGTGTCATTCATAGAATGTTCGAATGGTACTGCTAGTGACGACACTGCCCTGCACACTCTGCTGCGGAAAGAACTTCCTCCTGGCACTGGCTTTGGCTGGATGAATATAGAGTGAATATGCATGGCCCAGTCCTGCCTACTTGTGACATGGAAATTCTATATGATAGTCGAAGGCTGGGGGAAGTTCAACAAATTGGGGATGCTTTTGGGCCAGTGCGTCTTAAGTCCAAAATACTGAATTAATTAATCATAATATGTGGATTATGCATCTTGGTCTAACCTGCTTGGCCAAAACTCCACTACGTTTGCCAAAACCAGAAATTTGTAGTGTCACATGTGGTGGAGACCGCTGTTAATTTAAATGTGCTCATGCCATTGTTTTTTTAAAGAGGGGGGGTCGTCGAAGTACCTACCCATGGAAAATTTATTGAGACGCCTACCAAAACTGACCATTAGATTTACACATTTTGGCAAAATAGTGTTTTTTCTTGCCTTACCCTACTTTTTTTCATGTGACTTCTGAGTCTCCACATTACAAACCAATTTAGTTAGAATCATTAGTGAAGATATCAAGAGAGAGGAATGATCCCCCTGGCAAAATTTTCAAACACCAATGCCCTGTGTGGCCAAACCTTACTTCCCTAGCATTTCTAACGGCGGCGGTCAGGCAAGCGCACAGAGTACAAATGTACTCTGGTTGGAAATATTCTGCCCTATCACCCGCCTCTGTTCACATCATGGACCTTCATCCATAATTGAAACTCTGTGTTTATCATGACTCTTAACATGTCCACAGATGTTAGAGAGAACTTGAGTAAACATGAGCTGGACACCAAGGTCCCCACCAATTAACATGGAGGTCTATGGGGCATCCCCCCCCCTTTCAGCATCATTAGGGAACGTCAGCGGAGTGGGTGCTGAAACCTGTAAATGCTGTGGCGAGAATGAGAATACCGTAGCTATTCGGTGGGTTGCGGGTATTTTGGGTTCGCCCGATCCCCCGCTCCATCCAGCGTTTGGGGAACCTACCCCATAAGCAAACTAACTGTTTCATCTCAAACACGTAAGGAGGTGTCCACGCCACTAGAATAACACTTCATAAAATACATTCCAATTAAAACATGTCTTTATTTTTAATTGAATACGTCATAAAAAAACTTATAGTTCAAATTTGTTTATAAAAGTTCATACAATACAGTTGTACAATATCCCCAAAGTAAGAGGATGTCTGTTTTTTATATTTTTTTTCCACGCATTTCATTGTCACCCCTTGTGGTCTTCCTCGGAAATAAGATTCCCTAACAACAGACATACACCCATAGGTCATTCACCAGCCTTGTGCTGAAAAAAATTCCCTCCCCCCCCCCGTCGCATTACTTAATTAAGGACAGTCGGTAAATCCCGAAACCTTATACCTTCAGCGGCCCCCCTTATTCTAGTTTTGTTTAATCCACTAATCATCGTCGGCATCTCCCAGGTTGGCGAAAAGGAGAGCCCCCCTCCCTATTAATACAAAGGTTATGAATGAGGGCTCGCGCCCCCCCCCCCCCCCCAGAATCCTTCACCTCACCCCCCCCCCCCCCCCGTTTGGGACCACTGGGTTAAGAGATGGGATCCCTCTCCAAGAGTTGGTAACACCCCCACCATGGAACCCCGGAAATCAGATGAAAAAAAAGAAGATAAAGTAGAAATGTGTATGAGTGTAGCACTAGGTGGTTGAACAAAGATTCATAACCACCACAATCAACTTTCAGTGCAAATAACCCCCCAGCGCTTGCTAAGAATAGAAGAAAGGCTGGTCGGGGATAAAATGGTCCCGGGGTCCCCGTATCCCTCCCTTTTTGAAATCAATGGATATTGGAGCACTGCAAGGGAATTGCAGTGTAAAGAAAGTCCTCCAAAAGCGTGTCTTCCGTGCCATCCAGTAAATAATTCTATTTTACAGTCCACATCACTCTGGGAGAGTCCAAGGCAGCTGCTTTTGTCTTTAGTTTCTTATGGCAGAACACTTGTTTGCTATAGTAGCTTTTTGTGATTTTACTAGATGGGCGAACCTTGGCCCCCAAGCGCAATGGCCATAGATGGGGGACATCTCAGGAACACAGGTGAGGTGCCTGGACCCACAACAACTGGTGGGAAGGTGCGAGTATGTTCATTGGCACAGCAATGGCCCAGAAGTGGGCAAATTACATTGTGGTAATGGGCTGGGCACATCATATAGACTGGCAGCCAGGGGCACTGCACTGCACGTAGGTAGTAGATAGCCTTAAGGTCAGGGGTCCAGATGTTTTAAATAAAAGCATGAGTTTAGGTGTGATTAAGGCGGATGTTGCGTTTTGGAAAAAATGTGCTTTTGAGCAACATCTATATAATGGCTCTAAAAAGTGGTTTGAAACGCAAGGGTGCTTGGGACATGGGATGCCTAAACAGGATCCCCTGCCTAAACCGCAAGTGTTGAGACAGTTCGAATATTACACTAGTAAAAAACCACACCAGCGAGAGGCCTATCAAGTAAATAAAGGTTTATTAATTCACATCCCTCTGAAAGTTTTCATAAAAGGGAAGGCTATAAAAACACCAATATATGAGCAGGATTGCATGTGGTCGCTATTAATTAGGAAAAACTACAGAAAATTTTTTCTCAACCACATTTTCAAAATAGCTTGTTGTTGCGTAATTCGCAACATTATTTTTGTAGTTATACATACTCTATCACTGATGGTCAGAAATTTGCCTTTTAAAAGCAATGCAGGCTGCTGCCACAAATAACAACTAATGGAGTGATGAGAATGATAAATGTTTAAATGACTTGCTGTACACATGACATTGTGACTTTTAGTGGAAAATCCTTTATATGTCACTCGGGTGCGGGGGGGGGTGTAGAGGAAGTTGAACCTGCTAAATGAACATAATGAGACTTGGATAACAGTGTTGAGCTGGAATATTTGAATTGCGAATATATTTGGCAATATTGGCTAGATTCGAGGGGAATTCGCAATTTTCCGAAATATGGTGGTGGATATTGGACATTTCGGGAAAATAAAATAGCACATGTGACCATATCATTTGAAGGTAATTGCGAGGCGATACAAATCGTGCAATTGCGGAATATTCTGAATATAAACATCAAATTATTTTAGAGATTATTCCCCACACACGCAAATTTGAATATTGCCTAGGCACTCATCACTATTGGATGATATAACAGCGGAGAGGAGCAGAAGGATGAGCATATTACTCTTCTGCGTCTCGTGCTAGAAGATGCTGTCATACTTCATGACTTGTGGCAGGGATGAACTGTGAGAAAAAAGGGAGGGAACATAAACCTGCCTACCAAACACCCCCCCCCCCCCTCCCCCATATTACTAACACCACACAGCCCTCCCCTTTTCCAACGCTTACCAAATAAAAAGACATGACACCGGTTTTGACTAAAGCTAGGCCATACATGTTCCGATTCCATGGCCGATCGTCACCCATCGACTGATTCCGCGACTGCCAGAGGGAATCGGTAGTCCTATCGACTCGCCCAATTAAGCCGTCCCTACCACCTGGGCCACCGATTCCTGGACGATTCAGTGCCCGATCGATCAACTTCACACATGGCAACTCCCCCGTGTGTGCTGAATCGGATCAGAAAGACCAACATGTTGGTTCTCTGGCAGATCCGATTCTGGGCCCCCGATCGATCGGACTTGATCGATCGGGCAAGGTGGGCTTCACGCGATTCCAGGACGATTGATAGCGTGTCACGCGCCCGGAATCGATCGTGCCCAGAATCCTTGGGAACGGAACATGTATGGGGGGCCTTTAGAAAATTGGGTAATAAACTAGACCAAATCTTTATTAAGTCAGTGCAAAAACATAGCCATAAACAATAAAACAAGGTCCAAGACAGTGACCCCCAAGTATCCAACCGCCTGTACCAGCCACCAGCCATACCATGCCAGCTCAATGGCTACTTCCAACTTTAACCTTGGACCATTCCAAAAACCAACTGGGTCATTGACCCTTTCTCAAGCTCCAATAAAACTGGTGACTGCCCTACCACCAGATCAACACCCCATAATGATGCTCCAACCATGTCTTCTTGGACACTGTCAGGGACTTGCCTGCTGTCACAACACAAAAGAAGACAAAACAAAAACAAAGAACACATCCATATCCAATCCCTCGGTCTGTCAGATGGCGATGTCCAAAGAAAATAAAAAACACAGGGAGGGTAGACGACTTCTTGGTTCCAACACAATTGTTGAATAATCTTCCGCCACCAAGTTTTACCTCCCGCACCACACCTCTCCCTTCTGACGTCACTTCCGGTCCAGACTTCTGATGGCGCTCCTGTCCATCCCCCCCCCAAGTCAAGAATCCCTCTTGCTGGGGCTGGGTCATTAGAATAAAATCAGCTGTGCAGCATGGCAATCCTGCATGCCGGGTACTGCAGGTCAGATACCTGCCAAATGTCTGTCATTGCAGATTTCCAAATCCACTGTGATTTGCTCAGGAAATGATAATAGTGACAGATCCTCCAATTCATGAATAAGTCAGGACATCGCAAAACTGATATTTCTTCAAGATGGAAACATTTAAAAATCTTCAACAAAGTTTGTTAAAATATCTGCAATAAAAAAAAGACCCAGATGAATTTTTTTCAATAAAAGTTTAATTACATGGTAAAGCTTAACTCTACCCAGACATAAAAAGACTGGGAGCAATAACTAAATAGCTATACATCCCAGGGGGCTAGAATCTGTTACATTTCCTTCCATCAAAGCAAAAAGGCCACTGCCAAAAAGGAGGCCTTAGTTCCAGCTTAGTGTGCAGGCCCGAAACTTTAATATGTGTATATACACTTGCAACTTATGGAGAGTCACATTTTACAATCCGGCACTAACAACTGACCCCATGAGGACCTATTTACAATGGGTGGAGAGATGAGTCTGTGTTTCATAATTTTATTACTGCAATGCAGAATGTTAATGTAAATACACAACTCATGCTTTTATAAAAAAAATCTACTTACTCAGCCATTAGTGTTGTAGTACATGCAGAACCTGTGTAATAGCTGCCTATATTTGTGGGATGTAGGTGTGTATGAGTTGTGTATTTATATTTACATTCTGCTTTGCATTGCAAAAATTATGTGACACAG
>CM070037.1:108807979-108825855 GCA_036250615.1 Ptychadena robeensis | reverse complement strand
TGGTGCACTTTTGGTACAGAAATCTGGACCTCAGCAGTGCGCTAGGGAGGTTAACTATGGCTGTTTAAAACGGACCTACCACCTTTGATTCTGTCTTCTATTATCAACACCACATGTGGCAGATCGGAGGTCAAAAGAAAAAAGAAAAAAAGGAACTTAACCAGTAAAACGTTTAAAATCCAGTGATGCTCCACTTCCCCAGTGACTTGTGCCATGGTGTGTGCGAAAGGTTACATGGGAGAGTTGTCATCCCTGCAGACGTCTACTCTGCCCTCTATGTCCACATGCGCCCACAGCCAGCCACTTCTGAATTTTGTGGCGCGGAGGGGCGGATCATCTCCGGATTGGAGGAGGGAGCGTTACTAGAAGAGTCTTGCTCCTCCATCTTGCTGCCTGGAGGACCGGACACTCCAGTCATGGTGGCACAGCAATGAGCAGGAAAGGTGAGGATTTCGTTTTTAATTTTGGGGGTCGCTGTCCCTGGATGACGACTGCATGGAGGTGAGTTATGTATATATTTCATTTTTTTTTAAGGTTTTTATTTTTTAAGCTTACATCTGCTTTAATTTGGTTTCTGCTGAATACTTTTTGCATTGTGGAAATAGCATTAGCAATGATATTCTTTAAAAGCAGTTTGTGGAACTGAAATATCAACCCACTTACCTGAAAGTTTTAAGAAAACAAATATAATCATTGTAGTGGATATGGATTGTATGTAGTAAATATTATCTATCCAGTGAATTGTGTTGTGATTACCATCTCCGTCCTTCTTTCTAAGCCGTTGCAGAGGCAATAGAGAAATGGAAAGCAGAGAAGGAAGCTCGCCTTGCGTCTGGTGAAAAGAATGAAGAAGAGGAGGAAGTCAATATCTATGCAGTGACAGCTGATGAGGTAAAAATACTTAGGCTAAGTTTACACAGGTGGTTTTTTACTGCCAGGTAAACGGCCGTTTAGCGTGGCCGACAGGCGGACGCCATATTTGGCGTCCGCTGGTCGGTTTTCGGGCGGCCGTCCCATAGAAAGTCTATGGGGCCCTTAATTAGACGCCCTGTAATCGCCTGCACTGTTGTGCAGACGACTACAGGGAGTCGTTTATCCCGCGGCTGCAGGAGCGCACTGGCGGTTTCCGATCGCCAGTGTAATCTTAGCCTTACTTGGTTCAGTTATACAATATGTCTTTATCTTACAAGATGATGATTTGCTATGGGGGCATCCCTTCTTTTAGGGGTCCGCACAGTCCTTGTGCCACTTTTCTGCACCTTGGTTTCAGAAAATTCTCCTTTTCTACTAGTTGCACATTGTTGTATTCATAATCTTTGTTACAAATGCTATTCTGTTTCAAGAACATGGACATCTGACTCCAAGATCAATCACTGTACATAAGAGAAGGGGGTCATCTAAGGCAAATGATCAATTAAACTAAAAAAATGAGAGGACACATGATTAGAGCATGCTGCTTGTAATAAGCTGGAAGATATTGTACAGTATAGTGTTATCATGGATTCACTGCACAGAGCAGAGTTCAGGTAGGTGATCTCTTCTTCATGCCTCCTTACCAATCATCAATACATGGCATGCGGACTTTACCTTTTTGTATCTTGTAATGGGAAAATGTCATTTAACGAATTGTGTGAAAATAAGTACACCTTATTGTATGGTCCGCAAATGTAGTATTACCCTTTGTAATAAAACTGCCACCAATTGTAATACCACAGTTGGATTTCAATTAGGCTAGTTCAACACCTTTGAGTTCAGATCAGCTCCGTGGTGGAATTTTTGGTTTGCTCCAGATCATTATCTTGTTTCAAGAAATAGGAGCAAAGAAACCCAAGAACATTATAATTCCTTTACCTTAAGCTAGCCATACACAGTTCGATACTCCCGTTCGACCGACTTAAAATGATTGATTCTTAAGCCGAACGTACGGAAATCGATTCCTACACACCTGGTAGGATCGACCAATAGTGAACAAAAAAATTGATTGAAAAGTGATCAGACACATTGGTAAATTTTCATACAAATATCTGACTTTTTTTGGGGTATTTTGATTGATTTGTTTATGATCGTAGAACCGTATTTGGGATCATAATTACGATCGTACTACACGTGCGATCCATAGTTTAAATTGATCGGGTTTAAATGTTTCACACTGTGTGGTGATATGTGCGATCGATGTTAGGCTAGGTCTCCAATATGCGCTGGCATCTGCTGCGCATGTCAGCGCAAGCATCCGTTACATTCCTGTGGACGTGGATGGCTGCGTCGACCTCAATATGACCAAGGCTCGGACCGACGGATCGGGAGCTCTGACGGGCTGTGGAGACAGCCCTGTTATAGCCCCTTTGATGTCAATAGGCGGCTCATGCACTTCGTTAAAATCCCTGTGCTGAACGCAGGGATTTAACGGGTATTGGAGACCTGGCCTTAGACTGGAGCAAGTTTGTACAATCAAATCTAAGAATGATCATGCAAAAGTCAACCTGTGTAAGGCTAGCTTAACTCTATTCAGTTGAATTGTTGTTTTACTTCTGAAATTCAAATTTTTTTAAAAATATTTTGCCGACGGGGGCCAATCAGCATCTTTTTGATAGATTTTTATTACAGTGGATTTTTACCTTTTGTAAGATGCTAAGACTATGTTTCCACTGCGTCTAGGGCTCTGTCAACCCCCCCCCCCCCCCCATACATGTTACCTGCCTGCTGCACTGTTTACACGGCATGGAGCAGATCCGCCGAGCGGAGGTTGGCGTAGGGGGTGTTGACAGATCTGCACATGTTGGACCACTTTTCCATAGGGCAGACTAAATGCTAACCATTTCACACTAGCCACGCTATGGTTGCGATGTGTTTTTTTGACAGTGTTAGTGGCAACACTACCACTTGTGATACCGGTGAAACCGTCCATTTCCACATTGTGCTTTTACATTTGTCAGACATATTGTGCTCAGTGTGTCCACGCTGGATTTTGCAATGCCTAATCTAATCGAGATACTTATCTGCATATGGTTGACAAGTGGGCAGCTCTGGCTTTGAAATGACCCGTGCCCATGTGCTGTGAGCATGTTAGAGTGGCTCATGACAAGAGAATCTCATGATACAGATCATGTGACTTGGTCAGAACAAAATGTAATAATGTAAACACAGATCGATCATCAAAATGCCTGTGTTGCTCAATGTTTGTCAATATCTGTTAATAGTTAAGCGATTTTTGTCTTGATTTTCTAGTTGTCTGTTTCTGTGGAAAAAAATGGATTACATTATCTGCCATTTAACACTCTGTGTGCGAGTGTACGTAATGTGTCTTCTATAAAAATTGAGTATGAGTGAGCATTGGTGTACACAGTACACACACTGCAAAGGCAAGGGGAGGTACCTAATTTTACTAAATAAATGTTGAAAAAATACTCAAGTATAAGTCTAGGCAACAGAAACAGCAAATGAGCTTTTGTTTGGAGATGTTATTTCAGCTGACATGGACCTAGGAAATGGGAATTCAGGTCGAGGGGCTTCGACCTCCTTGACAAAGTACTGAACCCCTTTGGGGGTCAGGGTATGGATCCTTTTGTGCACTCACTTATTTGCATCAGTTGTATAGTTTCATGGTTGGTGCTAGCCACCTACCAAGGGCACTTCAATAAAATATGTGGTTTTTGCATAAGTTAATTTGACTTAAAAAATGTTTTTAAAGTTATGTACATTTATGTAAAAAGTACATATGCTATACCCCTTTCCTACTTCTCCAGCAATATGAGTGATGATATCATGTTCAGAGGCTTTAAACTAAGGGCATGTTTCCACTACATTGTTTGATCCGTCGAGACCCCCTACGCTAAGCGCAGTGTTTGGCGGGGGTCCGGACGGATCACATACACTTTACTTGCCCCACAGATGCTCTGTTCTCACGGCACTGAGCCATTCCGCTGATGCATGGGGTTAATGTAGTGCAGTACGTTAACACCTACATTGGCGGATGTCTGAACAGAGCATCTGCCAGGCAGGTACAGTGTATGTGCTGCGTCCGGACCCCCGCTAAGCACTGCGCTGAATGTAGGGGTCCCGACGGATCGAACAATGCTGTAGAGGCATGCCCTAACTCACAAAATTACACAATTTACATACACTAAATACCGTATATACTGGAGTATAAACCGCTCAGGTCCACTCAGCTGTCCTGGGTGTTTGCTGGTCTAAGGATCACGGAGCCGCAGCCTCTGAACGCTCCGCTGTGTTTCCGACATCTGCTTGTGAAATGTAAACATACAGCACCACACTGCCCTCTGGTGGCCTGTTTAACCTCTTTCATTGATCAACTGCAGCCAGACTCACCTCCCACTGGATTCCGCCAGCAATCTCTGGGTCTGCCCCGATCGCGTCACCAGCGCCATAGACCTCCATGTTAATCGATGGGGCGTTGCTTCTTCCCAGCATGCTTGCGGCGTCACGTCATCATGCTCTGGACCTCCCCGAAGAGCTGCAAATCTTGGGGCAAAACCCATCCTGTAATAACAATGAACCTGTGTTCTGTTAACTTTATTGATGTTGTGGCACTAAAGCCCCCCATACACGCTTAGATTTTATGGCCGGCCAAAAGATCGTGTGCCGATCTTAATCTTAAATAGCTTAAATCTGCAGCCAAATCTATCTAAGCCATTACGGACATGTCCGTAATTCTTAGATCGGTCTGATACTTTAGACAGGGACGCAGTGTACCCGTCCAAAGTATGGGCATATTCCCTCAGCTCCGAGGGATTTCACATCCATCGGGCTGAGGAATCATAACCTGCCTCCTGCTTATGTCCCTGTGAGGGAGGGAGGAAGGGGGGGGGGGTGCTTCTCTCCCTCCGTGCTGACACACAGCACAGTCAGCTTGTCTGGCGGGTCTGCCGACCCATGCAAAGAGTGCACGGGCCGATTGTGACCCCAATGTTTCGGCCGGTTGGCTGCGTGTGATGACGCATTGTCAATCGGCTAAAACATCGGGTCATAATCTATACGTGTATGGGGGGCTTAAGAATAATCCTGTTTGATTCATTCCACGGGGCAATGGTGCTTTCTCTATATTTTTCGAATTGAGAAAACTCCACTATCTGACTTTTAATCTCCTACCCTCGGCTTAAGGTATACTCCAGTCAATATGTTTTGCCAGTTTTTGTAGATAAAATTGGGTACCTCAGCTTATACTCGAGTTTGTACAGTACTTTATTTTAGTGACTAATATGCTGTGTGTTTGAAATGCAGACAGATCATAGTTTTATGGGGAATTGCTGAGAGAGAGTCTTTTGTAAAACTATGCTAGATTGAATCTAGTGTTGGAGTGGAATGTCAAATCCTTTCAGGCAGCCGTATGCTGTATAATAATCCGAATATTTGTACATAATATTTAGTAAAAATTGTATTAACCCAAACAAATTTGCTAAACGCTATTTAAGGGTTTGTTTTCACATACGTCGGGATCCTCTCCGCTAAGTGTATATGCTCGGCGGAGGATCTGTCTTCACGACACCGAGCCGCTCCGCCAATGCAAGGCTCAACGTAGTCGAGTAAAGCTGGGCATACACACGGCGACCATCGCCGACATCTGCCGCCGATTTCTTCCGGGATTGTTAACGTGATGACGTCATCACGTTTACAATCCCATTGCATTCTGGGGTGCTTCAGTCGGCTGGGCACCCTTTGTGTGCCGGCCATAAGCTACAATGAAGCGGCCGCTTCATTGTAGCTTATGGCATCGGCTCGCGCCGGCCAGAGATTTTCCGACATGTCGGATCTCTGGCTGGCCGAGAAGTGGGGCGACAGGGATCTGTCGCCCCATGTGGGCACATGCCGATAAGCGGCCGATTTTTAACCTGACCGACGGCGTGAGCGCGCACGCCCGTCGGCCAGGTTAAAAATCGGCCGCTTATCGGCATGTGTATGGCCAGCTTAAGTTGAGCCTCTGCACCAGCGGATGTGTAAACAGATGATCCGCAGAGCAGGCAATATCAACGTGCTACGTCGGGACCCCCGCTAAGCATATACGCTTAGCGGGGGTCCAGAGGTAGCACGTTGATATTGCCTGCTCAGTAGATGATCTGTACTATACTCTTACCGACATATGTGGAAACACAGCATAATAATTTAAAAAAATACACCGCATGGAGGAAAGGCAAGATGGTGGGAATCTTTCCAAGTGCTTTGTAAGTTTAAAAAAGTCTCATTTACTGTTCTCTGAAGTGACTGTTGTGTTGTGTTTTTAGTCAGGAGAAGACAGCGACCCTGAAAAAGAAGGAGATGAAGGCCAGCAGAAGTTTATTTCTCATGTACCAGTACCATCTCAGAAAGAGGTAAGTTGTATTGACACAATCTGCATGATATCATATACTTTGTTTATGGCTATAGAATGGCTATTTCTCCCAAATCAGTAAATCGGTTGTGGAGAAGCAGAATCGTGCACATTTCTTATGCCTTATGGGAGAGCTCATTTCTATAATTATAACATTTATACATTTTTTTAGTTAAATCAGTTTTTATTGTTTTCCAAAAAAACAAGTACATATAAGTACGTACAAATAGATGTCACAAAAAATCACACAGAGAAAAGGGTATTACAGAAAAAGAAAGAGGGGCAGGGTGTAACAAATAAATATACAAATATACAAGTAACACTCCCTTTAGCAAGCACATGAAAAGTATCAAAAACAACATCTGTGAACGCTTCCATATCCCACATCACAACTTGTATCCCGCCCGGGGGGAAAAGGCTACATGGGGTCACTGCATGGGGGAGCTTTGCTAGCGTTCATGTAAGTCAAGGGTTGGTTTGCATTGTGGTGGTGTATTCTGCCGACACCGAGATAAAATCCCACTTCTTCTATATGTCAAGAAATTTGTGCTCTATTCTCATTTATTTCTAAAGCGCTGACATATTACGCAGCGCTGTACAATAAATTAGAGTGGAGATACAACACAAGATAACACAGGTACAGGTTATGACACAGGTGGAGCAGATAAGCCTACCCGATCAGGCTTACAATCTAATAGGTTGGGAAACAGAGTATACAATAGGTGGAGGGGACTGGACTGGTGGTGATGTTAGGAATGAGAAGATGGGTAGACCTGTGTGAAGAGGGGGGTTTTCAGGGCTTTTTTCAAAGTAGGAGCAAGTCTAATGGGGCGAGGGAGAGGGTTATAGAGTGTAGGAGCAGCCCTTGAGAAGTCTTGAAGCCGTGCATGTGATGATGTTATGAGCGGGGATGACATTAGTAGGTCACTGGAGCTAGCGGAGGGGGCGGTTAGAGGTGTATTTATGTGCCAGGTTGGAAATGTTAGTAGGACAGGAGGTGTGGAGTGGTTTTAAAAGTGGGGCACAGAACTTGCTATCCATAGACTCAACTATTCAGAACACCTCTATCATTGTTAAAACTTTTAAAATAAGTTCTATACACTCAAATACATGTTGGTAAATATACACACAGATTTAAGGGGCGAAGCGGAGACTAGCCAAAGATCACATTATCTAGTGTCCGCTTCGCCCACCTAAAGCCCCCACATACAGCTTTCAATCTTTCCATACAATTTCTGTACAATCAAACTTTTTTCTACCAAAACCATGTAATATGAGAACCTTTCTAAACCTTCCAATCACTATGTATTCTATCAGGGAGGACCAGGCACTACATAGCAGTGATATATACCTTCCAATAACTATGTATTCTATCAGGGAGGACCCGGCACTACATAGCAGTGATATATACCTTCCAATAACTATGTATTCTATCAGGGAGGACCCGGCACTACATAGCAGTGATATATACCTTCCAATCACTATGTATTCTATCAGGGAGACCACTATACTACACAGTTGTTGGTAGATCTAATGAAGATTGTATGGATCAATCTTAAAGTGTATGGGGGGCTTTAGTCTGCTCTCCAAGTGACATCTTGGTGGTCTGCCGGGCGCTTTGACATCTACCTTCCCAAGTCCCGTTGCACAGTGCAAGGTCTCTGGAGTGTCTCTAGATTTACCTGATTTTAACCCCAGTAAGTTTAGGTTTTTCTTTTTTTAAACACCCCACTTTGCCCTATTATCAGCAATTTGGGTGCCGATAATGCAAAGAAGGTAAGTGAGTAATGGGTTCTGCTTTAATAATGTCTTCTAACTCTGGAAAATAAAACTTTTATTTTACTAAGCCACGTGCCATAAATGCTGAAGCTGGCTAACATGAGTCAAATGTGTGCTTTTTGTTTATTTTACCTAGATGTATTACAAAATGGACAATACACAGAAAACTGTTTGTTGTGGTTGATCTTTGCATGTTGGCCAATGTAAATATTGCTTGGCTAATTTTCAATTTGACCTTTTAATATGTTTAAGCTGTAATTTAAAAACAATTTTGACCTTCATTAAGGATGAGCAGAGTTAAAGAAGAGTTGGGTACAGGTTTATGCTGACCTGTATACAAACAACTTTCTAATAGAAAAAGCTGTATTTTAAACTTTTAAGAATAAATGTTTTTGTTGTTTTAATGATGTGAAAACAGAGTGCAAAGTTTATACTACCCAGTGGCAGTTTTAGATGGGGGCAATATGGGCAGTTGCCTAGAGCCACATCACTCCGGGTGGGGGCAGTATTAGGGCATCGAAAATGCCTACACTACCAGTGTGCCACAGAATATATAAAATACGTATGTAGGTCCCTTTATGTTATTATACCTCCACTCTACTGCTTATGCTTTCAGTCTGTTTACTACATGGCCACTAATTTATTTGAGTAATTAAAATGATCCCCAATACATTATCTCTCACATATTTCATTCTCTGCATGGGTACAATACAGGTGTACATTATTATATGATCATAAAAGAAAACTGAATTCATTTATGCATCCATTGCAGTTATATGTCAATGTTGGTTTTCAAGAATTATTGCTGGTCATTCCCTATTTATGAAGTGTTACTTTATGTCTAATGCAGTGGTTTTCAATCTGTGGGTGGGGACTCCCTCAGGATCAAGCGACAGGGGTCTTCACACTCCCTGTAAGCATCAGAGCTGCTGCTAACTGACAGCAGAGCTGATCTCCACAAGCATGGTGGGACGTTAGGAGGGAGAGTAGTGCCCCCCCCCCCCCTACCTCCTAACTTCAGAGAGATGGGGCGTTACTCTCCCTCCTAACTTCTGCCCTGCACATAATCATCACAAGTGGGGTGGGAGAATTGGACATTATACTTGTTTAACCTGCCTAGCGGTTGAGACCAACCCTGTTCGTTCGGCGTTCAGGGTCGCCCCAACCGCAGAGGAAGCCGGCATCAGGTACACCCGATACCTCCCTGAAAAGCTGCTGCGATTGTCTTCATCGCTGCAGCCATAGACCTCCATGTTAATGAAGGAGCGCTGGCTTTTCTGCCCACACAGCCGGTGTAACACTGCCTTGATTGCCCGCACCGCGCTGTTTTTTTACGGGCGGTGCGCTAGAGAGGTTAAAGTGACACTTCACACAGGAACTTTCACGTTCCAGATACAGGGAGCAACACTTTGCGGCTTCACTTCCGGGGTTACGGATCTAGCAATGTTGAGAATCACTGGTCTAATGCATAGATTGACCTAAGGTTGCATCTGGTCCGCGCGGCAGGAGATGTCAGATTTCCCACCATGTGTCATTTAGAGGAAAATATCTGCCTAGCTATAGCCACCCCTAAGCATTGGCGTTATCCCTGAAGCCAGTTCGTGCACAGTTTGTTGGTAAAAAAATAACTGCGCCTGTGCCGGGATCGGGCACACCCTCTTGTGTTTTGCTAGCCCGCAACGATTCTGCATCGATGAGGGCCCACTGATTGCTTCCGGCCCCATGTTATCAGTGATGCCAAAGAGGCGGGCCGTGCCATAGACCCCCATGTTTATGGTGGGGTCACCACTTCTCCCAGCCTACATAGCCAAAGGGGAATCGCGCCAGAAATGATGGTGCGAAAAGCCTGTAATGCCCAGGAGGTTAATGTTTCTGAATACAGAAGACTATGGATTTTTTGTATCTGTCAACCTAGATGCTTGTAGCCGCTATTCCATAAACATTGTGATTCATTCTAAATCTCTGACACACTCTGATCCCTCTTGTTTGTTCTGTACAGATTGAAGAAGCTCTGATCCGACAAAAGAAAATGGAACTCCTGCAGAAGTACGCCAGCGAGGCTCTGATGGCACAGAGTGAAGATGCTAAGCGACTTTTAGGCATATAATATTGTAAATACTTAAAAAGAAAATCCCTTCCGATCCCTGTAAATTTCCCACGTTTTGTTACATTTTGTACAGAAATTCAAGGAAAAAAATATAGACTTGTTTCGTACTATCTTGTGTGAGGTTATGCTTTTAGACATTTGGGTTCAATCTTAGAGCTAAAAGAATTGTTGCACTTGTAGAAACAGCACATATGGATATGGATGTGTTGCACATTTTATTGAGATTGAGACTTGGTGTTTTCGGCAAATACAGTATGAGCCTTACGGTGCGAATACACGGGTCAATACCTGTGCAGTCGATCGGTAATCGATGTGCACCACTGTGGTGCGGGGAGAGCCGGACAAGGGTAGGAGGGCCTTTTCTATGTATTTTTCACAGCTGTGATAGGCTCCATCCCCTTATCCCTGCTGGGAGCCTATCACAGGCTGTGGGCTGTGCAGGGGGGGGCAGTGCTCTCTTTGCTGATTGTCAGATCGGCCGGGATTTAAGGACATGTCCGTTCCTGGTTCAACCAACCTTTTTCAAACAGGAAGAATGGCATACTCGGCTTGATTTTGTAATGGATTTGAGCAATGTGAACGCGTACTTTGCTTAATTGTGCTAGAATCTATTACAAAATCGAGACATGTATGGACAGGCTTAGTCCTCTCCTCTCTTCTGCATGGTCAGACGGCATGACATATTCTGCATCTTCTTGCCATAATTCCAGAATATTTATTCATCTATATTGCAGATACAAGGTTGAATTAGTCATTTATAATTGCAGCACTAGGAGGCAGCATGAGCCATGCAAAGTGGGAGCGAAGAATGTCAGAATGATAGGGTGATCGTGTGGTAGGAATGAGAATAAATCACCAATTGCTTGAATGAGCAAGATTGATTTCTCGGCAGATTGACCTGCGTGATGATGTCATGACGCATGGCCACTAGTGCCGAGAATTTCCCAGTCACCCTTTTGTGTGCTGGCCATTATTTTGGATGGGGACTGCTGGGAGACTGATGGGAATCTACAAACATGACGGATCACCATGCGATTCGACATGTGGCAGATTCCTGGTCGATCTTGGGCACACCAAGATTTGCGCCCGGCTGATTTGCGGGAACAGGCACATCAGTTGGGGGTGGGGGGTCCTCTAATTGCCAGGGTTTATGTACATTTCTATTTTGGGTATTTGAATGTCCGTTAGGTGTCGCCTCTGTTAAGAGGGTTTTCAGTGTGAGCAAAGTAGAACTGGCTGTTCATGTTGGCCCTGACTGCCCGCAGGACGGATGTATGTGAACGGATCCACAGACCTGTGCCATGCTTAGAGTGGTGTTAGCTAACTCTGGATGATGGAAAAACACAAACGTCCTCTACCCATCAAAATATTTCTAGACTTTTTCTCACCACTCTGGTGAATTGCCATGTACACTCGGTAGAAGTGCCATGTACATTTCCAATGTTCCTTTCTCATAAACTTAACTTGTTCTTTTTTTGAGGCCTCCAATTTCCGCAATATGAAACATATATTTTTCATAAAGAATTGTGTCAGTGAGGTAAGTTTTTTAAACAAATCTCTTGTCAAAACTATTATTATTTCAGGGCCCTTCCACACTAGCCATGATGGTGTTACCGCAGCACCCAATATTACCATATTCTAGTACTAGTACACTAAGCTAGTATGGGATAGTGCAGCCCAAGGGTGGTTTTGGCACCATCCCTAGTTTACAAAGCCCCTCAGAGCACAGTCACCGTACTCTGATCGCGCACCACGGGCGGCCGATCTCCCCTTGATCACAGACATAGACCTGATTGGGTGCAGTTCAAATCGCTTGTCACTTAACTGCTCCCATTCATTGTCTATGGGTGCGATCAAGCGGGGAGGAGCAAGATGTCCTGCCCCCCCCCCCACTTCCTGGCTGCAATCACTCAGCCGCTATTCTAATCACAGGAGCCATTGGGAGAACGTTGGGTGCTAGCGATCTCTGCGCCGCGATTAGAATTGCCTTATATACATGGGACAATACCCGCTCGATAGATGAACGTTGCGCTCAAGCGATGTGCACTTCTTTCAACAGGGATTTGCTAACATGTTGGTTTCCTGTTCGATCGACTTTTCTTCAAGTGTAATCAAGTGTCGATCCTGTAGATGGAACAGGGAACCAAAAGGGCGCTCGTGTTCGATTCCTGCATGATTGCCGCAAATGCGCATGGCGATCGTTCTCGAATCGAGTGATCAATCGACCCGTGTATGGCCACCTTAACTGCAAGTGCAATTTAATAACACATGTACACAACAAATGATATTTAGCAGACACATTGCATGGCATTGTGTGTATTGATTGGGCACTCTTCTCCATCGCAGACCCTGAATACAGCACAGGGAAAACAAACAAACAGCCATGATAAAGCTGGAAACCTCAAAAGCTGTGTAACCAAATCTGCTTTGTAGTCTCCAATACTGCACTGAAGTATTAGCATATGTGCATGATAAAAGAGATCCATGCTGTGATTAAACATACAATGTGTACAACTTTATCTGAACCAATCAGACTATGGACTAGAATTAACCCGGCACAGTGGACCCTTGACTTACAAACTCATGACTGTGATTTATGGACATGTCATCCCCTGGTTCGGCCAAAAGGCATACAGCTTGACTTTTTTATATACTTGAGCACCGTGATCACGCGCGTTGCTCGATTGTGCTCAAATCTATTAACAAATTAAACCGTGTATGCCCAGCTTTAATAAGTTTACAAGGGTTGGTTGTAAAGCTTTTTGATTTTAAAGTTTTTTCCCCAAAAAAACCCAAGATAGTTTCTAAAACAATACCTTTTTTCTTACCACACACCTTGATCGATTCTCAACCAATCAATGTAGAAAATGTGGGCCTGTTGTTTATCAAATGCATTTGGCAACGTTATGCTTGTAGGAGTAAAGGGGTGTGCTACAGTAATGCCCCCCATACATACACAGATTTTAGCATCCGACAGACTAAAAACTATCAATTTTTTTCAATCGTACAATTGGAGATTGATTGATGGAAAATAGAATATACTCCACATTGAATAACCAATTTTTTATCGATTTTTTCGTTTTTGTTTTTTTTTTATCGATTTTTTTTTTTATCGTAATTTGTACTCAATTTGTACTCAACCGATCAAAATTTTCGGACATGTCCGATCATGTTTTTTTTCACAATTACGATCAAATTTAATTGATCGGACCATGTGGGCATGCACCAATTTTCAGTCGACCGATCTAAAAATTGATCGTTTTTAATCTGTCGGACGCTAATATCTGTGCATGTATGGGGGCCATAACACTACCCTTTTATGCGTCCTGAACATGGGCACATCACGCCTCCATCTTGGGTTTCTTGGACGCTTAATGCTCTTTGGTAGTGAAGAGGGCATGTTATCACTGCGCTACAAAACCACAACCCCTTTATGCGTCATGAACATGGGCAAATTGTGACAATGAGCCTGCCCTAGCCACCAGATCTACTTTCTGCTAAGCAATTCCTTCATCCTCCGCCAGGAGGAGAGCACTCCTACTCCAATCTGATTTTAAGTATAGCAGGGGACCTGTTGAGATCAGCATACCTGTGTCACTGACAGTACATTCTGCTATGGACATGGGACCCAGAGGGGGGAGGCTCATCTCGACATGTCCCTGTTCACAGCAGAATGAACTGTTGGTGACACTGGAAGGGAGAGGCTAATTTCGAGGAGACACATAAAGGTATATTTGTTGAGGGGAGGTGGGTACACTGACCCCCCCCCCCCCCGTGCTATAGTGTTGCCCATACCATAGTACTGATGCTGTGCTTGGGGTTCGCTGGCAGCAGATCACTGCACTTGCACATACGCAGTACCAGGGGGGGGCTCAGCTGGATAGGGAGGCACAACTGGCATTCCACCAATGGGTGCTTAACGCCAATGCCTCCAGTGTAGAGAAACCCTTGTGATCTGTTTTGCAAGTACTTTTAACATTTGCTCAGTTTTATCTAAGATTATTCCTTATTGCTGATTGTTCTGAAAAAAACAAACTAAAAACCACTATAGCATAAAGAACTGGCTCTGTGCACTTTCCCCATCCTTCTCCCCGCAGATCTATACTTACTGAGCACTGTAGATCTGCAGGGCATGTTAGTGTAAAGCCCCCCATACACCTTTAGATCATTCCATACAATTTCCATTAGTGCCGGGTCCTCCCTGATAGAATTCATAGTGATTGGAATGGTTAGAAAGGTCCTCATATTACATGGTTTTGATAGAAGAAAAGTGGATTGTACAGAAATTGTATGGTAAGATTGTAAGGTGTATGGTGGGCTTTAGATTTTTCTTGTGATATTATGTTTTTTAAGCCCCCCATACACCTTTAGATCTCCATACAATTTCCATTAGATCTACCAACAATTATGTAGTGCTGGGTCCTCCCTGATAGAATAGATAGTGATTTGGAAGGATTAGAAAGCTCCTCATATTACATGGTTTAGGAATTGTATGAAAAGATTGTAAGGTGTGTGGGGGGGCTTAAAGGTGTCCATCCACAGCTGTATTTTTAATAGATTAGAGCACAATTGAGCAACGTTTACGTTTACCGCGCTCAATAGTGCTCTAATCTAGAAAGACATCTAGCCATGGTTGCACTTGAAGACAGGTCTGTCTAGCAGGTAACAGACATGTCCATTTATCCTGCTCGAAAGTAATTCCTTTGGATGGGGACCAGGATTGACTGGAAATCAGGCACCTTGCCTTGATTTGAGTGCAGCGTGGTGTCACCACGTGTCATCTATCGAGCGTTGGTTGGAACGTGGATGGGGGGACCTTAACCATTCATGTTAGGTGTACTTATCGTTTTAAATGCTGACATCTGAAACAAGTGTATCCAGTAACCGTTTTTAATGAAAACTGCTTTTCATGCAGGACCCATGATATACATATACAGATATATCAGTGTTGTTAAGGATTTCTTCTCCAATAAGACTACTGACTATTAATCTCTCGAACAATTGTTTATAATGGATATGCGTGCCATCCAGTATTTTGTAAGATTTATGTCTAGATGGTTGGCAGCCAATGCCCTGTTATTGACGTATGGCAGATCTGGATAGAGGCAGCTAGGGATGGATTTCAGGATTGCAAAACATTTGTTCCATATTGTATGTATGTGATACCTGAAAACGGCATATTCCAGGCACAGTTTGTACCTGTCAATTTTTGCCCGCGTAGGGCGACACATGTGAAAACGTGTCCAGAAAGTGCAGATTGTATCCTATGGGATATGTAGCATTAAAATGCAGCTTTAAACAAAACGAAAAAAATATGGGGCCTGATAGAGGAACACAGGTGTCTGTGTTCTGGAACAAGTACATGTATTTTCCTTGTGATATTTGACTTATGAAATGCTTTAGTGTTTTCATGACATGAGCCCTATAGTTAATTTCAATTTCAATAGTGTGTACAGGGTGTACACCCCATTGAGCTGAGTGTGCTAAGGAATTAGCTAATCGCCTAAATCAAGTGCTTAGAACATTTGTTTTGCCTTAAGCTGGCCATACATCTTTAGATCTCTCTGTCAGATCTCCTTTAGATCTACCAACAGCTATGTAGTGCCGGGTCCTTTGTGATTGAACACAGGTAGACTTGATGGTTTAGAAAGTCCCTCATATTACATGGTTTTGGTAAAACAAAAGGAGATCTAAAGGAAATCTGACAGAGAAATCTAAAGGTGTAAAGCTAGCCACACACGGTTCGATTTTGGTTCAATCGATGCTCAATTAGATTAATTTTTTTCATCGATTGAACGAAAATCGAGAAATGCCCACATGGTACGATCAACGATAATTGTTCGATGAAGGCAGAAAATCAAATCGAATTTTGATCGGAAATGTTGGAAAATCATCGTCGATTGTGCCAATATCGTTTTATAATCATCGATGTTTGTGGTGTTTCTCCTGGATCGATTAGATTAGATATAATAACATAGACCACTTCACTCTGGAATTCAAACTTTTCAATACCAGAATCGACGATTTTAGTAATATTTTGGAATCGAAATCTCACCACAATCGCAATCTCAATGTGGGGTGTATGTTGATGCGATTAAGATCGATTTTCGATTAGACTATTGAATTCCTCGATCTAATCGAGCATCGATTGAACCAAAATTGAACCATGTGTGGCTAGCTTAAGGAGATATGGGCCAGATCGAGCGGGACCATTTAATCCCTCATTAGAAAACAGCCATATCAGACAAGACCGTTAAATACGGCCGATGTCCATTGCTTTGCATAGAGACTGCTGGTCTCCATGCAAAGTATCGGCTGAGCGGTCTCCTCGGCTTCGCCGATATCTGACAGCAGTGTGCTGACGTCATCACGCTGCTGCAGGGAACATCGGGCGGCTCAAATATCGAGCCGTCTGTACCCTGCTTTCGTTTACAATCATGGGTGTAGTAGTTGGTCTATCATAACATTACACTGAAAGCAGAGAAGGTTAAGGCTGGGCATACACTTTTAGATCTCTCTGTCAGATATCCTTTAGATCTACCAACAACTACGTAGTGCTGGGTCCTCTGCGATTGAACACAGGTAGACTTGATGGTTTAGAAAGTCCCTCATATTACATGGTTTTGGTAAAACAAAAGGAGATCTAAAGGAAATCTGACAGAGAAATCTAAAGGTGTATGGGGGCCCTTAAGCTAATGACTTAATAGATTTTATTAAGCTTATATTGGATGATGTCATAGCTCCATTAGTTCCTGTGTCATTAATGACTTAAGGTGGCCATGCATGGTTAGACTTTTTCATTCGATCAACTTAAAAATCAATTGTTTCATTGTGTCAGTCATTTAAAATTTTTTCCTTTTTATTTGAATTGATCAACCAAAAGCGATGGAAATGGAAAATAAAGTCAATTGAGCAGTGATCGGATATGTTGGGGTTTCTAGGTATTTAAATGGATTTGCATTGATGGTGCAGGTGCACAGGGCTAAGGAAAGGAACTGATAGTTTTTTAATCAATTACTTTGTGTGGTGGAATCATCGATTGATGTTAGACTGACAGTTGATAGTTCAATTACACAAGCTGAATCTAAAGGTAGCCATGCTAGCTACGATTTACGGCCGATCAACTGCAAGTCAGATGTGCCCACCTGGACAGAACCACCAGGATCGCACGGTGATCCCACTTGTTGGTAAATTCCTGGCTGTTTGCATTACTTTGGATGTGGACCAGCCCGAGCCCTAGATGACCAGCACACAAAGGGTGTGCTTCGGTCCTCTGAGCGACTGGCTGCAGCACGATGACTTCATCGCGCTGCAATTGGGCGGGAATCGTACCGTGTATGGCTACCTTAAGAATGATTGAGCAAGGTGTACGGCTACCTTAAGGCTTCAACACTGACTATAGGAAGTAGTCCAGGATTTTGTCTTGTGACAGGTGACAGAAGTTCTGAAAGTTGTAAGACTTGTTCATGATTATATACACTGAAAATGTCATATAGATATATATAGTTGGAGAAGAGAATGTAAGAGGATGTGATGGCTTACAAATTTTACAATTGGGCCGTATACAGGGAGGGTATAGATAGAGGAGCAGGCTGGGTGACACCAGGAAGGGTATACATAGAGGAGCAGGCTGGGTGACACCGGGAGGGTATACATAGAGGAGCAGGC
>CM070037.1:108769238-108796734 GCA_036250615.1 Ptychadena robeensis | reverse complement strand
GGAATCGATCGGATAGGTGATCGATTGGCCATGGAATCCGACTGTGTATGGCTAGCTATACAAGAATCTGGCGGGCTTTGTAGGTATTTCGAACGATCCACAAACATTTTTTGACAGTTTTTGATTGCCAGCAATTAATTTTTTCCGTCGATCTGAAGGAAATATGGAAACATGTATGGGCCAACTTAAGTCGTATATAGCGTATATCTGACCTAATGCTATTTGAACTGTTTCTGCATGAATTACACTTCCTCACGGCCTTAAATAGCTGAAAATGGAAACAGTGTGAAAGCATCGTTCCATCAAGATATAAGTCTTTCACATATGTCCGTGTATTGCTGCCCACACATGCTACAGACGTCTGGCAGCTCTTCTGTTATACAATGCGGTAAATATTGTTCCCGAGGTGCCACGCAAGTATTACTAGTTTTGTTAAAAATTTACGGTCATCGGGTTCACACTTTATTTTGATTTCAGCAATTAAAGAGAGTTGCTGTTTTGAACCGTAAGGCCGGATCTCCATTTGGCATTTGGAAGCCTTTGCTGCATGGGATAGCACAAAAAAAGCCTCAAAAATACATCTGCAAAGCTATAGGCTGATTGGACACGTGAACAATTGGTGCGTCAAATTCAGGAATTGTAACGCAGTGGATACTTAACCTGGAACGTAAATGTTTAAAAAATTTCTATGTGTTGAGCTGGCCATAGACAGTTTTTCGGCACGATGCCAAGATCAGAGGGAAGGCATAGAACAGTGGTGGGCAACTGAGTTGATATGGAGGGCAAGTGCGGCATCACTAAAGGGCCGCACATAACATCGATCTCGATAGACAGTCAAAACCTGACATCACCCTCCCACTACACTACACTATGCCCTATGCATTGAAAGTTAGGTTTTAGGGGCTGCGTGTGGAGGACCAAGGGGGGCCGCCGAACAATGCCCAAAGGGCCGCATGCGACCCCAGGCTGCAGGTTGGGCACCTAGGGTGGTGAGTTGATATGGACAGCCACAAGTACAGCCCTTGGCATCACTAAAGGGCCGCACATAACAATTTCAATGTACACTGACTTGTATAAGCATTTTATAATGAAGAAATTTTTAAATAGCAAAACTTGTTTAAAATGATAATTCAATATTAATGCACATTTTTGTGTCATATACATGTGCCGCAATATATATTATACAATCACCCCCTGTTCATTGGTGGAATAGTGGGAGCATAGGCACTCACCTGTCTGCTGATCCACCACCAACACAAGGGAAGGAGAGGTGAGGGACTTGCTCAGGCGCCACCTGGGCTGCTGATAGCTTTTACGTACACTATCAAGTTTACCTCCTCTCACACCACTCTAAGAAGATCCCTGCTGAGGACCTGTCAGCGGGGGATCTGTGGACAGGTGAGTTTCTATGCCCTATGCATTAACAGTTGGGTTTCAGGGGCCACAGGTGGAGGACTGAGGGGGGCCGCTAAAATAATGCCCAAAGGGCCGCATGCGGGCCACAGGTTGGGCACCTGGGACCTAGGGCATAGAAGGTGGTAGGAAATGGTGTTGGTGGTAGGCAGGAATGGGCCAATGCGCACAAGCGTGTCAAAGGGGCACTTGTCACCAATACATCGTTTATGGCGATGCAATAAATCTAGGTTTTAAAACGGAGCATCGCTGTCAGCAAGAGCTGCATACCTATGTGTATTTGCCCATTGAATATGATGATCTGTCTTCATGTTTCTGGTCACCTGTCACACAGGGATGGGGGTATACATGGACTACACACACTGTACACACAAGGATTTGGGGCACACAGGGGCTACACACAATGTATAGTTAATTTGTAGCCCATGTGAGTCAAGGGGTGTGGCCCATGGGCCAATAATGCCCCACAGTGCAACTATATCTTTAAATATCAAGGTGGGCCTGTGAGGCCAAGTTTTAAAATTTTGGTCCACTGTGCATTTGACAGCCCGGCTTTTAGAGCTTGAAGCTTGTGTGAAGCCAGAGGAGACGCAGCCTAAGGCTATGTTCCCACTTAGGCGATTCATCGTCTGTGGAATCGCCGCCGGGTGAATTTCACCGGCGATTTTAAAAAGAAACTCCACCTTAGAAAATGAATGGACTAGATTTTTCGATCATTTTGATAATTTTTTTGATCGTGATGGGCACTATCAGAGGAAAATAATCGCGGCCGCCGGCGATCAGAACATGGAGGGCCACGATTTGACCGCGGCCCCAATCGCAACCATGTGCGATCCTATCAATGGGGACAAGCCCATTGAAACTTGTGTAGGCGATTGGTGGGCGATTCCGATTTGAAAATTGAGAGATCAGGCGATTAATCGCTTAAGTGGGAACATAAGCCTAGGAATGAAACTTCGGAAGAACAGTTGTCATAATTAATAACTGCGTGAGTACATTGAAGATGTGATACAACCTCTTCTTAGAAGTCTACATTAAAATGTTACGGGCCCGGGGACAACACAGGAGCGCAGCTCTGAGATAAGGACACGACGTGACCCCCTAGGAAGAAATTCCTAGGGGCTTGAGTACACTTTGGTGGCTTTCAACCGCAGCGCGTGCGAGATCGAGGTCGTTAACACCAACATGTACTATGTGTGACAAAAGCCCGCGGTCGCCACCAAAGTGGGGACAAGCCCTAACAAGGCTTTCACATCACTACAACAGGTATCCATTGGGAAAATTTCCCCTTCGTTACTGTTTAGTGACAACTTTACTGTATTGGATTGTCTCCCCCTTCCAGCTTTATCATCTCCTCCGTGAGAACCCAGACTGCGATAAACCCTGCAGAAGTTTGTTATGTCGCTCTTGTGGCTGTAGACACATTTATAAGTGACCTTGATGCACCTGTGTGTGAGGGTTCATTAGGCTTTCGGATTTTGCAACAGAAGTGAAGATTTATCTGTGAAGTGAAGTTGCGTGTTCGGAGCTGCGTCTACCCCGGTCTTGTCTGGCTTCAAGAGGACTGCCAGTTCTCGGAGAAACCTATCATTACCTGTGGAACATATAGCTTGGCCCTCGTCTTGTCACGATGTTCTGTTGAAGTCCTAATATGATTGGTTGTTCTGAACTTGTTGACATTTGTATGTTCGTGTTGCACCCTATTTATCTAATGGAAAAACTTGTCGGTGAGACTGGCGGCCCTGTTGGCACTAAGGTCCCGGGTTACAATCTAGGCCAAGTTTCTATCAGTAAGGCATATGGTTTTCAAGAAGATCCAAAGGCTTTTTTTATATATATTCTTTATTTATTAAGAGATTTAGAAATTTTCCAACTAATCTTTATATTGAAATATCAATTTAAAAAAGGTGAATTTACTAAAAACATGTTTCATATCTAGAAATTTCCTGGGACCATTTAAGTCAGTGGTGGGCAACTGAGTTGATATGGAGGGCCACAAGTGCGGCCCTCGGCATCACTAAAGGGCCGCACATAACATTTTCAATCTGTACTGACTTGTATAAGTGTTTTTTTATGAAAAGAGGACAGCAGGCAGAGCTAGAAGACATTATTCTTCTCTTTTAAATAACAAAACTTGTTTTTAAATGATACTTCAAGCATTAGGGAACACTGTAGTATGGAAATGTACATTTTGTATCGTGTATCATCAACGGTTATGTGCTTCAAAGCCATTGATTATATCGATGGGGCATATAACCTTTGATTCGGCAGACATCAATAGTTTCGGGGGCCTCAAGTGGTAGACTGATGGGGGCCGCCAAAGAACACCCAAAGGGCCACATGCGGCTCCCGGGCCGAAGGTTGGGCACCTGGGATTGAAGTAATCCAAATAAACGGCTTTTTTGGAAGTTTTTTTTAGCGGAATTGTTTGCCTAATATGCAGAGCTATTAGGATTCAATTACCTGTAAGGGCATGAGCAATCTTGTAGAATGTGGAAACAAGTAGGTCAAGCAGAGAAGGTACTATTCAATTCTTAAGAATTCAACCTCACATGTGGTATCTGTATACCCAGTTTTCTGTCCCAAAAGCTGTATAGGTAATAAACCGATTACCATGCAATATTTTAAACCCTCTTTGGCTCCCCTAGCATCAGTGACTGAGAGGCCCAAATGCTGATGGGGTCATACCGATATTTTGAATTAAAATCGACTCCCGCTAGGGAGGTTATGCAGAATGGCACTAAGGGTCCAGCGCAGGGAATCAAGGCGCGCAGCAAAATGGGTGTCCTCTCTGCATCTTTTTTACTGGGAAAAAGACAAAGTGGACACAACCCCTAAGGATTTGTTCATTCATCCATGGCTTGAATGTTGTTACCTGCTTACAAATTATGTGGGATATACTGTATTTTTCAGACTATAGGACGCACCGGACCGTAAGACGCACCCTGTTTTTAGAGCAGAAAAAAACGAAAAGAAATTTGCAGTACCCAATTTCAGCCACAACAATGGTGTCACTAGAGAGCACACTTAAGGCAGAAGGGGAGGGGGGTGAGTGGGGGATTCTTCACACTTCTCTCCCTTCTTGTCAGCTGTGAGCTGACAGACATAGATGGAAGCTGCCGGCTGGCCGCTTCCATGTATGTCTCTCTGATGTACTGCTTCTATCAGCAGAGCGCTGATGGTGGCAGTACAGTGCAGATGAGGGCTGTGGAGCTGTGGCCGCATCTCATCTGACAGCTTGGGAGAGCTAGTGGGAAGCCAAGGTACGAAAAATACCGTATGTGTATGTAAAGTTATAGTTTCTCTTGGCATTATTTGATAAGCCAACACTGTACATAAGACACAATATAATATATATATATATAAATAAATATTGTCTTATGTACAGTGTTGGCTTATCAAATCTTGCCAAGTGAGACTATAGCTTTAGAATTATGGGTTTGGCAATATACTTCTACTTTCTATTTTAATATCATCTGTATTTTTCAAATAAAATTTTTTTTGGGGGGGTTTTTTTGTTAACCATGTGCTCTGTCTTTTCTAGCCATCATTCGGACTCTTGTTTGACATCGACGGGGTGCTTGTCCGAGGGAAAACCCCAATCCCATCCGCAAGAAAAGCCTTCCAGAAACTGGTGAATAACCATGGCCAGTTCTTGGTGCCGGTCGTGTTTGTAACAAATGCTGGAAACTGCCTTCGTCAGACCAAAGCTGACCAGCTATCTGATATACTTGGAGTGCCAGTGAGTATATTGTCTTTGTTTTGCGTCTGCGTTCCCAGCAGGCAGAAATGTTTACATTTCAACCAGATGTGCAGTGAGAATATGTTACATGCTTCTGTGCATTTTGTGGTTCACTGTGCCGCAATGCAGTTAATTTCAGAAATAGGATTAGATGCAGTTTTGGTTGCAATTAGGTGTATTGGCAAAGTACCAAATTTTTCAGACTACTAAGAGGCTCCGATGTATAGGACGCACCCTATACTTTGCGTTTGATGGCAAAAATATTTCAACTTTCTCCTACTCTGCTGGCTGGAGCTCCATGCTCCAACCAGCAGAACTGGAGTTAGGGTCCTCATACACCTTTAGATTTCTCTGTCAGATTTTTTTTTAGATCTCCTTTTGTTTTACCAAATCCATGTTATATGAGGGACTTTCTAAACAATCAAGTCTACCTGTGTTCAATCGCAGAGGACCCTATACTACATAGTTGTTGGTAGATCTAAAGGAAATCTGACAGAGAGATCTAAAGGTGTATGGCCAGCTTTAGAGGTGGGAAAGCTGTCTCTGACTCTAGCTCTGACTGGCAGAGCTGTATATGAGGTGGGCAGCTTGTGCCCAACTCACATAAAGTGTAGATGGAAGAGCCACCTCCATCTCTACTATCTGCACTGTCTATGATTTGGGCTAAAGCAGCTCAGCAAACAGTTAACACCGAGCCGGAGGAAAGATCCGCTCACAGGCAGATCTCTCCTATGCCCTGTGTTTTCACAATCCCGAAAAAATATGGCATTCACCAGGGTTGCCCTAATACAACACACAGTCTTTATTGTATAATAAAGATGAAATGGATATGTGGTTATACTTGGTGATTTACCAGCAAACTGATTCCTAACCAGTGGGAGACTTCTATAGAAACCTGTCTATGGTCAGAAATGTTATTAGGCTTAGAAATCAGGGTGGCACTGTTGTTGCTTTTGATATTGCATTCTGTATACTGTGAATGTATCCCAAACGTCTAATGGCTTTTCTTTCTTCTGGCAGATCTCACAGGACCAAGTGATGATGTCACACAGTCCGCTGCGTATCTTCCGGCAGTATCACAATAAGTGCGTCTTGGTGTCTGGACAAGGTCCAGTTCTAGATATTGCTAAATAGTATCCTTTCTATATCTGGGGGTTCTTATTGATTTTTGTTCTAAAGGTTATTATTTTGTTTGTTCTGCCAAAAAATAGTTTTTGAAAGCCTGCAGTTTGCCTCAAGTATGCTTTCCTTTTGGGTTCCTGTCCCTTAAAGCCTCTTCCTGACTTCTGGTTAGCAGCAGAGAGAGAATAGATCTGTTATCGGGGACAGCTGAGTGCTCCAGATCCTTCCTCTCTGGCTGACAGTGATTCTCACTCGGAGGGCTTTGAGTGCCACCTAGGCTGCCTCCAATAGCTGTGCCCCCCCGGTTTGGGAACCATGCACTGATTTTTTGATGTCTTTATTTTAGGTATAATGATGTTTCCAAAACTGTATTTTGCAGTCTATGATCCACCATGTTAGAAGATGTCCTCCTATAAACAGCATGTACACAGCTGTATACAGAGGTTTCATCATTTTCTGCCTCCTCCTAAATGTCAATTGGCATTATGTAGGAGGAAGGGGCAGTGAGAATGGAGCGGTCAGAGCAGAGCAGCCCTGCTTTCTCCACTGTGTGGCTTTAACTATTTACACTCCCTTCTGGAGTTGGGGACAGAGATAGGGAAGTTATGGCAAGGCAGCCATCTTTTCACCAATTTGATCAGAGTTCTCTCAGCCCCCACCTCCAGCAGGGAGCGTGGAAATAGTTGAGGGCACACACAGTGGAGAAAAGCTACCTGCAAGTCAGCAGCCACTGTTTTGCCGCTAATGCCCGAACAGTATACAATCCATAAATTTTCATTATAAGACGCACAGATGTTACCCCTAATTTTGGAAAATGCAGTATATAGGAATCTATTGATCCTGCCAAAATGGTAACATGACTTGGAATAATATGCGTGTGTGTATGTGTATATATATATATATATATATATATATATATATATATATATATATATATATATATATATATATATATATATATATATACATATATATATATTATTTGAAGTTCTTTATGACTGGCTTCAATTAAGTGTGACGAAATGGGTAACTGTCATTCTATGAACTGTCTGCTTCCATCACATCTAAACAATAATTCCCTGTGTGTCCAAAGAAACTCTTTTCAAACGTCATAGAGAGATATGACTAGTGCAGCAACCATTTAGCAGTTTGGTTCTCCTGGCTGCCCTATGACAAGTTGGATTTCTATACACATAATTGTTGTTTGTGCTGCCTTCTCTAATACCCCAACCCACACATTGTTCATTGCATTTGTTTCTTCTGTGTTTAGAGTATTGTATTCAGTTAATGTAGGTAAGATGGTCAGTCACTCCTCAGAGTTCCGGAGGAAAGATCAAGACTTTAAATGCTGTAAATAATTAAACCTTGTTATGCAGGACATGCTCCAGGCAGTAAATCCGTATTTTCAGCATATAAACACACAAGGGAAGTGCCTGGCCTGGTAAATATTTATGTTTAATTGGGGACAAAGGGATCTTTTACAGAACGGAATTATAAGTGAACCTTGAGCTGTCTCTGAGAAGTGCCCACAACCACCACCTGGATGGATGTATGATCCATGCCTGGTTATACCAGGACTATGGCACAATATACATGCACTGTGTATTGGCATTACTTGCGAACTCAACAGTGTACATGCTCAGGGTTGTTTCATCGGAGTGACACTCTATGAAAGAAAAACCATGCGGATACACTTTTACTGATTTGGAAGCAAAGTATGTTTAGAAAGAACAACAAAAGTTGATTTTACTGGATCATGTGCAAACACCTATTTGGTAGGGTACTCTGCAGGGTTTATCTCCCAATATAAGAATGCAGGTTACTGATCGTCTACATTTACTTTTGTAAGTAGAAACATGTATACATATTCTGTTTTGGCATACTCTGCAGTCTCCCAAACTTTTATTTGGCAGAAGGGATCCCACTTGGTATCAGATAGTAACTGGTACCTACATTAACCATTAAAAAATGTTAGTGACATCCTTGTAACGGAAAGTAAAAACAAACATACAATTTTTATTGGTCTCTGAGACATCACAATGATAAAGAAGTGCTCCACAATTCCAAAGAAAAATATATGTACCTGCTGTGCTCTTGTCTGTGGCAGTGGCCATGTTTAATGCTCTGTCTTCTGGGGGATAATGAACTGCAGTGATGCACATGGCCACTAGATGGTGCAATTAGTTTTTTTCAATAGTAAAAAGGTATCTCCATAGGCTTGTAAATAGGACATGATTAGGTCACTGACTTGTCCTTTCTTATATTATGTGTGTGAAGCTGTCATTGCCGCAGTATTTTCTAGGTAAGGGATTTTGACGTTCTTTAGCTGGAAATTTGTATTTGTACAAAAAACATTTTACTAAAATTCTTACATTTTCCTTAATGATGAAATCAGTTTAGGATTTTCTAATCCTATTACAGTGGACTCCGTGCGGGAGTCCTATCCATTCTTGGATATGGTGGACCACAGACGTAGACCTAAAATTTCGGTGAGTATTTTTATTATATCAGTATCCTGGTCCATGTATGATGCAGGCATCTTCAGCCCTGCTCTCATACAAGGGGGACATTTTCTTGGGAAAAGTGCATCTTCTAGTGAGAAAAATGCAGTAGTTGTTTAGGTCAGAACAGATATCGCCTTCTGAGATTCTAGACCAGGGGTGGTGGGGCAAACTTTTTGACTCGTGGGCCACATTGGCTTCTTGGATTTGATAAAGGGGCAAGACCGAGAGCTTGTAATGGCCGACCCGCCATAGGTGTGGGCAGCACGGTGGCTCAGATGATTAGCAGTCTGACCATGCAGCACTAGAGTCCTAGTTTCGAATCCCGGCCTGGAGAGTATCTGCAGGGTGTTTGTATGTTCTCCCCGTGTCTGCATGGGTTTCCTCCCACACTCCAAAGACATGCAGTAGGTTATTTAGCTTCCCCAAATAAAGATTCTCCTATGTTAGTTACATGTGACCTATGACTGTGTAAGTTACATATACATGACTGTGTTAGGGACATTAGATTGTGAGCTCTTCTGAGAGACAGTGATATGACTATATATGCTCGCTCTGTTAAGCGCTGTGCAATATGTCGACGCTATATAAATACAAGAAAAGGAAAATAATAAGGTGTGAAAATTGCATGAATCCCCGGGATCACTAATGATGGTGATGGGCGACGTGTGGACACCTCTATACATTATGCGCACTCATTGCAGAGAACAAGCGGAGGGGATCCTCTTTTCAACAAGATGCCAAAGGGTCGGAAATAAGAGCTAAATGGGCCGGATCCGACCCCTGGGCCTTAGTTTGTCCACCCCTGTTCTAGAAGGTAGCAAGAATTGTATGTAAACAGGGCATGTCTGCAATATCGGGCCCTATTAATGTTCATAAAAACTACACCAGAAAACAAATAGATCATTTGTCAATGGGCGCGTTGTGTTTGGAGCGGTTCCCCCTGGCGCAGGTAATGATGTGCCAGTATAGACTGGCACTTACTATCCCATATGCCAGGGGCGGGGAGTGTAGACCCAGCCTTAATGTATTCGCTCTTTTGCAAAATGGGAAAAAATGCTTGGTTATAGCTGCTAACACCCTGTCTGTCAGATTACCATGAGCAATGTCACAGAACAGCTTGTATGGTATAGAGACGTTTTATTCCTGTCCTATCCCGGAAGGGCAGCCCTCCATGTTTAGAGGTGCGCTGTGAAAGTATATATTAAACGTTTCTATCATCATACGAGCACATTGACTGTGGGACCATCACTAGAGTATTTGATAAACCAGATGGTAGTATCTTTGTTTTGTGCCCCGTGACCTATATACAGTGCTGTGTTCTGTCCTGTGTTACTGTGACCCACTGATAGCGCCAGCTGGAGGCGCCGATCTACCCACTGCTTCTATTATCCCAAGCACTGACCTTTACTTTTGCTCTGGTTTGGAGTTGGTTATGATAATGGATATGCTTTTCTAACGTGAAAACAAGTGGCTTTTTAGGTTGGCAATATTAAAACTGAAGATGGTTCCACATGTATTAAATTTGAATCACAGTGTTCCAATTCCCATAACACTTAAGCTAGCCACACAGGGTTCGATTTTAGCATTCAATCGACGTTTTTGTTAAAAAAAAAAATCCATCGATTGAAAGAAAATCGTTTTCTGCCCACCTAGTACAATCGCTGATTATTGATTGATATTTGTCAAATCGTCGATTGAATCGTGATCGGACAAGTTGGAAAATTTTGGTTGATTGTACAATCATCGAACTACATTCGTAATAGGAATTCAATCGATGATTTTTGAATACAACCGTAAGAGGAATTCAATCGACGATTTTTGATTACGTCTGTGAATTTTTCAGTCGAAATTAAACAACAATCGTACTCCCCATGTGGTGTACATCGATTAAATTAAAATCGATTTTCGATTTGTTTTTTTTTTCATCGAACTACAAAATCTAATCTAATGTTGATTTGAACACTAAAATTGAACCATGTGTGGCTAGCTTTAGGTTGGTTGGACTGTCAGCAGAATAGACAATCATGGGTGGTAATCTAGGGAATGGCAGCGAAGGACAAGACAGAGCACAGGATATTGAAAATTTTATATTGATTTGATATTTAAAATCATTTTATTCTATATTCCCTTCCCGGGAGCTGTATGTCCCAAAATCAGTTACTTGCTGCTTATTTACAAGCCAGAGGGATCTGGGGTGTGGACACAGGTGGCTTCATACAAGCTCCATAGAGTCCCAATAGGTAAGGTAGTCGCCCCAACACATGAAGTGTCTGGTGCACATGTAAGGAACTTCATAGACCACAATGAATGCAGTAAGTGCAGAGAAACACATCAAAGAAATACAAGTGTATGGACAGGATTTTATATTTCCTGACGGGTTTAATAACTATTTTAATTATAAATATATTCAAGTGTCTTAATTGTTTTCTATTTATTTTGCAGCCTTCTACAGCTGTGGATCTACCAAAGATAGATGGTAAATATTCTCTTTCTGTAATAATACAAAATGCATAGTGTGTGTGTGTGTGTGTGTGTGTGTGTGTGTGTGTGTGTGTGTGTGTGATAATATAATAAACATACACACACATTGTATTAAAATTTTTTTGTAGGTTTAACCTTTAGACAAGTGGTTCTCAACCTGTGGGTTGCGACCCCATTTGGAGTTGAATGACCATTTCACAGGGGTTGCTGTGTCCACTGAAAGCATCAGAGCTACTGCTAACCATCAACAGCGCTGGTTCCCCCAAGTGGATGGGACGTTAGGAGGGAGAGTAACGTGCCCTCCCTCCTAACTTAAACCCGGCATTGATGTCAATTTCTTGTGAGATCGACTGTGCTTGAAGACATCATCACGCACGGCCAGTCGTGCAGAGAATTGTTCGCACATCCTTTGTGTGCCCGTAGTTACTTTGGATGGGGGTGCTGGTCCCCATCCAAAGTAAGGAGACCGATTTAACGTTTACGGACATATCCAGATTGATTTCTCCGCCGGAAGTGACGTTGTGGAGTGTCGCTTCTGGTATTTGGAACGTGAAAGAGCCACTTTAATACAGGAAGCGACACCACTTCTGGGGTCCCGGAACTAAAAAGGTTGAGAATCACTGCTCTAGAGTCACAAAATCTATGCCTGGTACACGATATTGTGTTTGGACATACAGGGAAATATTCGTGCTGGGATCTGCTGTGCATGCATGTTTATTCCTGTGAAGGGGAAAAGCAGAAGAAGCTCACTAGCTTACTTTGTGTTATTAGAATATATATAATGCTATATTTACACCAGCGGCAGCTGCGGCCCCGGTGACTATGGCCTGGAGTTACCACTCACGGAGAGTTGAGGGAGCAGCTTCGCTTGTAACTACAAATCTGTAGTGGGATATGATTTGTCACCTTTCACTGCAATGGTTCTATTAAGGAACATTGAAATACCCTCATGGGACTTTACATTTTTCTTATTTCTATGAATTTTTAGGGATGGGAACTACAACCATTTACTCACCATCCATTCATTAACTCTATCAATATTTAGGAACATTATCGAGGCCCCCCTCCCCCATTCAAACACAAGTTAGGAATGAGGGCCTGCGCCCCCTGGAATACCTTTGCGCCCCCCAGTTTGGGAACCACTGTTGTGACAAATGTTCCACCCCTAATTGTACAGTTATTGGTTACTGTTTGTCCTGTGATTGTCATTCTGCTCTGCTTGGTTGCGTAAGAAATCATCCATGTCAAATGAATAATTCTAAAACGTCAGAAGGGAACAGTATAACATGTATCTGGTAATTGGCACTAATGCAATGATCTGTTTGCAGCTGTGATCCTGTTCGGGGAACCTATACGATGGGAAACAAATCTTCAGATAATTATTGATGTTTTGCTGACAGGGGGTTACCCCGCAGACCCCCATCGACCCACCATTTATCCTCATATTCCATTGCTGGCATGTAATATGGATCTGATGTGGATGGCAGAAGCTCGTGCACCAAGGTAGGTGTATGGTGTAAACTTTTGTGGTGTGTACATATGCTGTATAACGTCAACTCAAACACAGAAAAACAGACTCCCCTAGGGGTCTCCTCTATCCTGACATGTTTTACTCCTAAACAAGGCTTATTATTTGAGCTACCTCTATAGATCAGCCCCGTTGTGGGGTGAAACACGTCAGGGGAGTCTGTGTTTTGTCATATTTTCAATGAAGGAGTTTTGACTTTTATTTGGAGTGCAGTGTTCTATATGAGATTTGTATCACAAGGCTATGTGGGTACATATAACCAATGCTTTGGGGTAACCTCTAAATACACTAACATTGGAGCTCAACCCTATTCTTCCACATGTCTGTTTACTTCTAGGTATAAATGTGGTGATCAGTGCGATGAAAATAACTTGGCATGCAGACTGAAACTGAGCCAATGGGTTGCTGCAACTGCTGAGCTTTGATTGGTTCAGCTTAATTTGCATGCTAATGTTCAGGGTTTAGGCATCTCGTAGATAGTCTGCTACTTCCCTGTCTGTTCCCTACCCCTAATCTGTGTCCAACTGCTTCCATTAGACCATTCCATTAGTGGTTCCCAAACTTTCTCTGTAGGGACCCCCCTTTTTCGAGATAGAAACATTATCCTTCCCTCCCATTCAAACTACACTTTTTCAGATTGAGGACCATTTGACACTAGCCATGTTTGCGTTGCAGTAGTGTGTACAAGTACTAGAGTGGCCCTTAAATTGTATTTTAAATACAATCTGTACAACTATTTGATCATACAGACACACACATTACATGCACTCTTCTTATTGTCTGCAGCTAGATCCTCCATGGTTGTCTTCTTACTTACTTACCCTCCCTCAGCCCCCTAGTTGCACCCCCCTCCGAGGAATACCTCTGTGCCCTTCCTGGGGGGGGGGGGGGGGGGGCACTGCATTACTGTCAGTTCAGGATATTATTGCCTTCATAATAATGTATTCAATATTTTCCTAATGTCAATTCTGACCAACCAGATTGCCAAAATGAATCTTGAATATTATCTTATGTACTTTTTCAGGTTTGGACATGGAATATTTTTGGTTTGTCTTGAAAGCATCTATAAGAAGATTACAGGAAAAGAACTGAAGTATGAAGCTTTAATGGGCAAGCCCAGTGAAGTGACTTACCACTATGCAGAATACCTCATCCGAAGCAAAGCAGCGGAGATGCAGTGGAATAAGCCCGTGCAAACGCTCTATGCTGTCGGGTAAGATACAGTGATTCCATGAGGACATGTGCACGCAGTGTAGAGTCATCATTCACAGTATAGTCTGTTTTATCCACTGCATGTTAAACACTATAAGGCTCCATATTCTCTGAATATCAACTACAAAACTAAAGATCATGCTCATCCTCGCCCGGACTCTGCTGCGGGTTAATTTACTAACCATGGTATAGTAACAAGTAGAGAAATGGGTATAACGGATTTAAGTTGCTGAATTTTTACATAAACATAGAGATAGAATGCAGACTGAAGGTGAGCCAGTCAATCGCATCAATTCAGCAGCAAATGACTGGAACAAGCTCCGGCAAGTGAAGTCAGAGAGAAAGTGGATGTGCGGACTCTGGGTCTGTGGAGTGAAAATGTTATTTGAACCTTTCTAAATAAAAACCTGTTATCTGAACATTTATTAATGGATCAAAACAACATGGAACTGGTTCTAAGCCGGATATGGGCCAACTGCGTCCCTCGGGCCAAATCTGGCCCATTTTGTTTTTCTTAAGGTCAGTACCTAAATGTCCCCACACACGTATCGAGTGGGGGCCGAAAGGTGAGCGATGGAGTGCAGCTTGATGACCTCATCACGCTGCTCTCCATCACTCACAGTATCGGCGGATGAGAAGCTTAAACAGATTACAATGCAATCTATTTCAGTTTCTTGGGCAATCAAGCCTCCACCGCACACCGGCAGTGATGCTGGCGATGCAAGGGCACGGGACACTTCCGCCCAGTGGCTAGTACAGGCTCTTGATCTGGCCCCGCTGACAAATGTGAGAACCCACTGTGGCCCACCCCTGTTTGAAGCTGTTGGCAGCCAACTTAAACCTTTGTTGTGATGTGAGAGAGAATAAGCCAGGGTGTTCGTTTTATTAATATGTAAGTAGTTTAACCCGAGTTAACGCTGGTTGAGTTTGTTTGCCAATTCCTCACCCTGAGCTAACCGGGGAAATACTCGCCTGTCCTCTGAAAGCCTCCCGTGCTTCTTTGTATTGGCAGAGACGCCAATCTTTCTGGGTCTGCCCTAATGATATGACTCCGGAGGGGCAGGGTTAGGTAACGCCATTGATCTCCATGTGTTACATGTCCAAAAGACGGTGGAAAATTGCAGTGGATTTTATTGTAATCCATCTGGCGCTTTTTAAGAAAAAAAGCATCGCAGGGAATCTGCCAAGGAGGTTAATGTCTCTTGTCTGGGCACAACTGCAGTTTTATATTAGGATGACAGTCAGGAAGCTAACAAACCCAAATGGAAAAGGAAGCAGTGGCAGCTCATGCATTTATGGATATCATGGGGAACGGGTGATTTAATGTGTTCAGGAAATCTCCCCCAAAGTTGATTTTAATCCAGATTCTCACATTTCCAAGCACTCCCTAAGGCAGTGGTTCCCAAAGGGGGCCCTGACCCACGGGTTCAGAACAACCATTTCACAGTGGTCACCACATTCACGGAAAACACAGCTGCTGCTAACAAGCAGAAGTGCTGATGCTCACAATGGGGGTGGGAAGCTAGGGGGGAGAATAACTCCCACTCCCCCTAACTAAGGAGGTATGGGCCTTACTCCCCCTCCTAACTTCCCAACCCGCTCGTGCAAATCATGTACGGGGTGGGAAGTTAGGTGTACGGGGACATTACATTGCCTGATCGTGCCGGAAGTGATGCTGGAGTGTCACTTCCAGTATTTGGAAAGTGACACTCTGCATCGGCACTTCCTTGTTCCAAGTACAGGAAGTGGCACTTCCATGATCTAAAAGTTCAGAGCCACTGCTGTACATTTTATAGTGCACCTCATTGGTGTAAAATATGACAAAACACAGTGCATACATAGATGTGGCCACAACCGTAATTGTGTGCGTTTTGTTGCTTGTGATTGTGTGGCTGGTTTACATTTTCATATATTTAAACCTAAAACCCAGAGTGTATTGGAGGCCATGTTTTTTCTATGTTTGCAATCTTTTAGAACAAGCTTAACATAGATTTTCAGCATAAATATGACTCTTGCTTCTCTTATTTTGCAGGGACAACCTGATGACCGACATCTATGGTGCTAACCTCTATAACCGCTACCTTCAGCACAGATCTGCTACGAAAGGCTCCCAGGCTCTGGTGCAGGCCGGTTCCGGAGCCAGAGTCACAACGGTTTCTCAGGACGTGGAGGCCGCCTGGGAAAGTGAGCTGTCCTGTCCCGGTGCCACTCACTGTAAGTCCGTTCTGGTTTGCACTGGGATCTACAACCCTCACGCAGAAGTGCCTGCTGACCCCACACAGTCAGTTACTGAAACAGTATTTCACGGTCACCGGGACTTCAGGATCGACCCCGCCTTAGTAGAACCCGGCCACATTGTTCCTGATGTTAATGCTGCAGTTGACCTGATCTTCCAACTTGAAAAGTTTTTGCCATCCGGTGATAACAGGACATGCTAGAGATTTATATAATATTTATATATACTATCAGGATCCTACGACTCCTCTAACCTCAAACACCTTTGATGTTCGTTAGTTTTACTGCACTTTACTGTTTCCCTCCCCTTTTAATTCTTGTTCTTTTTAAGGCCTTGAAAATAATATATGTGAGCTAACATTGTTTTTTTAATGTTCTATCTTATATTTATGTCATTTTAAAACATTAGGTGTGATGGACAGCCCAAAAGTTTGTTTCCAAACCAAAGTAGTTCCCATCACCCTCACATTTTGAACTTGTGGTGTTTGTGACTTTGTTTATATTTTAGACTTATATAGAGAGATATATATTTTTGTTTCCGATTTGTGACTTGTGGTATGTTATGCACAAATTGCTCACCCGTTGCCTATTAAACAGTCCATAGCCATCTTTATAGAAAGAATTTAAAGAACTCCTTTTTTGAAGTAGATCTTATTCCCCTAATTTGTAAGCATTTTAATGTGTGGAGGAATGGCTGGTGCGACCCACCATGGTAACCCGTCAATGTCTCTAGGACTCTGGTCATGTGATCTTCCCAAAGAGACCATCCATGAAATCCTTGAACAGTGGTTTCTTCAGCCAAGCTTCACTTGATTCTTGACACCTAGGTTGGAGCCTCATGGCGTAATTGTTAGCTGGATGCTGAAATAACCACTTGCTGAAATTCATCTCTCATGCTAGATTTGAGAAACTGAAAATCTAGGCTTATTTTCAGTCCAGCAGACGTGCTTTTCTCCCACAAAATTCGAGGGTAAAATCTCTATGCATTTATTGGTGCAAAGGTGTGGCCAAATGACCGTTTCAGTTGGCCGCATAGTCTGAACGGCAGGTGGAGCATGGAGCTAGCAGTGGAAGTTCGAGTAGGTGGGGGAAGCTGTCTGAAAAAAGAACCATCTGTTGCTGACACACACAGCAGAGACAAACCCTCCACACTGTTCTTCTCTGTAAATACTTCAAGTCAAAGCCAATTGGGAGCAGACAGCATTTCTCTGCTGCCTCTTACACAATCCCTTCCTTCTCTCTTCCTAGTGGGGAAAAATAAAGGACTGTGTCGGGTTTGTCTCCGCTGTGTGTGTCAGCTGGAAGCACACACACTTTGTACAAAGGGGCATACACAATACGGTACTTACATCTCAGCTACTGATTCCTAAACAGAACAAAGCTGCTTCCCTACACAAGTGACCTCTTGATGTCTTGTACTGATTGCTACTTGTGTCCCTACTTCACCTATTTAATGATCATCCTCTACGAGACTTTGGCAGTACAACTGACCTACTGAAACTCTGAGGTGATGGCCAGTAAAATAGATGAGACCAGCAGGGGAACGCTAGCAAGCGGACTATAAGGGGGGGCTTTTCAGGGTAAGTTTCACTTTTCACACATAGACATTTTACAAATAAAACTACTTACTGTGAGGACCAGATTATTGTCCGCCTTACAGCCAAGGTTCAGGAATAGATTTGGTTTCTTTTACGGATGACGTCAGGTGAACATCAGGTTATTGTATATACGCAGAGGAAATGACGGCACAACCAGCCAATCCTTTATCACATCGGTGCTCAACCTATTGGTTGGGACCCCTTTGGGGATCGAACAACCATTTCATAAGGATCACTGCCTTCAGAGCTGCTGCCCACAAGCACAGTGGAAAGTAAGGAGGGAGAGTAACAACCTCTCCCTCTCTCCCCTAACTTAACACCCCGCACATGATCATCACAAATAGGAGGGAGGGGACATTACACTTACCTGACCTTGTATTTGGAACGCAGAAGTGACACCCCGCGATGAAGCTTTCGGGGTTGCGGATCTAAGGTTGAGAACCACTGTTATCACCTTTATACCCCTCTGTGGAGTACTGGGTTGTGTGGAGGGGTTCTCCCCTCACTTTTATATTTCTCTGCCTTTAAGAAGAGGGCTTGTTTGAGTTAAGAAGATCTTTGCAATATTGAGAAACCTATAGTTTTATAATTCTTCTGAACATTTCCACTGGTTTTTCATGGGGCATTTTAAAAACGGTATTAAAACCAGCAACATTTTCTACGGTTTTATGCTGAATGGGCTCCAACTGCCCAGTTTGTGACTTGAAAAGTGTTTATTGTGACTGCATCTGTGTATTTTATGTACCCATAACGGAGCTCATATTGCTCTATTATTTATAAGTCTGTTACACATTATTTCCTCCTTACAGTTTTATTAAACATGACTTCTAGTGCAGCTTGGGGTGATTTTATTTTTTAAATAATGAGTCTGACGTGTGACTGCTTAATCGGAAATGTTATCAGGGTGGATTGCATTAAATGGCACTTTTATTGCCAGATCGGATTTAAGCAGAAAAGTGACCATTTGAAATCTAATTTGTTGGTATGAGTATTTCTGGTTTACTATAATCATGTCTCTATCTCGGATACACTACTACTGCTACACTAAGGGCTCATTTAGTCGCCAGGTAAAAGACCCATAAACGTAGCCTACCGGTCGTTTTTCAGGCTTTAATCCAGACAAGCTGCGAATGCCTGCACTATGTTGCAGGGTCATCTCAGCTGCTGGGCTGAAAGCAGCTCAGAGAAAACCAACTGTGTCAATTTAGCCTAGGGGTACATCCCCACTAGGCGTCACCTGCGATTGATAATCAGTAGGGCACTGGAAACGGAAGAAAACTGTTTTAAAAACCGCGCCATTCACGACTATGGCCACGATCGGGTGCTGCGGTCATGCAATCAAACACGCGTGAGCCGCTACCGGATAGGTTAGAGACGGGGCCACACAGCAACCGCCAGCGGTGGGGATTAACACATTGAAATGCATGGGCACAATCAACTGCGGGATACAAAAAAAGGAACAAACAGACAAAAATTTTAAATCACGGGGAGATGCCTAGGGACAAGCCCGGAGGCTCCACCTGAAACTTAAAACGCCTAGATGTGGACATGGCTCCAGCACTGGTTTTAGTCCATTGCAGTGCACACCACCTTGGGAAATCAATTCCTGCTCGATTTTTGCCTGATCGATCGAGGGTCCCCATACAGAATAAGGCTATGTTCCCACTTAGGCAATTGATCGGATCGTGTGTGGTTGCGATTGGGGCTGTGATCAAATTACACCTCCCCCGCATTCTGACTGCTGGTGGCCGTGATTATTTTTCTCCAATTGTGCCCATAGATATAAATGGAGGCAATTTGCGATCACGTCTGGAGGTGATCAAAAATTGTGTCCATTCATTCTATATGAAGGCAATTTATTTATTTTTAATGGTGGTGGAATTTTTTTTTTTCTTTTAACGCTGGGGAAAAACGCCAGCGCAGGCGATTAATCGCCTAAGTGGGAACATAGACTGGCAGACTGACCCCCAAAAAATACAGACACAGTTTTTTGCTCAATAGCTCAAGGTGGGCAGAAATCTATTCTGATCATTCAGGAATCGAACACAAAATCAATGTGTGTATGTCTACCATAAGGCTGAGGCTCTACCGCTGCGGCCAGAGAACAGAAAAAAAAAAAAACAACACGTTTTTGCATACGTCCATTGATTTCAATGGCCTACAAACCCAGCCAAAACTGTGCGATCCGCTCCATTGATTTCAATGGACACTGTTGGGTGTTTCAGAGGTGTGTTGTTTTTTTTCCTGCAGCCATGCTATGTCTGTGGGGTCAGAAAAATTGCCTCAGCCTTTGAATCAAAATACACGACTCCCCCAAAAACTTTTATATATAATTTCTGATATTTAATTTTTAATATTTAACAGATGTTAACCAATAAAAATGCGTCCAGATATCCGTACTGATGATGCAGGGGTCACTTGTTGGGGATACAAAAAATTTACCAACGTTTAACCTTCTGAGCGTTCTGCCCGAGTTAACTCGGGCTGAGTTTCATGCATCATGAAACTCAGCCCCAGTTAACTAGAGCCGCGCTCTAGGTATCGCCGTCTTCCTATCACTTCCACCAGTGACGCGAAGGGGGCGGGGGTAGGCGGCGCCATAGACCTCCGTCAAACTGGAGGGGCATCGCTTTTCTTCAGCATAAGTCCGGCGTCTCCTGTGACGTCGGGCTTATGTTAATGACCTCCAGCTGAGCAGGAAATCACGGCGGAGCATATTGTGCTCCGCCGCGATTGCCCGTGGCACGGTTATGAAAAAACCGTGCCATGTGGCAAACGCTCAGGAGGTTAAGGAAAATTATAATTATCACCCTACAGAGCGCTTAATTAGAACTCGCCAAAATGACTGGGTGGTTAGTCTAAAATGTCAGCAATGTAGGTCGTGCACTAGGAGAAACCCAGGAAACCACAAAGGGTTAACAATTATATAATTATGCTGAACGGCACTCGGCTACACTTAAGCTAGGAACACACGGCTCGATTGAAGCATACAATCAATGTAAGATGAAGAACCTTGATTTTGGTATTTTATCGATTGTACCGTGTGCGCTATAGTGTCATACAATCGTAGTACAATATCGATGTAGAGAACATCAATTATTGACTAAAATCGTCGATGCCATTGATGCTCTACAAACAGTAAACTATCACTTCATCAAATACAATTGTACGATGAAAATGAAAAAGTAGTACGATCATGGTACAATTCGACGATAATTTTCCAACTAGTCCGATCACTTTTCAATCGATGTAAAGCTCTTTATCGAACTAAAATCGTCGATTGTACCATGTGTCCGCGCTATGATTTTGGTACAATCGATGTAAATTCATTGATTTACATCAATTGTACGCTTAAATGGAGCCGTGTGTTCCTAGCTTAAAGGTGGGTTTACACGTGCAGATATTTTTGTTCGATTAACAAAGAACAAACAATTTTTTGGTCGATTGAACAAATATCTAGAATGGGCAATTTATTTGATGGATACATTTTGTTCGATCTCGACCAAAAAATCCTTCTAACGGTCATCGAATATGCTGGTAAATTATTCTGTTGTTGTAATTTCAAATGTGTTTTCATTGGATATCAGGATGGACGGACAAAAAAAAACTAATTTTACATTCGATAAATGAACGATGTTCGACAACAACATCGGACAAAAAAATCGAACTGGCAGTTGATTAAAGAAATAATCTATACGTGTAAACCCACCTTAACTCGCCTCTAACCAGCATGATGCTCCCCACAGCTCATTCCGACCCTTTCACATTGAACATTAGATCAGATTGAACCTACTCTTCCCTGCGAAAAGCACAGGGCACGCTAGAGGACCTCATGACATTCAGGCCAGTGATCGCCGGAGACCACTTTGTAGGGCTCTGGTCCTCTGATGGCCCTGTCCAGCTCTCGTTGTGTAAAGCTGGCCATACACCTTCAGATCTCTCTGTCAGATATCCTTTAGATCTACCAACAACTATGTAGTGCCGGGTCCTCTGCGATTGAACACAGGTAGACTTGATGGATTAAAAAGTCCCTCATATTACATGGTTTTGGTAAAACAAAAGGAGATCTAAAGGAAATCTGACAGAGAACGGGGACCCCAATGCTACATTCCCACTTAGGCAATCGTCAGCGCAGCTGATCGCTTCCATTTAGTTGAATGGACTTGTCCCAACTTCAATACGGAAAATATAGTTGCATCATCATGTTGCAATTGATAGTTTATCGATTGTATGGGAATCAACCCGTGTTTTGCCAGCTTTATGTTTCATACGAACTTTGCCCGACTGACCAGCGTGGTCGGTCGGGGTGATCGATCAGGAGAATAATCGGATGCGGAATGATGTACCCGACCGATCACAATTTCTTAAAATCGGTCGGAACTGCTTTGAGCCTGTAAATTTTGTCTGTCTGTAAATTTTGGTCAATCTGCTGTTAATAAAATAGTGTCCGGCCTATCGATCGGTGATAATACAAATTTTTCGCGCCAGCCCACCGACCATAAAATTAAGTGAAAATCACGACATGATAGGACGAAAAATCGGAACGTGTATGGGGGGCTTTAGAGAATAATTAACTTGTACCGGACACCACTAACCCAAGGATATCACACTGCAGAAATTGCAACCCAATCAAAAAGTATTGGGTTGTCAGTCATTAATTCCTTAGCATGCCCTTCACTCCTAGGGGGAGCATCTGCATCTTATGGTCCAAATGCGCGACCACGCCTAAGCTCCCTGCCAGCTCTCCCAACAAAATTTGCCGGGGAGCTGTCAGATGGGAGACATGCAAGCAGCTACCCCTGTGCCCCCCCCCCTCTGTGTGAGCAACATGGATATCTGCCATGAAGTGTGCTCTCTAGTGACGCCATTTTCAGTTGTGGCTGAAGTTGGTACTGCAGGGGATTTAAACACTTCAAATATTTTTTTTTCTGTACAAGAGAGAGTGAGGTAGGTCAGAAGGGCCAATCCTCACAGTGTGCACCCAGGGTCAGTGCTGGATAGTCAGCACAAGACCCAATCAGGGACTTTTAAGAGGCACAAGAGTATATATAAGAAAAATGTATTTACATCAAGGTAACAAAACAAAGGTCAAAACATAACAGTATGGCCCTAAAAACGGGCTAACTTTACTCTTTGTCTTTGTTTCGCGACTGAGCGTCGCTTCATCAGGAGACAATTGGTAACAATTTCTTACTGTGAAGTCGGAAAGAAATAGGCCAGGCTCTCTGTTCCCCTGAATAGACATACCCCGGGTCGGGACCCTTCTCTTCTATCCCCCCCACCGCTCCTCCGGAGATACCCCTGGGCCTGGACAGGTCCACCTCACCCTGGGTCCAATAGGATCAAGTTGTCTCAGTCTACTGACATAGTAGGTTGGCGAGAATTATGAAATGGATGTACCATATACCCGATTATATTTTAGACATACCCAAATGTATATATTTTACTAATTGCCTATTTCTTTCCGACTTCACAGTAAGAAATTGTTACCAATTGTCTCCTGATGAAGCGACGCTCAGTCGCGAAACGCGTCGAGACCGACAAAGAGTAACGTTACATACTGTTATGTTTTGACCTTTGTTTTGTTACCTTGATGTGACCCTGGGTGCACACTGTGAGGATTGGCCCTTCTGACCTACTTCACTCTCTTGTACATATTTAATTGGGATGTTGGCACTTACCTGCTGACACAGTTATCATCTAACCACAATATATATTTTTTCTGCTCAAAAAACTGGGTGTGTCTTATGGTCCAAAAAATATGGTAGATCCTGTTTCGCTCAAAATTGCCTCAATTGTCTTTTATGCATCATATGTTTTGCTCTATAAAACTCCCTAAAATGGTGGGGGGATGTCGGCGCAGTGTTGTCAACATCTAGGAGGGAGTTATCAGAGAGGAGAAACACTCAGGCAGCACCTGCTTATGAACAAAATACAGTAATTCCTAAGGGGAGTGTATCACCTGCAGGGATTTGAGATGTCTACACAACTGTATGAAAAATTCTGTTGAACTAAATCTGGTGACAAGGTCTCTTAGCATAAAACCAACAGCAAAATTACCTTTGCAACAGACCTGACTGTGTGCACACACCTATGTGTAGTCCTTTTACAAGTGAAATCAAACGCGTATTTCTAAAATGATTTATTTCATATTTCTAAAATCATTTCAAAGTCATTTGCTGGTGAGAAATCTAGAAGAGAAAACGCTTCGAGTAGTAATATCAAACAATCTCTGAAATGTAAAGTCATACTATGATTGAGACATTGCACATCACTCCCAGTCTTGAAATGTTCGCTTGGTCACCCAAAAGTTGTACAAATTTCAGGAATGACTCCAAAGTATGAAGAAGCCGACCGCTCAAAGAGCAAGCATGAAAATAGTCCAGATAAAATAGATTCTTATTTTTTTCATTTTCCAAAAAAGGTTCCAAAGTTTTGAAAAAATATCTACAAAAATTCATGTATTGTCTGTGGCTTCCTGCCACGTGCCGAAATCATGTTCTACTAAAATGTTATTATAAAAAAAATCACGTGGTATCGGAAATCAGGCAAGCGGTGTGTTACCGGGTACAGTACACGGATCTCTACCCACAGATTCTGCATCACTCACAGGTGGACACCAGTTCCACGATTTTTGGCCATTATTTTAATAAAAAGAAAAACAAAAGTGACTAAGGGTATGTTTCCACATCCGTCTGGACCCCCCAGGCTAAGCGCATTGCTTGGTGGGAGGTCCCAATGGAGCACATACACTTTACCTGCCCGGCGAATGCTGTGTTCTCATTCTGCCGATGCATGGGTTAGTAGTCGAGCTAAAATGCATGTGATCTGTCAGGCTCCCCGCCAAGCAACACGCTTAGTGTAGACAGATCACACAGCGCTGTGGAACCCCCCCTAAGGCCCTAACCTCCCTAACAGTCCTCGTTGCCTGTGGCACATTCCCAGAGTCATCAATGACACAGGGATGCAAGGACCCTAGACTGTTATTACAATACCGGTTGAATGGCGAGGGCGCCTCCCTGGTGTTATCACAGAGGTGGTACCAGGAAGAAGAGCCAAGAATGCCAACCCAGCAGATGGCACGGGCTCATCTGGCATAGGTAAGCTCCCCTGAGTGTAGCTCGGGGTTACCAATATCGTTCAACAAATCTACCCCAGCTACACTTAACCGTTAAGGAGGTTAATCGATTGGCCTTTAGCTGATATAAGAGCAGTGTGTGCAGGAAGTTATAAGTAAACCTTTAAAGCAGGGGTCGGAAACCTATGGCTCGCCAGCCAGATGTGGCTCTTGATGGCTGCATCTGGTTTGCTGCCAAATCTTTAACCCCCTAGCGTTTATGGCGAGCCCAGCCCGTCCGGAATTTGTTCGAAAAACAAATGCTGGGCTCGTATGAACTCTGCACACAACCAGAAAGCTGCGGCGATTATCTCTGTGGCCGCAGCATTTCCGGGGTTGCGCAACTGCCCTGATCGCGTCACGGTGATGTGGAAGGGGTGCGGAGGGGATGCGCCATAGACCTCCATGTTAATGAAGTGGCTCTTACAGACTTACATTTTAAAATATGCGGCGTTCATGGCTCTCAGCCAAAAATGTATCATTCAGCTTCAGAATGTTAAACACATTTCTATATGGCAGGCATGCCCAAAGTCTGGCCCAGGGGCCACATGCGGCCCGTGTTCACTAGCTCACACCACAGCATAGGGTGACACCATTTCACTCTCAGTCGAGGGGTGGCACCAAACTTTCAAACCAATGCTGTCTCTTTAACCTCCTGGGTGTTGAGCCTGTGTTATCTCGGGTTGAGTTTCTTTCCTCATCAAACTCACCCCTATATAACTGCGGGCAAACTCGCCTCTCCGCCGAAATCCCCCAGCTATCCTCTGTATGGACATACACACAGATCCTTCCGGGTCCGCCACGATGTCATCATATAAGACGACAAAGGGGCGGGGCTAAGTAGCACCATTGACCTCCATGTAATGGAGAAGGCGTTGCTTTTTGTGAGCACATCTCCACTCTTGAAGGGGATGTGTTCCAAGTCTAGGGGAGGACAGGAAACTGCAGTGGAGTTCGTTATAATGCTTTTTTAAATGCCCAGGAGGTTAATAGAAGGAGGTTAATACAGGACTCTCTTCGCAAGAAGACTCCTATCTCCCTCAAGAATCCCAGCTGCAATGTCATTGTGACAGCTGCAGTACAGTCTTTGGCTGGAAGGACTACAAGCCCCGTGGTATAGTTCATTTGCATTTAGGCCAAAGCCTCACCGCATCCTTTTGTCCACGCTTGGCAAAATGCTGCCCATTATATTCAAGACAGGCACTTGGGTGTACCGACCCATTGAATATCATCAGCAGCATTTCAGTCAAGACCTGTGCCAAGCACTGACAAAAAGACGCAGTGAAGCCTTGGCATTAATGGTTCAAAGAATCCCAGGCTGAATGGGGGGACCCCCCATTCACAAACCTGGTCCTCTTTGCAAAATGTTTGGACACCCCTGCCATATGGGATTCATCCAATGCGTTCCATTACTAAAAGCCTGTTCGTATCTTGTGTAATAGGTGACAGCACTCCCACCGAGACCTGTGCTTAACGTTCCCACACCGAAGCTGGATGATCACGGCTGAACCGAGCGTCTGAAAACTTTTCTGTACACATCGCTCTTATACAAGCTGGGGCCAAGGTTAACAAAACATAAACTAAAAGGAAAACCTACGCGCAGTATTCAGGTAAGTAGAGCACACTGGTAGAGTTGCTGTGGTCTGTATCTACTTTGAGGAACTTTGCTCTACAAAATGGCATCAAATGCCTCACAAGGAATCTAACCCCCAAAGGTAAGTGCTTCTACTGGTCACATGACCCTCAGACATCCTGTCCACCTTCTTTCTTGGTGACACAGGAAGTTATTGGAAATTTTTACTTTGAGGAAAAAACTATGACATTCCTTCACTACACAAAACAACTCTGTCCAGAGTTCTACATCAACCATAAGATCTGCTGCAACTAGAACTCTCAACGTGCAAGCTGCATATTGGGAGTGGTAGTTAGAGAACAGTGGGATAGCCCATATAGCGATGACGTGATTCTAGAACTATAAGTAACGCGCTAGAAAGAGCGGTCATCAACAGGCACAGCCCCATGACTCGGCGGCCATGTCTTTGCTGTCGAGTTTTATACTATCGGAGGATTTTTCGCTGAAGACCGGTCCTCCGTGTCTCATCATCAGCTCCACCGCCATCTTTGCGAAAGCCTCTTCCACGTTACTGGAATCCTTTGCAGAGGTCTCTATGATGTTGATGACGTCGTAATGTTTTGCCAGGTTTTCGGCGTCTTGTAGTGGGACTTCCCGGAACTCATGCATGTCGGATTTATTTCCTGCGGGCACAATGATGGCGATAAGACTTCAAATACATCAAGAAGGACGCAAATACACAACCAGCAATATCATAAAGCTTCGAACATGACATCTGACCAAAATGATAACCCTACCTGGCGCTACCATTGGTGCCAATTTTTCTTTCCAAAACATTAATGATGCCAGGGATGTGAGGAGCCAAGGCACCCTCACCTTTTAGGGGTCATTTCCGATGCCAAGGATGTGAGGAGCCAAAGCACCCTAATTTTTAGGGGTCATTACTGACACCAGGGATGTGAGGAGCCAAG
>CM070037.1:108742184-108760119 GCA_036250615.1 Ptychadena robeensis | reverse complement strand
CCCCCCCCCCCCCCCCCAAGTGTACAAGGAGAAAAGGAATTCCCCTCATCCTGTTCCCAATGCCAGGAAGGAAGGGCAGCGATGGTGGTTACCCACAGCAACAACTTTTCACATATAATATAGAAAATAAAGCTAGGATCCAGATAAACTCCAAGGTTTGGAATGACCTTATAATGTAAGCCTGTCCAGGCATGCTGGCACCTGTAGTCCACCCGCTGTCATTAGGTACCCCTCACCTTAACCCTCTTGCCCTGGATCTCCAGGGTCTTCATGGTGAAGTCCACCCCGATGGTGCTCCCCTGACGCTCTACAAAGACGCCGCTCTTGAACCTCTGCACCACACATGTCTTCCCGACCCCGGCATCCCCGATCAGAACGATCTTGAAGAGGAAATCGTAAGCGTCGTCCGATTCTAGTGGGGTGGGCATGCCGGGGTCCCGCGAGCCGAGACCTCCTCCAGCCACCCGTGACGTGGTGCGAGCACCCGCGGATCTGACAACGCGGAACTACAGTGCACCGGGGCTGTCCCACCGCTAACATAGCAAGTAATACAGCACTCTCATATTGCTGCCCTGAGTGATGCCTGACCGAAATACAACGGAGAGGATAGAGCACTTTCATATTGCTGCTACGGGTGAGGCCTGGCCCAGATAGAACGGCGAAGATAGAGCACTTTCATAATGCCCCAGGTGATGCTTGACCCTAATATAGCGGCATGGATACAGCACTTTCACATTCATGCCCCGGGTGATGCCTGACCAAAATATAACGTGGAGGATAGAGCACGTTCATATTGCTGCTCCAGGTGATGCCTGACCCAAATATAACGTGTAGGATAGAACACTTTTATATTGCTGCCCCAGGTGATACCTGACCGGAATAAAACAAGGATAGAGCGCTTTCATATTGCTGCCTTGGGTGATGCCGACCTGAATATAATAACAAGGACAGAGCGCTTTCCTATTACTTCCCCGGGTGACGCTTGACCCGAATATAACGGTGGATAAAGCACTTTCATAATAGTGCCGCGGGTGAAGCTTGACCCGAATAAAGCCGAACGGATAGAGCACTTTCTCATTCCTATGCTGGGTGATGCCTGGCCCAAACATAACGTGTAGGATAGAGCACTTTCATATTGCTGCCCCAGGTGATACCTGACCGAAGGAAAACACAGAGGATAGAGCGCTTTCATATTGCTTCTCTGGGTGACGCTTGGCCTGAATATAACCGTGTATGAAGCGCTTTCATGTTGCTGCCCCGGGTCTCCCGGATAGAACGGCGAAGATATTGCACTTTCATATTCCTGCCCCGTGTGATGCTTGACTAGAACATAGCGGCATGGATAGAGCACTTTCACATTGCTGCCCCAGGTGATGCCTGACCCATATGACACATGTTGAGAGCCTACCAAACGCAATGCTAATGGCAATAAATAGTGACATATGTGCCTTCCATAGTTTTTCCTGGTCACTGAGACACTAGTAAGGTGAGGAACTCCTAATAATCAACCAGAAATGATGATGTGGGAGATGTCCATGTGTGAATCTGAAAGTTTTATGATCAGCAGTGTCTGATCACCCCCCCCCCCCTTCTCTCTCTCGCTGTTCTTATGCAGCTCAGTGTATGCTGCTATGCTGCGCCTCTCATTTTTCTCTGGTGTCTTCATTTTTCTACTGCTCCACTCATTAACTTACAGTATCTCACAAAAGCAAGCACACCCCTATGATAAATGTAACAGGTGCCCCAGAGGTGGGGGGGTATGGGGGGAGTCACCTTTCTGAAACTTTCCTCCACAAGCTACATGTGCACTCCACATCCCCCTTGGGTAATGGGCTGTAGAAGCGTTCTCTCCTATAAAGAAAATGTTGATTGAACCAAAAGGCTCTACTTATCCAACTGTACCATACCTATAACAACAATTTGAACAAGAAATTCCCTTGCTGGGTCTTTATATGGACCGATATAATTCAAAAATTGGCTTCACAATATTATTATTATTATTATTATCATTTATTTATATAGCGCCAACATATTACGCAGCGCTGGTATATATATTTATTTTCATCCATAAAAACAACATACATTTGCAAAAACATTAAGTCCAGTGACATTTGTAATAATCCAGTGCATGGAAGCTGATATCCCCCCCATGAAGTTAACCCTCTCTCCCCTGGTGTAATGTCACCAGGTCCATCACACCAGGGGAGAGAGGGTGAATTGTACTGGATACAGTGATTTATTTTTGTCTATGGTGTGCTTTTGGTACAGAAATCTGGACCTCACAAGAGCGCTAGGGAGGTTAAGCATATACAGTAAAACACACTTATACCTATCCTAAATAGGCACAATACTATTACATTTATACATATACCTATTACACTTATTATACATATTACAGGTATATTATGCTCCCCCTAAACTAGGGGGTATTGTCCTATTCCCATCCCAACTATCCCATGATGACAATGTCAATTATATGACCGCTGCCTTGCTAAAGAAACTAAGGGTAAAGACGTAGGACTAGCCAAGCATGTCTCCTTAACCCTAATGAGCACCTGTAGAGCAGCCTTATGCGTAATATGGAGGAAGACAAGGTCTCCAACATCCACCAGCATTGTGATTTCATCATGAAGAAGTAGAAGAGGATTCCTGTGAAACTCTTCTGATCTCCATGCTCAAGAGAGTAAGAGCAGTGCTGGAAAATAAAGGCGGCCACACACTTTGGACACATTTTGGACACTTTTGATTTTCACTTATGAAAAGATATTATAAACTATTTACCACAATGTCAGGGTGTACTCACTTTTGAGAGATACTGTATTTTAACCTTTTCTGTACTTCTCCTCTCATTCTGAGGCCCCTCCAGCAGTACTGCTATGTCCACCTATCAGGTTCTTCTCTATTTCTCTTTCCATGCCCCTGCCCTGTACTGCTCCTTATATTTGCCTCCAGGAGGTAGATAAGGAGAGCAACCATGGCTGTTTCTCACGATTTGCGGGCACATAGGGGCTGGCAAAAACCGGGGGCCCCCTATGCACCCAGCGTGCGTACACCATATTTGCATACAACCCCACTGGCACGTAATAACGCACACTTTATATTTGCGTACATATTTGCATAATCGCGCGCAAATCATATTGGTGCACAGCCCTCACTCAAGAACTTTTCTGCTAGAAACTCCCCCCACTCAAGAACTTTTCTGCTAGCCTCCCCCCTAAACTCGAGAGGAGGCCCCTAAGCAACAATTTTGCATGGGGCCCCCCAAATGCTAGAAACGCGCCTGAAGACAACCTATATATAGGGATTTTCTCTATGTATCTTTTCCCTTCCAGGTGCTGGAGGACCAGAATTCTCCTATGTCTGGATCAGTATCAGGGCCCATTGTTGCCTGGATGGCCCTTCTAATAGCTATGTTATTACCGCTTTTATTATTAGCATGTTATTAGTAGCTCTTCATAGGACAGGAATTGTGACTATAATAGGATGGAAGAGAAATGGATGGAAATGAATAGTTCCTATACATTACATGACCTACAGATTCCTAAACCAAGAGGAAGATATAACAAAAAATTTTACTAACATGTCTCCGGCAATAAGGAACAGTCAACCTGATTGTTGATTTAATAGTTGACATTCCTGAAAACAGTATATCTCACTCTCATGCTATTCTAAGGGTGGATGAGCAAGTTTCACAACTGTTCACAGTAAAATTGTTGACATGTGTGTAGGGCTGGACAATAATTCAATATCAATATATATCGCAATATAATTTTATATTGAAATATCGGAAATGTGTTTACAAATTGTATCATTTGTCACAGAATAACGTTCAGTCAGGGGTGGTCCTAGGGAGATAGTCTCTCTGGGCCAGCACTCCCTCTGCCGCCCCCCCTTCCCCCAGAGAGATCACGCTGCCATCCCATGCCTCCCCTTTGAGATGTGCAGGCGCAGTGATCTAGTAACTTCTCCTCTATGCTTTGCTGCAGCTATGCACAGAGAGGCACATCTCCATAGAACAGGGGACCCATCGAGATCAGCCTCCCAGTGTCACTGACATTCATTCTGCTGGACAGGGGACACAAAGGGGGGAAGCTGATCCTGACATGTCCCCTGTCCATAGAACTCTCAGTTACATGGGGGGGGGGGCTTCCACATACAGAGATATCAGTTGAGGGGAGGTGGGTGCACTGACCCCCCTGGTGCTATTGTGCTGCCCATTCCATAGCGCGCTACTGGTGCTGTGCTGGAGTTGCTGGCATCTGACATCCATTGTGTGTGTCCTCTGCAGTTTTTTCCTGAGGCTTTTTAATATTGTCGATATCGATATCGGAATTATATCGTATCGACCAAAATGAAGAAATATATTGTGATATAAATTCTTGCCATATCGTCCAGCCCTACATGTAAGCCAAGCTTGTTGTACTGGATCTTAAATAAGTAATACACATTATCAAATACTATCTGATTTAAGCCGCAGAAGACTTTATTGCTAATGCAAAGCATCATGGGAAGAGTGAACAACTCTTTCAAATTTTTACTAGAGCAGATTAATTAATTGAAAACCGTTTTAAAAGGAAGTGCTGTATACGTACAGTATGTCCACTTCCAATTCATTCAATAGGAAACGAACACGCAAGTGTAGATAAAATAAGTTTTGAAAGTGGTTTAGCAAAGCCTTTTAATAAATATAAAGTCAAACGTTAGGCCTGGTTTGCATCTATTAACTTAAGGAATGACAAGCGTTTTCAATTTGAGAACCTTTTGGACATGCTTAACATGCAACAATAAATGGGTGACCCCAACAGTCGCTGGTTACCCGAATAACTCCGACGTGGGGCCAGAGGAAGTAAGGCCAGAACCGGCTGGTACTTGCGCTTCCACAGGAACACCGCCACAGACTGGCAGGGGCATGATGGCTCGGGAAACTCTAGCAGGCTTCGTCAGTCCTCCACATGGTGGGGGATTCCAGCCACCCCACCGGAACCTTAGTAAGGGTTGTGGAGGGCTCTGGAACTGCAGACTGGTAACTGGAGCTTTCAGGAACAGTTCGTGCTATTTTGCTCCCCGGCTGCCCGCACGCCAGACTGAAGCAGGGTAAGGCTCCCAGGGTGGTTAACATGCCCAATTATTTCCACTTCATCAAATGCCTTACTCCTGAGCTGTCTTTGGTGGGTGGGCCCTCCCCCTATATACCCCGGGAACCCAAGGGAATCATGGTCTATGGAATTTAAGGGGACCGGACCCTGAAATGTACATGGCACTACACTACACCTCTGTGTGTGTGTGTATATATATATATATATATTTGTATATATAGACCATGACAGCCTGTATATTATGTGTAAATGCCTTAAAGGATTTGATTTTTCTCTGTAGCAGCTGCAAAGATAATGTCTCTTTTCCCTCTCTTTTACTTTCTGCCCAGTAACTGTATACCCCTCCCTCTGGGCAGAGGTTATAAATCTAGTTGTTTGAATTCTTCCCTGGATTTTTGCTGTAGCTTACCCCTCTTCTTGCATCCACACAGCAGAGCGGTGGACTGACGGCCATCCACAGCAAGCGTCACCCAAGTGGATGGAAGCGGATTCCATGAGGTGCCTGAACGGCCAGGGTGAGAAGAAGCATTGCTCCCCTCTCTAGCTCCATTGAACTGCTCACGCTACCAACTACTTCTCCTTTCTGGGTAAAAGAGCCACCAGCCAACCCTCCTGTGCAGCTGGTTAGGACTGTTTGGAACTGTAGCCCCTACGCATTGAACCCTGCCTATCAACCTTTGCAAGTATTCTCTAGTGCCTGTTGAGAGACTGTACCAGAATTTATGGCTGGCTCCCCCGAGGAGCAACGTGGACGGAATCAGATGCACCCATGCAGAGAGCAGCAAACAATCGCCAAGTTGTGGTACAAAGGGATGAGATAAAGACAATCTATGGAACCAGCCAAGGGTCAAAAGCTGGGAAATCATCAAACAAGTATCTGGGGGTGAAGACATGAAAATCTTGCTCAGGCAACTTCATGTTGCCTAATGCCTGGCATACACACGCTGATAAATGGCCGATTTTTCACCTGACCGATGGGCGTGCGCGTTCGGTCAGCGGAAAAACTGCCGCTTATCGGCGTGTGCCCACATGGGGCGACAGATCCCTGTCGCCCCACAGCTCGGCCGGCCAGAGAACGGACATGTCCAATATTCTCTGGCCGATGCAAGCTGATGCCATTAGCTTCAATGAAGACCGGCGTCTTCATTGAAGCTAATGGCCGGCACACAAAGGGCTGAAGCAGCCCATAATGCACCAGGATGCAAACGTGATGACGTCATCATGTTTGCATATCGGAGCATGTCTGTCGGCACCCATCTGTGGGTGTATGGCAGGCATAATACTTTCTAAAATAGGGCTGGAAGGAGGAGCACATGACAAGACGGGGGTGGTATGGCTAACAGGAAGAACATTTGTGGAGGAACACTTTAGTTCATGGTTTAGATCTATCAGTAGATTGCAAAGGCAACAGAAGTAGATCTTTTTTTAATCCATACTGAGATTATAACCTAGGACACTAGTGCTGCATGGCCAAAGTGTGAACCCCCTGAGCCACAGCTTATCCTGCTATGTCGAGTATGTGGGGTCCCTATGGGGGCATGCAAAGTCCTGGGGCTTGCACGTGCATGCGCATGTGTGACTAGCACCACCCCAACCCCCCCTACATAGACGATTTTTGCATTAGCAACCACCCCAACCCCCCGTCGACAATTTTCCAGTAGCACCCCAAAGCAACCCCCCGGTCGACAGGGGGCCCCAGGCAAATATTTGCATAGGGCCCCCCACAGGCTAGAAACGGCCCTGCTTGCCCTGTAGCTGTGTAGGCATGTCATCCAAATCTAAATTTATCAAAACCTCTTTGTTTATACATTTAAAAAAAGAGCTCACTCTGCTCTGCTTTGGTTTTCAGAACAGTATTAGGTTCTGATATTTTTTTTTCGCCTTGACTTAAGCTAGCCACACACGGTTCAATTTTGGTTCAATCGATGCTCGATTAGATCGAGGAATTCAATCGTATAATCCCTAGGTGCCCAACCTGAGGACCGGGGGCCACATGTGGCCCTTTGGATGTTCTTTGGCTGCCCCCTTGGTCCACCACTTGGACCAAGGAGGCCTCCTCTTTCCACTCTATGATGATCCCATGCTGACCCAGCTTTACTAATCAACCTTGGCGCTCCTAATGTCATCAGTAAAATTGTTGATTAGGAAAACCAGGTCTACATATGACCTCTGCACCTAAGGGTGGTCCTAGGCTTCACGGCACCCTGGGCAAGAAGGTAATTGAAAATGACACTTCACATTCTAATGTCAGGATATTACACTGGGATGCGCAAAAAAAATTGAATTTCCATACTACAATGTTCCATAATGAAGCCTAGTTAAAAACACGTTTTATTTAAAAATGTTCTTTTAGCTATACTTCTAGCTTTATAGATTGAAAATGTTATGTGCGGCCCTTTAGTGATGCTGAGGGCCGCACTTGTGGCCCTCCATATCAACTCAGTTGCCCACCACTGGTCTAATCGAAAATCGATCTTAATCGCATCAACATACACCCCACATTGAGTTTGCGATTGTGGTGAGATTTCGATTCCAAAATATTACTAAAATCGTCGATTTTGGTCTGGAAACGATTGAAGTTCAGATTGAAGTGGTCTATGTTATTATATCTAATCTAATCGATCCAGGAGAAACACCACAAACATTGACGATTATAAAACGATTTTGGCACAATCGACGATGATTTTCCAACATGTCCGATCAAAATTCGATCTATTTTTCTGCCTTCATCGAACAATTATCTTCAATTGTACCATGTGGGCATTTCTCGATTTTCGTTCAAACGATGAAAAAATTCATCTAATCGTGCATCGATTGAACCAAAATCGAACCGCGTGTGGCTAGCTTTACACAAAAGCTTTGTTTTCAAAATCAGGAAACACCGACCCAGCCACTTTGTTAGTTACAATGTTATCTGGTGAGAATGATGTCTCTTTTAGTTATGTTTTTGTAAAGAAAGTTCTGGGAGCCGGAGCTTCCACGAATACCTCATTCTTATTAATCAATCTCCAGCAAATATAGTGATTGGTGTTTTCTAGGGAGGAGGATGAAGCCTTCACCCACAAAATAAAGTTTGCTGTACAAAAGTATATCTCAAAGTTTTCTTGGTATTGAAGGTTATTTTGACGAATCAGTTGGTGGGAGACGTGGCTTCATCCGGCTCTGTGTCTCGGGGATTGTATGTCTTGTAGATATTTGGGAACTGTTTAGAATTCCTGCAGTATCAGTTTAGGCAGAGATGTGCGCTTCCTGGGTTAGGGTTGATTGTCATTCTTATCATTAAAGGATAATTAGTTTAGGTTACTGATGTCTTAAGCTAAGCACACACGGTTCGATTTTGGTTCAATCGATGCTCGATTAGATGAATTTTTTCATCGATTGAACGAAAATCGAGAAATGCCCACATGGTACGATCGACGATAATTGTTCGATGAAGGCAGAAAAATGTATCGAATTTTGATTGGACATGTTGAAAAATCATCATCGATTGTGCCAAAATCGTTTTATAATCGTCAATGTTTGTGGTGTTTCTTCTGGATCAATTAGATTCGATATACCGTATTTTCCGGCGTATAAGACGGCTGGGCGTATAAGATGACCCCCAACTTTTCCAGTTAAAATATAGAGTTTGGTATATTCTCGCCATATAAGACTACTCCTCTTCCAACGCACGCCAAATAATGTATGTCCACTCTGACTTTCAACCCACAGATCTCCAAGAAATCCAATCTTTTTTTGGATTAGTAATTTACATTCCCAATTTGACACCCCTATCTGCAACCTTTCATATTTATTAATGTTTCCCTGCCCTCAGCTGTCAATCTTCTGAACTCCCTCCGAATACTTCCACCCTAAAAAAGGATCGGACAGACCAGGTCCTAAGGACCAGGTCACAAGTCCCATGATCCTACTGAGCAGACTATACCGAGCATTCCGTATGGGTGTTTAGTGTTTGTTGTATGATGTTTCTGTCTACTGATTCTACTTTCTTGTCTCGTCTACCCACTACACTGAGATATGTACTATGTATACTGTGCCACACCCAATTCCGGGCAGGACCTGTCCTGCTTGGCGAAATAAATCTGATTCTGATTCTGCAACTGACATAAATTGTATACATTTGACAATAAAATAGCTTTAATTTCAATACTGCAATACCAATTTCAGATTTCATGGTTGTAATATATCATAGGGTTTTAAAGATCTGGGTGTTCATTCAAACGAGGTGAGTGAGGGGATTCATGTAGCAGAATAAGCCATTACAGTCTTATAGAAGAATTATTTGATAACTAACTTCTTTGTAGGAAGCCTTGAAGCTAGGGGCATGACATTTTGCATGAATGTAGTCTCAGGGGTAAGCTGGTAACCCCCAAAATTTCAAGGTTCTACCATGCAGGGTTTTAAAGATCTGTGTTTAAATTCAGATAAGTGAAAGCCTGTATGCAACAGAGTAGTGCTTTATGCTCATAGGGAAGCGATATTTTATAGGGGGCTTTTAGTAGGAAGGATTGTGCTCAGGGGCCTGAAAATTTGCATGGATGTAGTCTTAGGGGTTAGCTAGTAAACCACACAATTTCAAGGTTCTACCATGCAGGGTTGCAAAGATATATGTGTTCAATATAGGCAAGTTAAATGTTGCATATAGGAGTATAGCACTCGTATGAAACTTGGGGTGTAAGTAGTAGTAGGTGAGCATTACTGACCCTGAAAGTTTCATAATTTTACTATTAATGGTTTTCCTGCTATGAATGTTCAAAGTTATCTGATACACAGTGTTGGTTTTGCTTCTACAGCAGAGTGGAGAGGGTGTGTCCCCTCCTGCGTTTTCTATTGGCTGGGATGATGGAGAAGCATCCTGTAGCCATGGTAATACTGCCTGCTGTGAAGGAGGGGAGAGTTCTCTTTTTTCCCGATCTCATTCTCCTTCTGCTTTTGTCGGCCAGCCAGCACGCAGCCCGTGGAACATAGAGCTCTACCGGCTCCCCTAGATGGTCCCCTGCAACCCCCTGCCAGCCACACCCGGCATATAAAACGACCCCCGACTTTTGAACACATGTTCCTGTGTTCAAAAGTTGTCTTATACGCCGGAAAATACGGTAATAACATAGACCACTTCAATCTGAACTTCAGTCCTTTCCATACCAAAATCGACGATTTTAGTAATATTTTGGAATCGAAATCTCACCACAATCGCAAACTCAATGTGGGGTGTATGTTGATGCGATTAAGATCGATTTTCGATTAGACGATTGAATTCCTCGATCTAATCGAGCATCGATTGAACCAACATTGAACCGTGTGTGGCTAGCTTTGTTCCTATACTTTCCTATACTTTGCATGAAGATTCATGTCTTTATGCAAAGTAATGGAGATTGAACGGGGTTTTCCAACATGTTGGAATGCCGTTCAATCGAGTTTCTTTGAGCGGGCTCTACTGACCCCGCTCGAAGGAAAGCATACACAGGTAGGATTAGAGTACAATCAATCACTGATTGTACTCAAATCTTTTTACAGATCTACCCATGTGTGTCTAGCTTTAGACCATGACCTGATATGGCGGCAGTCTTCGAGATTCTGTTCTAGTATAATTGGCAGGGTAAATGGTACATAAGGGTCCCCACACATGTACCGAGTGGGGGCCGACAGATCAGCACAGATCAGCGATGGATTGCAGCGTCATCCCCCTGAAAATAAGACCTAGGGCATATTTTGGCATTTCAAAAAATATAAAACAGTGCCTTTTCATCAGGGAAGCACTGTAGTTATAGCTGTCTTTTTATTGTTTCAGGAGTTTCCTTTTAATTCTCATTAACATATAAGGAACCATTAAGAAATAGCTCTAACTGCCATGGCAAATCGTCAGTGAACCATAGAATATGCTATAGGACAATTTGCTGTATTTTATATGCAGTGTATCATCTAATCAGAGGCGGCGTGTGATTTTCCACTTGGACAAGTAAATTTACTGCACAGCAGCTACATCAAGGTCTTCTACTCGGCTTTATGTCTCCTGCTGCTCTGCACAGGAAAATCTTTATCTGTTTTGCTCAATGATAAATAGATATATTTAACCAATTTACTGTATCAGTTATTGGAGCATTCAATATCGAAAAAAAGTACACTACTTACCACATAACACAATGCCAATATCCTCTCTGAAACAAAGACTGAAACAAAAAATAATTGTCTACAACACAGGTGCCCAGCCTGCGGCCCGGGGGCCGCATGTGGCCCTTTGGGCATTCTTCGGCGCCCCCCTCAGTCCTCCACTTGCGGCCCCTAAAACCTAATTATTAATGCATAGGGCATAGTAACTCACCTGTCCACCAATCCCCCACTGACAGCTCCTTGTCCAGGATGTTCTTAGAGTGGGAAGAGGAGGAGAGGCGATAAACTTACATAATAGGAGTATGAAAAAGCCAATCGGCGACTTAGATGGTGCCTGACCAAACCCTCTACTCTACTCCTTTAGTGTTGGCAGGGGATCAGCAAACAGGTGAGTTCCTATACTCCCACTATTCCAACCAATGGGCAGGGGGAATGTATAATATATATTGCAGAACATAACCTGAGAAAAGGCTTTGATGAGATCTATGAGTCACATGACCTTTGCCGATGTATATGACACAAAATGTGCATTACTCTGCCTGCTGTCATATTTGATTAGAAAATGCTTATACAAGTCAGTATAGATTGAAAATGTTATGTGCGGCCTTTTAGTGATGCTGAGGGCCGCACTTGTGGCCCTCTTTATCAACTCAGTTGGGCACCACTGGTCTATAATGTCTTGTTTAAAGTGCGCCTATAATTCCAAGACCAAAGAAAAGTGATCATAGACATAAAAATAAATATACAAAGTAATTGAAGGTCTGGGCAGGGCCTCAAAAATTTCAGAGAACCATACTGAAACATTTCGATTTGCTAAAGCAATACTTTCTTTTTTGTAATATTCCTCCAGCAATTTGGGAGAAGATGATTAACTCACAAAGTCAGATAGTGACATTTTCAAAATGAAATTCCCCCATCTCTAGTAAAAAAGTTCTACATTGTCCACAAGTTGGCACTTCTGCTTAAATTTGTTTACATATCACTAGTAGTGATGGCCGAACTGTCTGCAAGGCAAGGCATGGATGTTCGCACTACTAGCTGACAGGCAATACGGGTGTTTGACCCGCCCCGTTCGCCGGCGAACTATTCTTCCTCCGGCAGGATCTTACTGTTCCTGATCCTGCCGGAGGAAGAACCTGGTCTTCTAGGTTAAAGCTGGCTCCAAAAACCGGAAGTCACACACTATGTGTTCCAGGTAACGGATGTGACATCACTGACGTCACTTCCGGTTTTCACAATTCAAGTTCCCAGTCGAGAGGCGGGGAATTTAAATCTGCCTGCGAACAGGCGGATGTAGGACTTCTTTAAAAGTCCAATCTGCCTGTTCGCGGATGGACCTGGACGAAGTTCGGCCATTACTAATCACCAACCGAGTCCAGCACTGAGGTAGAGGGCAGGTGAAAAAATAGTCCCATTTATCCTGCTCACCTAGCTGGTTCTAAAAAAAGAAATTCCGCACTAGTGTGGGGATGGCAGTTTTCTATACAAGGGCCTAAGGACCTGCAGATCAGCAAGACTCCAATCTTACTCAATTTGCACAACTGCAACGTCAGTGTGACAACTGCAGCACAGTCTTTGGCTTATCTCCCCTTACTTACCCCATGCTTTATACTAGTGAATGTCTGGCTCAGTGCATCTTACCTTAATATGTTGCCCAGATACTTTCTCTGACACTATTTTCTTCCTTAGTAATGTCTTCTTTGCTTGTCCTTGCAACCCTTCCCCTGGATCTGTAGTAAAGTGGTTTACACTTCTCTGTGTATATATTCTGTGTATATATGTGTTGTGTATATAGACCATGATGTGCTGTAAATTTGTGTGTTTAGATTTAAGAATTGTATCTTTTCTTAAGAGCAGCTGCTAGAGGATGAGGCTCTTTTCCCTCTCTTTTTATTTAGTTTTCTGCCCAGTTACTGTAAATCCCCTCCCTTACTTATCTTATCTATCTATCTAGCTGTTTCCTGGGCTTTTTCCTGGGCTACCTGGCTGTTATGCCCCAGCTTACCTAGGAGCAAGGGGCTCCCAACTCTCTGGGTGCTCTGCTGCCATCTACTTAGCCAGTGCTGCGGGCTGACCCACTATCCATGAGGAATGACAGGGGTCCCCTTTGGACTAGGGAAGCTCCTTCCTCATCTTGTCAGAGTGGGTGCAGGCCACATAGTGCCTGAGAAACTAGAGATACCAGCCGCCTCCACTGGACCATCTGTTGTCTCCACTATTCTGGGTAAGAGAGCCTCAGCCTTCTGACCTTCCAGCAGCTGGTTTTTTTGCAACATAGACCCTATGCTTTGGACCCCATCCCTACTAGTGTTGAGCTTAAATATTCAAATAGATTTTTGAGTCTTATGGTTATTAACATCGGCTATTCTAGAATTAGCGAATTTCGCAAATATGGTGGCGGATATTCGCAAGTTTGAATATTCAAGATATTATACACTGGCAAGCTTATTGCCATGCATTGCCATAAAAGAATCCCAATGCGATAATAAATCACGATGCAAATATATTATCACAATTCATGGCCATACACTTGAATTTCATATTTACGAATATCCAATTTAATATTAGTCAAATTATTAGTGAAATATCGCAAATTTGAATATTGCCTATACCCCTCGTCACTGATCAATACCTCCTAACCAGCTGGTGTGGACATTCGTTTCCTGTGTGACAGCCGTGAATGACAGCACCTCTGAGAATAGGTATCCCAATCCGAAAAGAACCTGGTTGCTCTGGCGCTGTTACCCTGGGCAACGCTACAGATCCCTGACTACACTACTCTGCATCCCTTAAGGAGGAGATTAATATTTGCAGCATGACCAGGGATAAGCAAAGTTAAATGTTATACTTCTGCCTAATAGTATGTGACTTACCTCTGCCCTTGCTGTATGAATCATATAAGACACACCTTTTCACCCCCAAAATCGGGGGGAAAAAGTACCTGCGTCTTATGGTCACGCCTTGGCTTCCAGCCAGCTCTCCCGGCAAGGAGATGTCAGATGAGAGATTCGGCAGGTGTCCGGAACTCCCATTTGAACTCTATTGCTTATGCCAGCAAAGTCCAGAGCCGCGCTGGTATAAGCAAGGAAGAGAGAGATAGATGAACTGCCATCTATCTCTCTCTCCATGTGTCTGTGGAAACTGCAATCACTTTGCAGCTTCCACAGACACAGGCACAGCCAGAGAGGAGAGCAGAGGAGAGGAGAGAAGACTCTGCAGCCTTCCCGCCCCCTCCTCTCGATCAGAGGATGAAGTCATGTGCTGTGAGTGTACTGCTGCTAGTGACATATACTGGTTGAATTTGATATTGCATTCATTTAATTTATTGCATTTACCCAATTGATGTGAAAACTTCTATATTACATTTTTTCTGGTTTCCCTACTCTACGTCTTATGGTCCCTACGTCTTATGGTCCGAAAATATGCTATATATACAGTATATATATTTATACAACATTGCCACACATATTACACGTAGCATTCTATATACACCACTATGGGTGACACCATGGGTTTCTGGCCTATGGGTGACACCACTTAGGTCATGGTTAGATACAAATGTGAGATTCCACACTGTTGTGTCTCTGATAGACACTAAAGCATATAAATGAACATGTGAATGGGAAGCCAGAGGCTCCCATCAAGTTGTGCCTGAAAACTAAAGTTTTTTGTTTGGGGTGGGCAGTTCATATTATAAAACGTTGTTGTGACATACACAATATCAATTGTATAGGAGCATACTCTAATGATAGCCACCTGCAAGATATATTGTGGTTCAATACAACACAATTTCCATATTTGTTCTGCTGCAGCAAGATTCATTTCCATTTATTAGATAACACGGAACATTCAGCATTATGCGGTAGGATGAAAAGAGCCTTATGAGTTGTCGTTTATCTTTGTGGAGGTCATTCATAGAGCTTTTAGTGGTTCCCATGTCAGTCTGCTTATGTTTCTGGGTAGCCTTTAGTATGAAATGTTGTAGACAATATTGCTATAAAAATCTTCTATTCATACAATAGCCAAATCCATTAAATGAAATTGAAAGACAAATGACTTCAGGGACATGCGGCTATGAATGTCAATTTATAATTGGAAGATAGAAAAAACCTTATTGGATATAATGTAACAACATTAAAGTACAACACTTAAAGACTTATTCCTTTATAAAGGACATTTTTTGTTTTATTAGTCAGTGAGAACAACAGTAAAAGTCACGATTCTGTGGAAAATGACTCGAGGAGCAGGGTACAAACACTTCAGATGTAAGTTACATATAATGTCTAGGGTACCAGCATTGCTTCTTTGGTTTGATGAGAGCTTGTTGTTTACATCTTAGTGACTCACAGCTGAGACCATTATGGAGAGATCTGTCCTCTGTAAATATATTGATATATATATAAAGATATAGTCCCCTAAGGTCTGTTAAATCTTCAAGTGTTAGTTGGTATAGATGCAGTTGAACTTTCACAACTATGGCTATGTCCCCACATGGGTGTACTGCTGCAAGTTTAATCACGGTGGGGAGACTGCGGCAGATTGCTAGCACCTAGTCTCCCGCGATTAGAATCCTGGTATGGCACCTGCAGGCAGGAAGTGGGGGGTGAATGGGCACGGTTAAAATGAGACGTAGTCTTTAACCACGCCCATTCATGAGAAAAAGTATTAAAGGGGGGAATTGTAAGTTTGCCTCCTCTTTGAACATTCTCGGAAGTGTAGCAAGATGGGGGTCTCAAAACAACTCTCAAATTACTTAAAAACAAAGATTGTTCACCATCATGGTTTAGGGGAAGGATTCAGAAAGCTGTCTCAAAGATTTCAGCTGTTTCCACAGTACATATTAAAGCGGACCTACCACCAGAAATCTATGTTTTTATGAATGGCACTAGAAGTGCCAATAATAGGGAGGAATGCAGTAAAAAAACTCAAAAACGTACCTGTAATGACCATTTTCACAAGATTACCACACAGCTCCCCTCACTTCCTGGTTTGCTGAAGGCAACACATGAAACTGGGGGTGCAATATCGCTGGTGACCACTGGGGGGAATTCAGTGATCTTCTATGGGAATTTTCAAAGCAGATCACTGCTTCCTGTGACGAGTTGCCTATTTCTGCCTACAATGAACCAGGAAGTGAGAAAATCTGCCTAATTATCTCCTAAATTGCTCATTACAGGTAAGTTTTTAGGTTTTTTCACTGCATTCCTCCCTATTATTGGCACTTCTAGTGCCATTCATTAAATGTAGATTCCTGGTGGTAGGTCCGCTTTAAGGAAATGGAAGACCACAGGCACAGTTCAAGTTAAGGTTCGACCAAGAAAAATCTTGGATAAACAGAAGCAACGACTGGTGGGAACAGTCAAAGTCAACCCACAGACCAGCACCAAAGACCTACAACATTTTCTTGCTGCAGACGGAGTCACGGAGTGATGCAGAGGAAGCATTTTCTCCACCCACAGCAGAAACGGAGCAGCTTGAGATATGCTAAAGCACATTTGGACGTGGGTCCATCATGCTGTAGGGCTGTGTGGCCAGTGCAGGGACTGGAAATCTTGTCAAAGTTGAGGGAGGCATGGATTCCACTCAATATCAGCAGATTCTGGAGACCAATGTCCAGAATTCACTGACAGAGCTGAAGCTGCGCCTGGGCTGGATCTTTCCACAAGACAAGGACCCTAAACAATGCTCAAAAGGCAAGTACAATGTTATGGAATGGCCATCTCAGTCCCCAGACATGAATATCATTAAGAAACTGTGGTGTGAGATAAAGAGGGCTGTCCATGCTCGGAAACCATCAAACCAGGATGAACTAGAGATGTTTTGTAAAGGGAAATGGTCCAAAATACCTTCAACCAGGATCCAGACTCTCACTGGAAGTTCTAGGAAGTGTTTAGAGGGGGTCATTTCGGCAAAAGGAGGATCTACTAAATATTGAGTTCATCTGTTTTTTGTGGTGCCCAAACTTATGCACCTGCCTAATTTTGTTTAAACAATTATTGCACACTTTCTGTATGTACTATGAACTTTGTTTCACTTCTTACATATCACTGTGTGTTTCCTATATGATATAATTAATTGTAGTTTTATATCGTAACAACCAACGATTTATACAGGAACATTGACAAATTTACCCAAACTTTCGCTCAGTATCTCCCACCTATTGTATACTCGGTTCCCCAACCTATTAGGTCCCAGGTGCCCAACCTGCAGCCATTTGGGTGTTCCTTGGCGGTCCCCCTTGGTCTTCCACTTGCAGCCCACGAAACCTACTGTTAATGCATATGGCATAGAAACTCACCTGTCCTCGCCCAGGTTCTTCTTTGGGAGGGAAGAGGAGGAGAGGGACATGCTCTCTCTGAGCACATGGAAGCCAATCAGCAACCCAGACAGTGCCTGAGCAAGTCCCTCGCCTCTCTTCCGCTTCCTGCTCTAAGAATTCCACCAATGAACAGGGAATTATAGTATGTGGCACATAACCTCAGAATTGGCACATTAGCTTTGAATCAAAGGTTATGCGCCCCATAGATATCATCAGTGGCTTTGATGATATATATGAGGCACATAACCTTTGATGAATTATGCACAATTGTGCATTACCACACTCTAGTGTTCCCTAATGCTTGATATATCATTAAAAACAAGTTTTGTTATTTAAAAAATGATAAATAATGTCTTTTAGCTCTACCTGCTGTCATTTCTTCATTATAAAATGCTTATACAAGTCAGTATAG
>CM070037.1:108709076-108742084 GCA_036250615.1 Ptychadena robeensis | reverse complement strand
CCCAGCACTACATAGCAGTGATATATACCTTCCAATCACTATGTGTTCTATTAGGGAGGCCACTATACTACACAGTTGTTGGTAGATCTATTGTAAATTGTATGGATCGATTCTAAGGTGTATGGGGGGCTTTAGATAGTAAGCCCGATAAGACAGGGTCCTCTACTCCTCCTGTGTCATAACCTGTACCTGTGTGTTATCTTGTGCTCTAATTTATTGTACAGCGCTACATGATATGTTGGCACTATATAAATAAAAGTTAATAATAAAAATGATACCTGAGCAGATATTGTGCTGTAACATTTCTTCCAGTAACCACTAGATGACAATAGTGCTGCATTGCTGAGTTTCTACAACCAGTTATTCTCTCCAAATACTCCATCCAAGACCCAGACCATATCCATGATTGTGCTAAAAAATATTTTCAATGGAGGTCCATTTTATTCTGTTATTTAACAAACTGTCAGTTTAGCGAGAAATTAAATTTATCAGTTACGTGAACAGAATGGTAGTTGCTGTTCAGGTTGGAGCCTACTGAAAATTTCACTTGGCTGTACAAAAACAATGGAATGCAGATAATCGGAAGGAGTGCACATTAGTAGATGACTGCAACACCAAGAAACACTGCAACACCAAGAAACACTGCAACACCAAGCTATTCAGTACTAATATTGTGTCGGCCAAAAACAAGGAAAAACAAGGTTTTACTGTAACAGGCAAACCAGACATGATGCAGTTATCACTGACAAAGCAAGACTGAGATATATATCTAGGGTGTCAGCTGAAATATACAACTGTACAACTACAAGGCACAGTCAGCACCGATGAACCACAAGGCACAGTCAGCACAGATGGGCCAAAAAACTTACTTAAGTGATTTCATCCACTGAGATTTCTAAAGTCTATCTCTTTAGAAATAGGGTCTTTATATTAATTTTGACATAATCTTAGTAATCTTGCCCCCCTAGATGGTTGGGCCAGGGCCAGTGTTCTGAGATATTTTGCTACCTATGATATTTTCCTACCCTTACGGGGGGTGTTAAGGTTAGGGCGTTTCAAGGGTTATGGTTAGGGGATTGGGGGGGTTTATTAATTTTAATCTCCCAATCCCCTAAACTTAAAGCAGCAGCGCTGATACCACAAGCGAGGTGGGAAGTAATGCCCCCTGACTCCTAATTTAGGTGGGATGGAGCGTTACTTCTGCTCCTAAATTCATCATCATCTGCACAAGCAAGGTAGGGAAATAAGAGGGGGGGGGCATTAGACTTACCTGTGATGGAAATTATGTCATGGAGTGTCCAATATTTGGAACGCAGAAGTGACATTCCACACGTAGTTCGTCATAGGGAAACCACTGGTCTAAATTTACTTCTTATTGTTATGTACAGTGGGTACGGAAAGTATTCAGACCCCCTTATATTTTTCACTCTTTGTTGATGCAGTCATTCGCTAAAATTACCTTTTTTCCCTCATTAATGTACACACAGCACCCCATCCTCATTAATGTACACACAGCACCCCATCCTCATTAATGTACACACAGCACCCCATAGTGACAGAAAAACACAGAATTGTAGACATTTTTGCTGATTTATTAAAAAAGAAAACTTAAATATCACATGATGTGACACTCATATATTTAACTCAGGTGATTATACTGTTTGGTCAAAAAACATTCGGCATTTAAGGGTCCTAAGAGCACAGTGGCCTCCATAATCCTTAAATGGAAGAAGTTTGGGACGACCAGAAACCTCCCTAGAACTGGCTGTCCGGCCAAACTGAGCTATTGGGGGAGAAGAGCCTTGGTGAGAGAGGTAAAGAAGAACCCAGAGATCACTGTGGCTGAGATGCAGTTGGGAGATGGGAGAAAGTTGTAGAAAGCCAACCATCACTGCAGCACTCCACCAGTCGGGGCTTTATAGCAGAGTGGCCCCAAGGAAGCCTCTCCTCAAGGCAAAACACATGAAGCTAACAAACACCTGAAGGACTCCAAGATTGAGGGAAATAATATTTTCTGGTCTGATGAGACCAAGATAGAACCTTTTGGCCTTAATTCTAAGTGGTATGTGTAGAGAAAATCAGGCACTGCTAATCACCTGGCCAATACAGTCCTAACAGAGAAGCATAGTGGTGGCAGTATCATGCTGTGGGGGTGTTTTTCGGCTGCAGGGACAGGACGACAATTGAGGGAAAGATGAACGCAGTCAAGTACAGGGATATGCTGGACGAAAACCTTCTCCAGAGTGCTCAGGACCTCAGACTGGGCCGAAGGTTTACCTTTCAACAAGACAATGACCCTAAGCACACAGCTAAAATAACAAAGGAGTGGCTTCACAACAACTGACTGCTCTTGATTGGCCCAGCCAGAGCCCTGACTTAATCCCAATTGAGCATCTCTGGATAAACCTAAAAATGGCTGTCCACCAACGATTACCATCTAACCTGAGAGAACTGGAGAGGATCTGCACGGAGGAATGGCAGAGGATCCCCAAATCCATGTGTGAAAAACTTGTTGCTTCTTTCCCAAAAGACTCATAGCTGTATTAGATCAAAATGGTGCTTCTACTAAATACTGATCAAAGGGTCTGAATACTTACACAAATGCACAAATGTCTACAATTCTGTGTTTTTCTGTCAGTATGTGGTGCTGTGTGTACACCCCCCCCCCCCCCCATTTGTAGGTAGCCATAGAGCCCCTCCCTTAATGGTAAACAGAAAGCCCCCACTTGTTATTAGCCACAGAGCTCCCCCTTACAGGTAATCACAAAGCCCCCCTTATAGGCATATGCTGTTGGGAGTGGGGTGGGCAGAGAACAGGAAGCACAAGTCCCTACGCCACTGAGCCGGACTGAAGGGACTAAAGAGCCACATATGGCTCCCAAGCCACACTTTGCCTACCCTGCCCTAGATGAATAAAACAAATACAGCAAATGTACGTTATATACATATCATAAACATAATCATGAGAAATGTCTTAAACACAACCAGTATACTTAATATAATACAAATCACCTACATTTGATGTGAATTATATTTTATATTTCTTATATTATACTATAAACACTTTGTTAAATCATTCAATAAGCATCATTGAAGCAAGTCTAGGCTGCTGATTGTTGATTTTCTGACAACCAGAGAAATCCTCCTGATGGACAGCTACATACATTAAACATGAACCCTCAGTACAGGCTGGGGATCCTATTTATATATTTGAATCACAGTGACTGCAGAGCTCCAGCTACGGAGTGTATACACAAAAATCAATACGCTAATCCCAAAATATGTTGTGTGGATTGATTTCAATGCGAGGGACACCAGCCTGGTTATGACACTCGGAGACTGGTAAGAAGCTCTTGCTGAAATTGTCAATCTCTTAGCAAGAAAGGCCCAATGTCTGAGCCTGCAAAGGCCCCCGCTGGGGTCTGCCAGGGATTCGCAGTGGGAGATATTATACAGAGCTGAAATATTTCCTCATGTTTCACAAGACGTGTCAGAAAGATCCGCTAAATCTGCTGTGCTTTGCACAGTACAATCGGCTCCCGGGAATAAAACATTATTCCTGTGTATTTTAACACTCATTCTATTATTCAAGTATCGGACATAGACGTCCTAGATAGAAAGCCAGTTAATATTTAAATTAACATAAATAGGATTTACTGAGAAAACTTTGCCTTTTCAATAATTGTTTTCAACAACATTTTCATATATAAATATTTATTGATTGTAACTATTTTACAAACAAGTACATATGATACATGGAAAAGATCTAATTCATTGACATTGCATTTGGCAGGGGTTCCCAAACCGTAAAGGTATTTAGGGCTGGTGTGAGTCCTCATTCTGAACCTGTGTTTTAATGGGGAGGGGGGACTTGATAATGTTCCTAAATAAAAAAGGGGGGGCCCATGCAAGGAAAGTTTGGGAACCACTGGCATATGGCAAACCTTCTGGCCTGACTGGCATACCAGTATCATATACACTAAACTCCAAGCTTTTTTAAATTGAGGCAAACTTCTTAGCAGTATATGCAAGGCTGCGTCTACACCACAGATTTCTGCACGGTTTTCCCGGGCGTAGACCACTAGTAAGACTGGCTAGGCATTGGGGATCCGGGGGCATCCCGCAGATGCCCCGGAAACGCGTACCAAGCCCATTGGTGAACAATTGGTGTGACGATAATAGAAATGTATAGGATGCGGTATTTCTGACACGGTGAATATTGCATTCTAAACAGCAGAAGGACACTATGGACATGCGCACGCCTATAACACCCCCTGCGGTTTCCGGGGTGTCATAGTGTAGACCCAGCCTAACCAAGGCAGTGTGGAAAAACCAGGTTTGAGAATATTATCAATATGGCATGATAAGTGCTCAGTAAAAAGAAACAAAACTCAACAGGACCAGTAAACTACTGCACAAAAAAAAAATGAAAATTTAAAAAATGAAAATTTATACAGCGTATAAGTACACACTTAGCTCCATAAACTATCTTGCCCATGTATGACATTGAATCAATGACCTTTAAACAGAGCAGGTACAAAGAAGTGGAGTCAGGAAAACACGCCAAAGAACTTTTCAATGGATTTTACTAAAGAAAGTTCAATACAGGAAGTCTTTAGAACAGGCAAAAGTTGGTTAAACAATATCTGTAGTGAAAGTTGTGTGTAGATAGACATTCTAATCACCATCTACTTACAAACTTCCTAGTGGCTGTTGATGGAGAAGACGAGAGAAGATCCTGAACCCCTTGCTAGCGACTGTGCGCGATTTGGTGCATTTTTGGAATCATTTTTCTGTAGGCGATTTGGGCAGACCGTCCCCCATAGAGAATGAATGGGGGTAAGTGTAAAATGCTTGTCAGAGACATTGAAGACTACTGTCACGGCGGGTGTAACGGAAGTCTATGTAAACTTGCCAAGGTCGGAAGCCAGGAAGTCAGACGAGATGCAGGTATGCAGTACCGAGGGTTGAGGCGAAAGCGTAGTCCAAGAAGCAAGCAAGGGGTCAGGAGCCGGGAAGTCAAGCAGGAATCAGAAGGAAAACTCATGGGAGCACAAAGTACAGGCGTCTACCTGTCAGCTGATCCAGCCAGATAAACACCCGGAGGGAGGAGCGACCGAGGAGGAGTGCAGGACCACAATGTCCAGCAGAGGGAGCTCCAGAGAGGCGGAAGGTTAACCCTAGGTGTCATGGATTCCAGAGCTGGAAGCAGACACAGATCCACCAGTCCTATTAGGATCTGTGACAACTACCAAGAAATACTCAACCTCTTCTGCCCTATAACACAGGTCCAAGGACTGGCTGAAATGACTATATACAACGATCCAGAGAAATCACCTCATTTGAGGTGCCCAATTTTGTAGATTTCAACAAGATTTATTGCATCATTACAGGAGATAACAAGTCAATAAAATAGTTTTACTCTTGATGAGTCTCTCTTATGATCCTCTGATTCCCCCCGAGACCATTTGAGAACTCTCTACTAAATGTTATTTTTTTTTTATAAGTTATCTTTTTTATTCATTTTACATAATAATACAAAATAAATCCACACATTGGACACATTACTGGGTATATTTTGTGAATAGATAACTAAATAAAGCCCTCCCCCTCACCCTCCTGGTCCCAGGGGGGAACCGCTGTACCAAATTAATTGCAATGACAACCAAGATATACTCCCACGTCATAAAGTCCGCCTTTCACATGGTGTCCTTAAGAAAGAAAATAAAGTAACACATAAAGCAAATCATCTGACATATAAATAGAACATCAAAAACCTTCCTAGCGCTGCCACGGACCTCATATCCCCCTCCCTTTATGCCCTGTAAGCATGCCATATACCTTCAATTCATCGCACTCTCTCTTACTCCATATTGTTCATATCTATCCCCTGACCTCCGCAGTGGGAAAGAGTTTCAGGAATGCCCCCCATTTCTTGTCAAATAGTAGCAGCTGCCTAACATTGTTGGGTGACATAGCTAGCCTATCCTTTCGCAGCAGATCATACAATAAGGCTGTCACCATAAGTAATGTAGGTGGGTTCTCCTGTATCCATGTAGCCATTAGCACCCTCCTGGCCGCCAGAAGACTAATCTGTATCCATAAGGAGTTCTGCAACACAGGCCTTGCGGCCGTGGGGGGCATATAGCTCAGCAACATCAACTCGGGGTCTGGGCTAATCGGATGTCCAATCACCTGACCTATCATTCCAGCCACCAGGTGCCAAAATCCCTGTATACAAGGGCACGTCCACATACAATGTGTGAGTGTTGGTTTCTTCATTTGGCACTTGGAGCAGATCATCTGCCACTTTTCCCCATCAATGGGGTGGTTTACTAACGACCCTGGTACCTTGTATGCCCTCTGCATGATCTTGTATTGCGTCTCTCTCCAAACCTCTCAGATGACACACCTCCTCACGGTCAGGTACCCTTGTATAGCCTTTCGAGCTACATTCTCCACCCTTAAGTCCTTTCCCCATTGGGCAATGTTTGCTTGTAAGGTCGAATTGTATGCACATTTCCTCAACTTATTGTATATGTTGGAGATACTGGTCCTGGCACTTAACTAGTTCGTCCAGCCCGTCTTCCACAAACAATATATGCAGGTTTGTTAAAGATGAACAGTAGGCCTTCACCTGAAGATAATGCAAAGGATGTAAAGCTGCCTCCCTCATATTAAACCTATTGTGAATGCTTGCCATTGATCTAAAACTCCTAGGCACTGTTTCATAGAGATCTTTAACATATCTCAATCCCTTGTCTCTCCACTTATGGAAGACTTTATGCTGGGCCCCCTCTGGAAACAGAGGATTCCCTGCAATTGGCAAATATTTAGATATTGTATGTGGGAGCTTTTGTAGTTTCCTGGTCTCTCTGTATGCAATGACCGTGTCCCTGATCAGTGTGTTTTTCTTGACTGCCTGAGGAAGCTTGGAGACCTGGCAGTGTAACAATGCTCCCAGGTCCCACGGATGAACCAAATCTTTTTCTAGCTCCAAATTGGAGTAGTGAGATGTTTCCCCCAGCCAGTCTAGAGCGTGTCTGGCTATGCTCGCTATATTATATTTTCTCAAATCTGGAAAGTTGACGCCCCCCTCTAATTTATCTGGGTATAGCTTCTTGAGCGATATCCTGGCTCTCCTTCCCTGCCAAATAAACCTAGAGAAGGCCCTGTTAATTTTTTGTGTGTCTTTATGCTTGATTAAAATGGGCAGAGTCTGTAGTGGATAAAGTATCCTGGAAAAGGACACCATTTTCACTAGGTAACATCGTCCCAAAAGGGAGATTGGTAGGTTCTGCCAGGAGTCAAGTTCTGTGACAATTTTGTAAACAAGAGTGTCATAATTTAGGTGATAAAGCGATGATGGATGTTTGCCAATTTTGATCCCTAAATATGTTATGGACTGCGCCGCTATCCCAAAGGCCACTCTGGATATCCAAGGTCGATTCCTATCTCTAGACAATAGTAGCAGTTCGCTTTTGGAGCCATTCACCTTGAAGCCCGAGTGGCCCCCAAAAGCCTTTAACATGTTGGAGACGATGGACAAATCTGTCAAGGGATGTGCCGTATATAATAATATGTCATCCGCAAACAGTGAAATTTTAATTTGCTGATTACGTATTCTTATTCCTCCTAGCCTTTCATCCCCCAGAATCGTTCTCACTAGGGGTTCCAAGGCCAGGTTGAATAAGAGCGGTGATAAAGGGCACCCCTGCCGTGTACCCTTTCTCAATTTAAATGGTTGAGAGATGAAACCAGGGGTGAAGATCCGTGCACACGGCATCTCGTACATCGCTTGAATTACCCCCCAAAACGGTTCATCAAACCCAAACCTTTGCAACGTGAGAAAAAGCCACTCAAGATTTACGTTATCGAACGCTTTTTCCACGTCGATAGCTACAAGCGCAACATCCTCCTCGGGGTGCTGCACCGCATATTCCATAGCAAGAATGGTTTTTCTCACGTTGCAAACAGCATTACGGCCCCTGACAAACCCCACCTGCACTTCATGGATGAGGCTCGGAATTATTCTGGCTAGCCTCTGTGCCAGTATTTTAGACAGAATTTTTGCGTCAACATTTATCAATGAAATAGGCCTATAGGAAGCTGGCAACAGTGGGTCTTTCCCTTTTTTATGTAACAATTTAATGTATGCCTCATTGGCGGTCGGGAAATACCTCCCCTTCTCCCAGATCCCCCTATACAGGGACAGCAGATGCGGTAAGAGGTCCGCTTTCAACATTTCATAGAATTCGGGCGTCAGCCCGTCTGGCCCTGGTGCTTTATTATTGGATAGGGATTGGATAGTCTCCAGGATCTCCTCAGGGGATATTGGTACATTTAATTGGTGCAATTGCAGCTCTGTCAAATGTGGTAGTGGCGTCCCTTTCAAATAGTCCTGTTGAGCTGTCCTATCCGCAGTCATAAAGTTGGGCGTAATAGTCCCGCAACATACCATTGATCTCCTTCGGGTCTGTGGATACCTCCCCATCTGGTCTTTTCATAGCCGGTATATAGGAACTCGGGAATGCCGTCTTAACTATGTTGGCCAGTAGTCTCCCTGCCTTGCTCCCAAATTTAAAATATTCCAACTCCCTGTACCTCATTTTAAGTTTTTCTTTAGATTCTAACCAATGGTCGAATATATGTTTAGCAGTCAGTTGTTTCTGTTTATTATCATCATTTGGGCAATTGTACAAATCGTTTTGTGCACTTTGTAAGTTCTGTAGTGCCCCTTGAAAACACTCATTTACCTGCTGGCGCCTAGTCGTTAAAATGAGATCACCGCCCCCCTCATGTAGGCTTTGGCAGCCTCCCAAAAGAGGGTTTGGGTCGTTCTTATGCTGCTCATTTTCCAAAACATAATCTTGAAATCTTTGAGAGAGGTGCGTCTGAAATTTCTCATCCTGAACTAAGTGTCCCGGAAATCTCCACAGAATATCCGTGCCACGTTGGGTATGTTCCTGCACTGTAATTGTGACAGGCGAGTGATTCGAAATCACTATGTCATGGATGGTAGCTTCTAAACACAGCGTTTGCATGTCCACCGAGACAAAGATATAATCTAATCTAGAAAGTGAGACGTGGGCATGTGCACTGTGTGTAAAAGCTTCATCCGTCGGATGTATCAGGCTCAGTAGTGTGTGTGGCCTCCACGTGCCTGTATGACCTCCATACAATGCCCGAGAATGCCCCTGATGAGGTGGCGGATGGTCTCCTGAGGGATCTCCTCCCACACCTGGACTAAAGCAAAGAAGGTTTGCTGTGCCTGTCAGCGTAGTGTCCAGAGCATAGAGGCGCTACCAGGAGAGAGGCTAGTACATCAGGAGACGTGGAGAAGGCCATAGGAGGGTAACAACCCAGCATCAGGACCGCTACCTCCACCTTTGTGCAGGGAGGAACAGGAGCAGCACTTCCAGAGCCGCCCTACAAAATTGCATTGTAGGGAGGTCATACAGGCATGTGGAGGCCACACAAAATCCCTATCAGAGGGGAAGATTTGCACTGCAAGTGTGACATGTTTGTTCCTCCTTCCCATGCAAGCTGCACCTGTATCAAACCAGTCATATATTGTCTCTTATGCTAAAACTCCACTACTTTTAGGTAAAAAGTGGCAAAATTGTAGCGCTTGCATCCTTTGTATGTACCCTATTTACAGTCAGATTCATAAATATTGGGACATCGACACAATTCTAACTTTTTTGGCTCTATACACCACCACAATGGATTTGGAATTAAACAAACACAATGTAATTTAACAGCTTTATTTGAGGGTATTTACATCCAAATCAGGTGAATGGTGTATACGGTTTGCATATGTGCCTCCCACTTGTTAAGGGACCAAAAGTAATGGGAGAGAATAATAATCATAAATCAAACTTTCTCTTTCACCAGACGCTGGATTTGTTTTTTCAGCCTAATGATAGCTTGCGTCACTGATAGTGACAAGTGATGAGCAGCATAGGCAATATTCAAATTTGCGATGTTTTGTGAATAATTCTACTAATATTCGATTCTATATTCACGAATATTCGCAAACATTCAAAATATGCTCGATTTCAAAATAAATGGTCACATGTGTTATTTATTTTTGCATTGCAAATATATTCGCAATCCATGACCATAAGCATCCCAGTGGAGAATATCGCAAAATTGCCAATATCCGCCGCCATATTCGCGAAATTTGCGAATTCTCGAATAGCCAAAATTCCACGAATATATTCGCAATTTGAATATTCAAGCTCAACACTAATAGTGACAGCTCTTTGGATCTCATCTTGAGAGTTGACGGCAACAGATTCCAAATGCAAATAGCACACTGGAAATGAACTCTGGACTTTTTATCTGCAATAATTGGGATAACGAGGAATATCAATTGTCCCATTACTTTTGGTCCCTAAACAAGTGGGAGGCACATATGCAAACTGTTGTAATTCCTACACAGTTCACCAGATTTGGGTGTTAATACCCCCAAACCTTAAATCTGACAGACTGCAGTTAAAGCACATCATGTTTGTTACATTCCAAACCCATTGTGGTGGTGTACAGAGAGAAACAAATTTGAATTGTGTCGATGTCCCAATTTTTATGGACCTGACTGTACTTTCAAAGGGCTCACACCTATTCACTATACATCCATTGACATGCATTTTTATGTGAACAGGCACATTGGATATAACATGCACTTTTTGGTTGGTCCTTTGCTCTGCTTCATTCTCTTCTAGTGTGAATTGATGCACAGGAACCACACAAGGCTGATACCAGGTCAAACTCATGTACTTGCTCTCTTTAAACATAAAACAACACATTTAATAATGAATTGTCACATTTAAACCTCTGCCACTGTGTGTCATTTATATCTGGCTGGAGTTCAGCTTTAAATTATTCTCATTATGTTCTCATAGCAATTTAGATGGACTTTTCAGACTTATAATTCATGACAAACCTTGTTAAAATGCACAGCGGTTTTCCCAGGCTGTCAGCGCGCCATAAGCGGCACAGCTCTGCTTCTCACCTCCTGTGCGGTTATCTGACAAAGCGACAGGTGATAAATCCCTTGTGATGCCCCCCTGTCCAACACAACTATATTCTGCTAATCTATGCGCAATATAATACATGAGAGTTAGGTTAGAGATGAATAAAAGTTTGAAAACAGATAGGCCACAGTCCAATTAAGATGAGTAGGAACATGTCAGCTGGAGATACTTCTAATATATTTCATTGTAATTGATGACTTTTAATATTCTGAATAAATGGTGGATCTTATTAAATAGGAGGAGACACTTAATTGCATTAGGAGTTTACTTATTAAAGCATATAATCAGTCTGGCATGAATAGACTTGTATTATTGAAAGACGAATTCCAGCCAAATCTTCAATTGCTACAACAGGGGTCCTTTAAAAACAGTGAGCCATTTCACAGTTGTTTAGACTGTCAGACGGCTGGACTATAGTTTTTAATTATAAAAATATAATTAATTCCCACATACAGACACAAACCACAGAGGTAACACACACACAACACAAACAAAACACATGTTAACAGACACAGGAGACAGAGGAGAGCAGCACCAGAGAATGACTGCCACACTCAAGGAAGTAAAGGTAGGAGAGGAGATAATTGACAGGCGCAGAACCTGTCAGATTCATGCATGCCCCCCACTACAGATTGCATCACAGCTGGGTCTTGAATGCCAGAGTGCCAGGAGTGGGAACCATATATTTGGCCCAGGGGCCTAGTTTGAGGGCCCCTGAGCCACAATATTAGAGTATAAAGTTAAAAAAATTTAAAGTAAAAAAAATGTGGCTTATTAGGGTTAACTACTGTCTACTACCCTGGTCATGATTTTGCATAATTATACTTCTATATTCTTTAGTTTTTAACAATATTGAATGTATTGAGCACAAGATGAACTGTTTTCACTTTTTCTGTTTGGAGTATTGATAAAAGTGCATGATTGGTAGCCATTTTAAACCACCAAACTCAATGGGTACAAACCTAGGAGATTGTGATTATGTAGTGATGGGCACTCTTTAGTAGAATAAAGATTAATGGGCAGTGGTGCACATAAGTGGTACTCTGGTACTCAAAAGGGGCCAAAAACTAGCTCTGCGTACCTACATTATTGTTACAAAACTCATATGCGTACAACAATCAGAATATGAGCTTTGTAACAATAATGCAGGTACGCAGAGCTAGATTTTGGCCCTTTTAAGTACAACTTATGTGCACCCCTGTTAATGGGTCATTAGTGCTTAAATAAGTTCTTAAATGTATGCCATGCACCCAAGTTCAGGAGAAAGTACAATTTTTTGCTACTTTGAATTCAAATGATTTGCCTTACTAAGGTTTAGTACACTAGTATTTGTTTTGTGTGTATTGGTTCAGTACAAGAAGAACTGTTTTAACTTTTCTATTTGGAGTATTTGTCTCAAACCTACTGGGTACAACAATAGGAGATGGTGATTATGTAGGGACATCCTTTGACAAATAGAGGTCAAGGAGTCATCAGCCCAGCTATATTTTAAATACTTATCTGGTAAAGTAGTTAAATGAATCACATGCCCTGCAAATTTAGTAAAAATATACTATTATGCTACTTTGCATTTGAATCTTTGAGGTACTAAACGTACAGAACATGTTCTACTGGTTGGGAACTTGTCAGCTTCCAGCCAGAGTTCAGCAGGATAAGCATCAGAAATCTGGCTATGGGATCAAATCTCTGAAGTAATTTCATTGTAAATATTTGGACAGAAGGCAGCATTTAGGAAAACCTTGTTTATCAGAACCATTTCTCTTACCAATGGAGGTTTAGTATGGGCAGAAAGAGAAAAGAATAGGAAGAGAGAACAAAGCTTTACGGAAAGCATGGTAAGCCTTACCAGCAGCAGTACATTCTACCTTTCTGCTTATTCAGCACCATGTATGAAATAAACTTTGTGTTTCTGTGGGGAGTGCACCTTCCTGTCTATACAAGAACTTCTTCCATGGACTGCATGTGCCATAAGATCTGAGTTGTTAAATCAGGGAAGCTCCACTTAGGCAGTTTGGGAGCGGATGTGACGTGTTTTTTTTACCCGTGCCCGAACCGCTTTCATTGCCCTCAATGAGCTGGACTTCACTGCCGTGCAGTGCATACATGGAATAAAATATGCGGTTTACCACTCACTTTTTTTCTGTGTACGCACTGCACCACGGGTAATCTGCAGCTCAAATGTGTGCCTGCGCCGGCCGCATTAATTGAAATCAAGGGACGTGGATCAGCCGCGGTTTTGTTGCAGGTTTTAGCCCATTGACAGTCAATAAAGTTAAAAAAACACACCGCGGTGAAAACCTGCAAGTACACTGTGGGGAAACCGGACAGAAAAACACATGTTTTCCGCATGTGTTTTTCTATCCTCCAGCCTTAGCCACAGTGATTCGCCAAGGCATGTGCAGAGACGACTAATTACAGGCTCCATAGAGTCCCATTAGCTAAGGCAGTCACCCTAACACATACCTGTCAAGTTCCCCAGAAGAACAAACTTCTACATTCCAAATTTAGGAGGTGATGCCACAAACGTCACTTCCAGTATCAGGAGGTTTACCATCCTTCCTCTTAGCTGCCTATCTTTGGAGGGAGAGGGTGTTACTCTGCCTCCTCCCACCCCACACATCTGCACACGCGGGGTGGGAACATAGAAGGAAGAGTTACGCTCCCTCCCTCCTAAGTAACCTCGATTTCAAAATGCCAAGAAAAATCCGGGATTACTGAAATCGGGATTTGGCCGGGAAAGTCCCCCAAAAACTTTACTTTTACGGCCAAAATGGGATGCTTGAAAGGTATGTGCTAACACAGGAAGTGCCTGGTGAGCATATTTAAGTGCTTTATAAACAAGCAATAATGTAGTAAGTGCAAAGAAACACATGAGAGAAATAAGAGTAGGTGTTTGTACATGGTTTTATATTTTTACTGCTTTGTAAAATAACTCATCTTTTTATCCTGTTCATTTGTTTATGAGTCAATTTACCATCTTGTTTTTAAAACATATGAAAAAGTGTAGACAATGTATCTCTGCTTAACAATCACCCCGAACCTGAGCTTCTTATAATTGCTTGTCCCTGTGATATATCATCACTCATGTTCCACGGTTTATGCATGCATCCCCCTTCTAGGTTCAATCACCCGCTGTGTTTACTGAGTCATCAAGTTATAGACAGAAATGTTGATCAACCTCTTAAGTTAAATTTGCTCTTTAGCGGTAAATGTAAAGTTAACATTTAATAGACGTTAACATTAACAAGGCAATCCCTAGTTTCTGGTTAAGTAAGGAGGGTATATGAGTTGACCTAAACAGATTGCATTTACTGGGTTTGAATTTATATGGCTTCAATGAATGTGACTGTATTCACATTAAATGTGTGTATTCACATTGATATTAGTGCCACAAAAATTTTTCCCTTTCTGGACCATGATCCTCCTGGGTTCCCGGGGTACTTAATGGGAGAGCCCGCCCACCTGCAGCAGCTCAGCAGGAAGGAGTGTGATGGAGAAGAGGTAACTGGGCACGCTATCCACCCCGAGACTCCATACCTGCCTCAGTCTGGTCCGGTGTGCACTGTTCCTGAAAGCCCCAGTTACCTATGTTCTTTGCCGAGTTCCAACCTTGCCAAGGTTCTGGTGGGGTGTCTGGAAGCCCCCGCCCAATTGAGTACAGCCAACGGCCACTGGAGAATTCTTTATCAGCATGTCCCTGCTGGGCTGTGGAGGTCTCCCACTGACTTGATAGTTTTAGTGGTTTACATATTGTGCAGGTGGCGGGCAGAACCCCCAATTTCCAAACCATCTTAATGGAATTTCTCCTTCACTTAATACAATTCTAGAAATCCAATTTCCACAGTCCACATCCAGTCTCTTATCCAATGTTCTTTCAGTAAAACTAATATTTCATGTATTTTAAAATTTCTACAAGAAACTAAGGCTGATCTGAAACCACATTCATGCCAACAACATCTGTACGGAAGTCTAGTGTAGGATTGTGAAGGTCATGGGGCACCCTACAGAGATACACCATGGCATACAGAGCGTAGCAAAAAGGAAGGTAACATTTCAAGAATTTTTGATTTGATGGCAACTTTATGAATTAAAAAAATCCTGTAAATAACATGCATGAAGGATTCCTAAATCTTATAAAAATATGGTAAAATTAGGTAAACTTAAAGTGTCAGCAGACAACATCATAGTTTTATCTGGCCTGTTATTCATCAGTTAGAGTTTTCTAGAATACAAATTTGTCAGGGTCTCTATGGAGCCTGTTTGGCTCAGGACACAGAGCATCCATGTTTATAGGTCATCACCCAATGCTCTGCAGGAGTAATTTAGATTACAACCCTGGACTTATTTCTGAGTAAGGTAATTAAGGTAAAAACTGATGTATGTTGAACATTAATATTTATTTCTGGGGGAACGGTTTGCAGGTAACCCTGTGTTTGTTCCACGAGGTGAGATGGCAGATATCTATGGACGCTTTATTAAAAAGAAGGGCACATTAACCTGACATAATGACAATGACATCAAGCTGGTATGCCTGGGGAGGGGAAAGTGTACTCTTGTTGATTTTCCACCTCCTTCTTTCTGCCATGGACCAAGTATGGCTAGTAAAGGGGCATGCTTGTTTGTTGCCCCTCTTTTTTCTTTCCAGTTAGGCTGCATGTCTAGAAAGACCTGAAAGGGACATGAGGGGGGGGGGGGGGGGGGACATACATGTCCCCTTCAACCACTTCCCTCCCTATCCATGCTCAATGCCTAGAGCAGTGGTTTCCAACCTTTCCTCGCAGGGCCCCCCTTTTCTATTAAGGAACATTATCGAGCCCCCCCCCTCCCTATTCAAACACATGTTAAGAATGAGGGTTAGAGCCCCCCAGGAATACCTTTGCGCCCTCCCAGGGAAACCCGTCGCCTAGTATGGACACCACTGGCCTTGAGTTACAGATAGCCTAATGTTATTTATAATTAAAATGTGTAACAAAACCTATAAATGTAACACAAAAGCTTGAAACCTCCTAGTGATGTCACTGTGTGTGATTTGTTTGGCTGACAGAATCAAAATACACAACCACAACACAATGTACTCAACAACACATGCATAACAAGTGTTAAGGGGCACACTTAGTCAATAAAAATGCAATTTTTAATAATACGGTTTTGAAGGCTGTTCCTATGATAAAGGGTCAAGTGTCACTCCCACACTGCAAGTCAGATAAAATAAAGCAATCTCCGATGTTCTGATGATGAATGCTAAATTTATACCCGCAGACTGCTACTGAAAAGATGTTTTCTGCCTCATAAAAAGCCAAATGAGATCTCATCTTCTGCTCTATTTACGAACAACCCCCAAAAACCTCTATAACGTGCAAGTAAATAATGGGTGACACCGCCAAGGTTAACTGTGCCGGGCCAAATTGTGTAGCAGTGATCGTATTAGAATGTTTATTATAATTTACCGCTCAAAGAGACTGTGACAGCTAAAAAAGCAATAATAGGCCACCAGATAGCACATTGTTATTACATGTCAAGGACTGAAGTGGAAATAATAGACAAATACTATAGAGTGTTGGCGAATTGAGCAAAGGGTGCACAAAGGTAGAGCTGAAAAATAGAAAATGAAAAACTCATTATGGTCAAGCTGTCGATTTTCGCTTGTCTCCTCGGCTGCGTCGTATTGTTCCTGTGTTGGGGATTTTCATGAGTCGTTACACTTTCTACTATAGAATTTTCCTTGAAATTGTATATTTAAATAAGTGCCTGGATACCTATTTACAGTTGGATGATGGCTTAACGAACACCCCGGGGGACCATTTACATGCACACAGGATAAACTCAGGGCGTCATTTCAGAATTACAAGGTATTTTTGCAACAGAGATCAAGAGATGGTTTTCAACTAATTACTAAAGCCCCCTATACACGTTTAGATTTTCAGCGGATTTTTTGGGCGATCAAACGCCGTGTGCGCTTGCGCTCTAAAGCTTAAAAGTGTTATTCAGGCCAAAATTGTCAGCCAAATCGATCTAAGCCATTATGGAGATGTCTGTTATTCTTAGATCAATTTAATTACTTTGGCTGTGGACCAGCGTCCCCTTCCAAAGTAGGGTATGTCCCCACTGCATTCTCGGCTTCGTCAGGGTCCATTACCTGTCTGCGGCAGTGACTGTTCTCGCGGCGCTCTGCCGATCCACTGGCCGGAAGTCGGCAGAACAAGAACAGCCTCTGCTGCAGACAGGTAATGTGGATCAGCTCTGACATTTCCCTGCCAAAGAATTGTGCGTAGAGTGGGTGGAGGGGGGGCACAGTGGAGACATACTCTTAGGGTGCCCGGCAGATATTTACCCGATTTAACCGTGCGTGATGACTTTGATCGTCAAGCTGGTAAAAATCTAAACATGTATGGGGGGCTTAGCTCACATATTGACTAATATTACTCTAGCATCTCACTTCCTTCATGGAAACATTGTCTCCAAAACAAAACTAGAGATGGTATTGAAATTTCAGCCAGTTTATTTGGGAGCTATTTGCAAAATGTTATTTGCTAGAGCAGTGGTTCCTAACCTGGGGTCTACCCCCCCCCCCCCGAGTGGCGCAGGGGGGGTGCACCACCAGTTGCATTGAAAGGGGTGGGGTCAGTGGCGGTTTCACATAGGGGCAACATGGGCGGTTGCCCAGGGCGGCATCATTCCGGAGGGGAGACATCTGGGCATCAACATTTTTTTCCGATGCTCAGATGCCTCCCTTCCAGTGCACCCGCCTATCATGCATGCAGCATCTATAGAGAAGATCGTCTCTAGAGGACTGCTGGTGAGTAAGTCTGTAAATCTGTGACTCACTAGCACCCCTTTTCCTGGAGAGCTCTCTGGGGGTGACAAGAGATGCACATCTGGGGTGGTGGGGTATGTCGTTAGAGGGTGTGCTCACCCAGGGCACTGATTTCCCAAGGACCAACCCTGGGGGGGGGGGGGGGGGTGATATCCTGTGCTCAACCCAGTGCCTCCCCACTTTCTCTTTGTAAGCCAATCCATCTTTGTAAGCCAAATCCCACAACCCCTTCTGTCCCCTCCTGGCGGCGGCCCGCGTTCCAAATACAGGAAGTGACGCTTTGTGACGTCACTTCTGGAGTCACGGATCTAAAAAGTTTGAGAGCCACTGATCTAGAGGGTGACCAGATTCTTGATTTAGAACTATGGGGCATTCAGGTTTACGGACATGTGAACCATAGTCCCATGTGACATTCCAAATGACTGTACACGTTCATAGCTAATCAATTACAAAATTACAAGTCACACATTGTGCCTTATGTTACTCCTAAGATATCTGTTTCTCTGGTAATTGACATTGTAATAGAAGCAACTTTCTATTTCTTAGTAATCTGTGTGTGTGTGTGTGTGCTTACATGTCAGGTTGATAGGCTTATTGGAAATTGTGATGTTAAATGTAGAGTAAAGCTTTATTTAAAGGTTATCCAGTGATGGATCCATTCTAAATGTGCTTGGTAGTAAAGTAAATGCTAAACGATGCACATTTTTCATTTTTATTTTGCTCTGATCATGATTCATCAGTTGTGGCTTAGATCCAAAAACCATTTAAATGTTTCATTTGAAGCTCATCACTGTAAGCCACAAGCTCAGTCCTGTATTTCATACCCTGGACTTCTTGTGAATACTGATGATGTCAAAGTCACATGTTTTCTTGTTGAGCTTTTCTAGTTTCCAAAACATGTTATTAGGGAGGAAAAGCTCTGAAGTGATGAGCTTAAAAAATGGTATGATTGGAAAATCTAGGATGGATTTCTACATAGCCCACTGGCAATGTTTTAGGTTAGCATAACTTATAAATGTCAAGTTTTCCAGTCCCAAATAAGGGAATAATACAGGAAATTATGTCTGTGATGACACTTGCGGTATGTGGAACACGATTCTGCCGTGTTCCAAATAACGGAAGTGATGTCATGAAGTCATGGATGTCACTTCTTGTATCGGGAGGTTTACCTCCACTCCTTATTTAGTAGCTGGCTAACTTAAGAGGAAAGGGGCATTACTCTCAGAAATAGTTTTTTATTTCATCCCCAGAACCAACCAAAATTGTTCTGAGGATACAATCAAAAGATTGGGTACCCTCCACCCAAAGGATGTTTCGGATCTCCACAAAAAATTTGATTAAAATATTTAAGTCAAGTAAGTCTCTACCATATTATTGAGCAGGGAATTATTAATCTATAAAAACATGATTGCTTTATTTAGAACATGATAACACACATAAAATATTCAAAAGGTAACATTTAAAATTCATCATAGAAAAATAATTTTTCAAGAGATAAATGATGTGACATAGGATACATGATTAGGAATTGTACAGAAATTTATTGAAGTGGTATACAACGCGTTTCGCCCATAAATACCGTGGGCTTCTTCAGGTACACTATGGCTTACTCCATAGTCCATACTTCAGAATTGGTGTTGGTGTTGGGATAAAAAGAAGAGGTTCATGCTCAATAGAGAATTCTGATAGAATGTCAGATTTCTGCATTGCCAAAATAATGAATAGGATATGAGTATATAGAAATTGAGCATTGTCCAAAGTTCACAAAAAACATTATATAAATAAATAGGCAAGCTGCATGAATCTTACTAGATATTTAAAAGTGCAAATTTGAATTGTTTCAAGGTTGCCATTACCTCAATATGAAGTCTCTCTCTGTAAAGCAGTCAATCAAACGGCCTAAACCTCCCCCAGAGAGTTGGGGGGGGGGGGGGGCTCAATTACACAAATTGGTGTGTCCACTATGTCTTCATGCTGTAAGAGTAGCTTCCTATGGGTAAATAAATAAGGGTGGGATTATATTATTTTTATATTTAACATTTTTTAGTTATTAAATATAAAAAAATTTATTTTTAAATTGAAAATTCAAAAAATAGAGGTTGCACTGTGAAAAATTTTACTTTCGTTGGAAATGTTGAAACCATTCCGCAGGATTTGGGCTGAAAAAATTGATTTTCCACCATCTCTCCATGTATGGAGAGATTATATACAACATGAATGTAAAGTACAGAAGCAGATTCTGCAGCGCTATGGGTAATGGAATTTGTGCCTGGCCACGATATATCCATAAATAACAGACCAATAAAATGAGATTAACTGGGAGTGTGACTGCCTAGAATTTGTAGGAAGCATTTCAAATGTTTAATTACTGAATAATTCCATTAAGTGCCATTTGTCTTTATACAAGCCCATAAATGTAAGTATTTACTCATATTCCCTTAATCAGAAATGATTATTGGTGGAAAACTGTGATTTGTAAACACGATAGGGTGCCAGCAATTGTTTATTTGAATTGCAGAGAAATTTACAGAGAGGAAGATGGATTTATAACTTAAATGCCACCTCCAAGCAGATGGTGAACGCTACTTGGACAAGAACATTGTGGAGAGATGGCACAATATTTGCTAGGCAGATGGAATCCGGTGACAATAAATTAGCGTTGATCCAGCAGGGAAGGTTTACAGAATTCTAAATAACAGAGAAAATATGGAATAGTTATACTTTCATTTACATCAAAGGCAAACCAGTGTAATTATGCAGACGGACAGATAAATCACATGGAAGGAAGACTGATGTCTCTGTCATGCGTTAACTAGAGGGATTGTTTGTCGCTAATGTTTCTGTAATCATTACAGTTTTAGATTATATATCTATATATGATATACTGACTTATGAGAATAATGCAGGACCAGAATTATCTGCTGTGAGGCTGTGAAATGGATAACTAAATTCTAGGTCTGAATATACCAAATATATTTTTGGGCATTGAGTGGGCATAGTGGTGGCTGGTACATGTGTTGGGTTCCTGAAAATTTAGTGTGTGTTGGCAGTAACATCACTAGCTCAATGGGCTAGTGATGGGATGACACCAAAGCTTCCAACCAGAACAGGACTTGCAGGTCAACAATAGGACTCCAATCTTCCACCGCTGCAATATCATTGCCCTATGCTTGTATTCCCCCCTTGTTAATGGTACAGTATATGCATGTATCTGTTTTTTTTTACTAAGAACTGTAGTGCCTCCTCTGGCTACACATATACGTGCATGCTTGCCATCCCTGGTACCGTGAGTGTAATCATAATACATGGGACATCAGTCAACAGCTTTATATACAAAATGACCTCAATTAGCTTTTTTTAGCATAGTTTTTGCAAATGTCATGTAATGAAGGCATCCATTGCAACACTATCACCAAGAGGACTGAGTTCCCTGACCTAGGAAATCATTGACAGCCCAGAGCATTATAGGATACCACAGCAAGTAACGGCAATTTTTAGATCTGTGAAGACCAAACTGAAAGACTGACTCACCATTAGGCCTGGTTCACACCTATCTCTGCTATATGCATTTTAATGGCCCATTGGATATAATGGGAACTATTTGGCCATGCTCCACATGTGTTGGCCAACACTCATAAAAATAGATAAACTTAAACCAGCTGTAAGTGGTTATCATGTGCAGTCCATTGGTTATATTAAGAGCAGAAATTAAGCTTTCAACCACTACTGAGCTGAAGCAATTATTTACTGAAATTTATATTTGCATGTGGCTTGCATAAATGTGATGCAAGCTCTGGTTCCATCTGCCAGAGTTGGATTTAACCCCATATAAGCCAGTCCCATGCTAATGGATTTTCACTGTACAGTTTTAACCCTTTGGATTTTAATTGTATATTAATTTGAATATGTTAAAATGCACAATTTAGACCTGAAGACTTTAAATGACTTTAAATGACCCAAACATTATATACACATATTTAAAGCAGATCTGTACGGAAAAAGAAAATCATAACAAATATCATATACACATAACTGACCTGTCTTGATCTGGGCAAACGAATCCCCCAAAGCTAAAAATGACACACTTACCTTCCCATCTTCTTTGCTTCTGGTGCTGATACACTTACTTCACCATCAACTTCAACTCACCATCCTTTAAGAAGGCCATCACAAACTTTTGGGATCCATCCTCCGCTATGCCCTGCCCTTTCAGTGGCAGTTACAGACTGGAGAGGTAGCTTAAGGTATCTTTATCTTATCTTCACCCCTCCGGGTTTCAGGTACAAGGGGACTTGGGAAGATTGACAGAGGCAGAGTGTCCCTGCATTTAGATCTATTATCAGCACTTCTGGTGCCTATAACGCAAAGTGGGTAAGTGGGTGATAGGTCCACTTTAAATCAGAAAACCAGTACTGCTGTAAATAAAATGATGGTTGATGCATATTTATATGCCACAATAAATAGTTTATCAAATTTATATTCTCAGCAGAAAATACATTTAAACTATTTGATAGAATGCAAGCTAAACAAGATCATCAAATTGCACATTAGAGGGGATGAGACTGATGTGAGTAAATAGATTCTAAATATGGGACTTAAAGTTGTATGCGGGCGGAAAATAACAACAATCCACAATTCTCCAAATTAATCATATGTAACACTTTAAAGGCTTCTTTAACTCACCAATGTATGATAAAAATATACAGATACCCTAAAATGGGCTGCTTATTTTATTACTTTTCGACCTTTTTGGGTGAATTACACAATTAGGGACAATTTGCAAGTTCACAATATAAGGACCATGGCAATCTTGTCTGTATTAAAGGTATTTAATACATAATACATGAGGAAAAGAGTATGTATGACAAAAGATGTACTATGTATGTTTTCTTTATTTTGTATTGATAAAAGCTTTATGCCTGGTTCAAATCTTATATTTGTAGGATAACATGCATTTTCATCTGTTTTCATGTCAACAAGTCCATTGGATGTAACATGAACTTTTTGGACATACATAAGTTGCCCAACATGCATGAGCACATTAGGTATGAGCTATGTCTTTTAAAAAAATACCAATCTTCCCTGCTTTGTCAGTTCTTTCAATACTTTCCAACTAATCCAGGCAAAATCACAACATCCTTCTTTGGTATAGTTCTTGGATGATATACAGAATTCTCCAATACCCTTTATCCAGAGATTCTGTTTCTGCAGACTTAATGATAAGATGAAAAAATTGTCCACCATTGTCTCTGTATTGTCATGACCAATATTTATAACCATATACGCTATGTCATTGGTTTTTCCAATAAGAATATGGTCGTCTTTTTAGAAAATTGACAGTGGAAAATCGATACCACCTAATATCAATGTCATTGTTACTAACTTTGATATTGACTTTTGTCTTTCTAAAAGTTTTTAAGCACAGGATCATTAGGAACAGCAAAAAAGATAAAAAACAATATAGAAAAGCATCATTAAATAGAAAGTCTGAGCAGACTCTTGTGTGCCTCGAGCAAGAAGAGATTTGGTTTCTTGCTAACTGGCTGAGCGGCTTCCCGTTCAGTGATGAGGGGGAAGTGCACTTCATTCCGTTATCTACTGCCATGTCTTCATCTGAAAGCAACATGACTAAATACCAGATATTGCAGTCACAGTGCAGCGGGTTGCAGGTTAAATTCAATTTCTTTAGGTTGACCAAGCTGTCAAAGGCTCCAGCCGGAATTGTTGTGAGTTTGTTCTCCTGCAATAACAGTTCTTCTGTATTCTCTGGGAATGGTGGTAGTTTGTCCATGTTTCCAAAACTGCAGTCCACTTTTAATGCACCTTTGTCCAGATTGCTACATTTACATTTTACCGGACAGTCCCCTCCATTGGTAGGTGTCAGGAACCAGAGCCCGAGCAGTATTAGTTGTGGACAAACCAGCATCCTGAAATAAGAAATTCAATATCAAGTTTAGATTATATGATGCATGTTGGGAAGGTTTCCCTTTTATCTCTGCAAGAAAATTATTATAGTAATATTTCTGCACCGTTTACCTTGATTTTGATTTCATTTTTACAGCTGTAAAGTAGCTTGTTTTTTAAGAGGACAATATATTTATATGCACCGTAAAATTATGTCCATTACCTTGATATGTGGACTCCCATAGAAGGACTGTATTTTAAATAGTTACCCTTATTTAGTTGAAATTTTTGTAGCTTTTGTCACCGTAAACTGTCACCAATTGCCATCAAGCCTGATTCACGTCAATCTACTTAGACCAGTGCATGATTAAAAATGGAAAAAATGGAATTTAATTGTAGTGACATACATCTGCAGGTTCTGGGTAGTGTCCCATTTAAGAACCCTTCCCAAGATCCCACTGGGCCCTAGGGGTAAATAAGGGAGGGATCGGCCCCCAGGAAGTTGCTCTGTGAGGACGGATCTGATGGAGTAGGAGTAACACCACACAGTGGGCAGCACAATAGCACTCAATCTATGTTTAAGCCCCAATTGTGATGAGTTTCTGCCATTCCAGCCACAGAACTTTGCCAGGTGTCTGGTGGGGTGGTGTGTGGTCCAGACTGCATCGAGCAGACCTGAACGCTACTGGGGGTACTGCGTGTGCTGTGAGCTTAGAAAGCTGCTGAATCCACCGTCTGGACACGCAAGTATGAACCTGTGCTGGCCTTACTTCCCATGGCCCCATTTAGGCATTATGGTTTGAGCTGGTTGGGTTCCCCAAAGTTTTCGGCTTCACCCTGCCTCTGTTACTCCTCTATTCCGCGGATGTTTTGCTATTTATGTAGTAAGACCCCGTTGGGCCTCATCTAGAATAAAAGGTCATCTAAGAATAAGTCGCCTCTTGTCATCGGTTGATCCGCTAACCTGTAGACTACATCCAATAATAAATGAAAATATCAACGTGCATAAAGAAAAATTATTACAGCTTTATGTGGTTACAATAACTTTATCATGGAGGTAATCCTAAGTGTGGTTTGGGGGAGATTTTAATAACCAAAAAATGGTAACCCTGAGCCACATTCAGAATTTATTTTCAAGGTGAGCCAGCAACATCCTCCTGCCTGTCCTCCAGCAACATCCTACATCCATCAGGATCCATGATCCTGTACATACACATGTATTTTGGGACAGACCTAGGCATTCCAATTCCTGACATCCCCGGCATCATTGATAATGAAGGGAATATGCAGTAGGGGGGCTAAAGTGGATGGGAATTTTCCGATAACAGTTCCGATCAATTAATTAAAACTGGAATTAATTATACCACCAGTACGGTTAAACTGCAAAGAGAAACTGTAAATCATAACAAAAATAATATTTTTAATAATCATCTTCCAAGGTAGGAAAATAAAAGGAGAAAGGCTTTGTTAACAATTTCCAACACCTTCCTAGATATCCCCAAAAATTTTTAAGAGTTAGAATTATGCTCATCTCAGCGATTCTCCCTGCCAGGCCTGGTTCACACCTATAAATTTTTACGCGTGTTGCTCAATACATGTTTACATATGTGAACAGGCCCACTGGATATAATGATAACTTATGATAATATTTAGTTTAACACACATTAAACAGATAGCGGTGAACCAGGCCTTAGTGAATTGCAGTTTGGTTTTTAGATACTTAAAAAAGTGTTAATCCAGGTTCACAACTGTTGTTTTTTTACACGCATTCGAGAACCCATTTGTCCAAAATATTTGCATTCTCTCCAATAGGCAACACATGTCAATTTAAAGAGGACAGATATGAACCCGGTCTTAATTTATTGCAAGGGGTTACCTAATGATAGCAGCTTTTAATACATATTCCCCTGGCTAGAGGCACTGTCAGGGCAGAACAGGGGACCCTCCTGGGCCCAACCATCTAGAGCAGTGGTGGGCAACTGAGTTGATATGGAGGACCACAAATGCGGCCCTCGGCATCACTAGAGGGCCGCACATAACATTTTCAATCTATACTGACTTGTAGAAGCATTTTCTAATGAAAAATGACAACAGGCAGAGCTAGAAAACATTTTTTTTCATTTTTTTTAATAACAAAACTTGTTTTTATTGATACTTTAAGCTTTGGGTAACACTGTAGTATGATAATGCACATTTTGTGTCATTTATATATCATCAAAGGTTATGTGCCCCTATATTGAGGTTATGTGCCACATACAATAATCCCCCATTCGTTGGTGGAATAGTGGGAGCATAGGCACTCGTCTTCTTAGAACAGGATATTCTTAGAGCAGGAAGCGGAGGAAAGGTGAGGGCGTTGCTCAGGCGCTCTCTGGGTTTCTGATTGTCTTTCATGTGCTCAGCCAGAGCAAGTCCCTCTCCTCCTCTTCCCTCCCGAAGAAGGACGAGGACAGGTAAGTTCCTATGTCCTATGCATTAACAGTTAGGTTTCTGGGGCAGGGGGGGCTAGCAAGAAACACCCAAAGGGCACCTGGGATCTAGGGGGTCTGATTGCCTGCTGCCCGATCGGTACAATGCCCGCATGGCAACTGGGTTCCCCGTCTTGCGTGCCTTGTGACTGCAGCCCCACAGCTACAGAGCAGGTAAGCATCATGTGGAGCCCTCAGATGGGAGGTGGAGTATGGTGCCCCAAAATTTCCTGATTATTTCAAGGCAGCATGTAGCCACTGCATGACATTTTACATGCAAATGCCAATTTCTTTTTTTTTTTATTGGAAATGTATATACTTTTTATCTTAATATATTTTTCTGTGAATTAGGTTGGGCTTTAACTGCATCCATCAGGCTTAGTATAACACGCTCTGTTTTTTGCGAGGTCATTTGTCAGAGCTGCTTCTCCGTCGTAGGATTTGATAGGAACATTATGATTTGATGCCATTGTGAAAAATCTGTGGTTCTATAAATGATGACTCTGATAAAGCCGAAAAGTAACATCTGCCTTTCAGAATCCTTCACATTTAACCTTCTTTGACTTATATATGTTTAGTTGGATATTAATTAACTTGAAGTCTCAATGTGCTTCTCTTACAAAAGCTCTTCCAGAGACCTATCAAAGAGGCATATTAATTGTCACAGTTTTTGCTTGCATGTGACTCTTTTCCAAAGACCATAAAATTGTAAAAGGAAAATATGGTAGTTAAGTTTATGGGGCATGAAATTAAAAGAAGAAAATGTGATAAGGTAAATATGATATAATATATTTAGAGCAGAACTTGCATTTCTTACTGCTGGTGTCTCAAGCAAATTAAAACAGAAACAATAAAATAACTTGTTGGGTGTGGTTTTCTAAAGGAGTACAGAATGTTCACTTAGAAATTACTTGGACAGGAATCATTTTACTTCAGCAGAAGAATATACAGTTGTGTGCATAGTAAATATTTTAGATTGGACTTGATAGGATGATTTAACACATCACAGCTCCAGCTAAGCTGATGGAAAAATTCCCTATCAATGTGATATTTCTTTTTGGTACATAAGTACTATATGTTTCAGACTATAAGACATGTTTTTTTTTAAGAGAAAAAATATTGGGAGAACTAAACCCAAAACCCCGGATGTGGTGAAGTAACTTCCGAGGTCCCTCCCCCCTCTTTTACATGTTTTTTTTTTAGTTCCAATCATCCTGGGAGCAATAGCTCTGCATCCCAGGAGGCAAAATGTGTTCCTTTCCCTCCAGCCAAGCCAAAAAGCCACTGCCAAGAAGGAGATATCAGCTGCATTAGCTAGCAGTACCCATTCTCTCAACACACTGACAAACTAATGGAGAGACACATTTTACAATTAGATAGCATGAGTTGTGTATTTACATTAACATTCTGCATAAAAAAAATTTGTGACACACTGTACTATTTCCTCCCATATGTAAATAGCTGCTCATGGGTTAGGTTGTTAGTGCCAGATTGTTGGTCAGTGTGTTTAGAGAATGGGTACTGCTAGTGTATAGAAACATGCTAACGTTATACTCTGCTGAAGACCTCCCTCCTGGCACTGAGCTTTTGACTGTGTTGGAGGAATATAGAGTGAATAATGAATGCCCCAGATCTGCCTACTTTGCTGGAGCATTCTGTATATTCACTTTATATGTGAATAGCTGTGTCCCCAATTTTATTTCTTCTTGTTTCTTTTTTCTAATTTTCTCTCCAAACTTATGAGGTGCATCTTATGGTCCTGCGCATCTTATAGTGCAAAGAAATACAGTATATAAATTCCATTGCACAGGATGAAAATGATAAATTCAGGCCTTCAAACTTCAAATACAAGACTTCATCATTTCATAGCTACAAGGCTCCATTCACAGTATAAATTTGTCATTGCAATGCTTTTAAGCAACACAGGATGAGTATTTTCAAAATGCATAATATCCAATGGGCCAATTCACATAAAAATGTTAACTGACAAACATGGGAGTCACAAGCTTTAGACTTTGTTCATTTTAATTGCTTTTTGCCTCTTGAGATACATCTTCATGTAAACAGACCATCGGCTATTACCTTTTAGCATTCACTAACATGCCTTGGCAAACATGCGTAATTAGGCATAGGTTGGCCTGGTGTGAACATGTATTTTCACCTAAACAGACTTATTGAATATAATATGAACCTTTTGGACTTGCTCAACCCACATTGCATAATAACGGTTTGTTAGAATAAGATCTTAAGGTGGCCATACATGGGTCGATACCTGTTAAATCGTTTAAAGCGCAGTGTGATGATGTCACCACGCTGCAATCATCCTTCCTCGATTGACCAGAGAATTCATGCGCAGCACTTCTGCATGAACATTTTCGTTCAGGGATTTACCAACATGCTGGTAGCCTGTTCAATCAAGCTTTCTTTGAGAGAGATCAATTCATCCCACTCGAAGAAAAGCTGTATGCAATCGTTTTTTATGCCCAGCCTTAGAGTCATAAGCTGGTAACTTTTGTATTTGTAGATTACATAAAGGAATATGACTGCCAAAGCAAGAATAAAGGAAATGTCCTAACCGAAAATAGTCTACAAGTTAGTCCTCACTTTTCCTTTTTCTCACCGCCTATACACATGATTTATAAAAAAAATTGTAAAGGTGTAACATCTCCTGCCCCCTTCCTGTACAACCATCATACATTTACTTGTAGTGAAATAAGTCTCATGGGCACTAGAGCTAATAACACATTTACCTTTGGATACAAAAGGAATCCACATAGACCCACAGCAATTTTTCTTCATATTTCTAGGTCCCCCGGTTGGTCGTTGTGATTAATGAGTCCTCCTCCGGATGTCAACAGCAGTAAAGATCACAAGACGGTTCAAAAACAGCTTTGGTGAATATAGTAAACCTGACATTCGTGTGACGCAGCTGATGTGGCATGTCCTGTTGTCAGGAAGAGATAAGAGCCACTGGTCCGGGCTAGCTTCAACCCCATCAGCAAACTAGTGTTCAGCAATGATAAGCCGCCTGTAAGATAACTTACTACAGAACCGTTAAAGAGAGACGGGAATAACAGTTTGAAATGAAAATGCATTCATTCTCCTAAATAATGCTCCATGGAAGGACACACTTCATCCACAGCGATCTTATATCTTAAGTGTACATACCTCCAGCTACAGTCTGAACACATAGAATCCATAATATAAATATATATCATCTAAAAGGAATGCTGCTTTTCTATTCTATGAGGCCAAATGTATACATAGAACGGTCTGTCTTTTCTTTTTTGTGGCTGATCATAATCTAAAAATATTTCATGGTTACTGACATAAACTTAGCATTGCAATTCTTTTTTTTTTGTCTTTTTAAAGTAAAATGAGTTAAGTTAAAGTTTGACCCCCTGGGCTCAGAACAAGAGTTGTATGCACACATGTACACATTTGTTCTTTATGTCACTAGAGATGGTCGAATTTTTGACTGAGCCTCTGAGACGATTGCAAAGCCTTTTAACATGATATCATCAATAAAATTGCTGATGTAGAGAAGGGTTGTAGGAACACTTGAAAAATGCTCTAGCACATGTTTTTGCTACAGAACATGTAGTTTTTGCATAAATTAAGTTAAAAACATTTTAAAAGTAAAAATTTTAATTTATGCAAAAACTATTTGTGTTAGAGCAATAATTAAGTAGTGTACCCACAACACTTCTTTACATCTCCAGCAAGTTTGGTGATGATACCATGTTCAGGGGCTTTGCAATTAACTCGAAATTGTCAAAAATTTTCAAATTTATGAAAAAAAAATATAATCACAGAAAATCGGTCTCTGCTTCTAATTGAACAAGTATAATTGTAGTCTAGTCCAAGCAATGCAAGTCAAAGCAATATGACCACTGCTTACTCCATAATGATAATATCATTATTATTATTAACTTTTATTTAAATATTGTCAACATATTATGCAGCACTATACATTAAAAAAGACTGGCGAGCTAAAGCTAACATTGTATTGTGGCGGAATCACTGTTATTTTAAAGCTCCTTTGGCAATGCAACTATGACCGTGACCGTGTTTTCTATGCATGTTAATGTCTAGATTTGCCTGGAAGTTTCCAGCTTGTCTGGAATTCCCCTTTTTGTGAGTGAGTTCTGCACAGCAACAGAGGAGGTGCTGATGGGTCATTGAGGTTATGAATATGATTGTAAAGGCAGCCCAGGATGTACTGTGATCTGCCTGTTAATAAGAGTGTCAGTACTCTGGGCCTCATTCCAGGATTTCCCCATGGGAATGGGACTTTCCAGCTAGGTCTGAGGGGCTACAGGAACAGGCATCAATATGTGAGGGTGCTTTTGATAATGGCTAGGGGAGTGGAGACTCCCCTATTACTATAGCCTAGGAACCATACACCTATCTACACTTCCTAAAACACTTCAGCGCATGCCTCCTGAGTTAGAGCCTTAGCACATGGACCTTACCCTTATTACTGGACTGAGTGTGTAGTCAGCTGTGGCATAAGTATGGCAGCTACTATCTACAGAACCTGGTTGATTCAGGTGCCCGCCATAAAGGAGTATAAACCCAATACAGTCTTGAAATAAGAAACCTGCGCTCATACATATCTGGTGACTCCAGGGTGACCACAGTCAACACTACAACATACAGGTACAGACAATCACACAGGATGTTATGAGTGACTACTCTGGGTAAAATCCTAATTTCTGACTGGAGATTAACCTCCTGGGCATTACAGGCTTTTCACACCATTTTTTCTGTTGGTAAATGCCTCTGTATGGGCAATTTCTCACCCTCCCCCCCGCCTCTCTACACATCACCCGCGTCATCAAGATGCTGGCGATGTAGGCCGGGAAAATCGACACCACCTCCATTAACATGGAGGTCTATTGCCCGGCCCATTCGGCATCCCCGATGATGCTGAAGACATGGGCGAGAAACAATCAGCGAGCACGGATCAATTCAGAATTGGTGTAGGCTCGCAAAGCACAGGCACAGGTTCGGGCACAATGCCAGGAAGGTTAAATAAGCATGATTTTAACTTACCTTAGGCTGGCCATACATGGGTCGATACCTGTGCACTTGGTGAACCCACCATGCTGCGCTTGAGATTCCTTGACTGAATGGAGAATCTTAGAGCAGCACTTCTGCGCAATCGATCCTGTTCGATAATTTAAAGTAATGGCAATCTTGGCAATCAAACAGGGATTAAGCAACATGTTGGTTCCCTGTTTGATCGAGGGTGGCCGCAATCAATTCCAGCACAATTAATCACTGTGAACGCAGATGGCATTTGGTTGTGCTCAAATGTGTATGCCTAGCTTAAAGCCTAGCTTATCCCAATGGCCCTATCTTAAGATAGGCATACACGGTTAGATTTAAGCATTCAATCAAACAAACAATCAAATTTTACACTGATCTAACTTCAATCCTATACTGCACACCTTTGATCGTCGAAAATTGTTCGATAATGATCAAAACATCAATCCAAAGGTGATCGGACATGTTGGAAAATTTTCGTTGTACAATGATCGAACTAAAATCGTAGCATTGTGTTTGTTGGTCGATTGTATTCAATGACACATTTATATATGACTCTTTCTTGTGTTTTTTGATCAAAACTAAAATCGTTGATTTTTGTCATATTACTATCGAACCTTCCATGTGTGGTACTACTTTGCATTTGATAATGATCAAGATCTAAAATCTAATTGAAGATCGATCGTGTTAAATTCGAACTGTGTATGCCTAGCTTGGTCACCAGAACTCCCTTTCTCCTCCTATGAAGCAGCAGTGCAATCGTCAAGGCCAATAGACCTAGTAACTAAGCTTGGCCTTTCCTGTAGCATTTGGCTGCACGGAAGGGATCAGGTCAGAAATTTTTGCCTCTATCCCCCCCTGTAGAATGAAACAAGCATGTTACCCTTTTAGTGCAGGGGTAGCCCTACTGCAAGAGTATAATGTATTGTCCCCATTACATAACCACCTTCACTATATTTCCTTCAGGAATAAATCCCCTCGCTAGGTGGCAAACTTGAAACAGCGGTCAATTCAGCGTCCACAGAGCAGAGAAAATGGCAATGAGTTTTGTGTCTGAATAAGACTGATGTCAAATAACAGTGTTCCTGTCTGCGCAGAAATTAAGATACCCACAGCTTTCCAATACAGGAATAATCATTTCTTCCTGAATCACACCCTAGGTGGCCCGGCCATAACACCTGACAGTATTATTTATATAGAACCCTGGAGGGCCTGTGTGCTGTGCGTCTAGTTAATTCAGCATCAGGGAAGGCTTTGTTCTTGGAGTAGAGAGGTGACCTGTGGACACAGTCTCTGCAGCTCATTGATATCTATTTTATTCTGCAACTGCCTTGCAACTAAATTACTTTGACTAAATACACAGTAATCTGATTTTATCCATAAGATCTTTTATATCTGCCTTTGCTGTTCAGTACTGCCTGGTACTAATGGTAAACGTCAGAGGCTGTGCCAGGTACCGGAGTCACATAATGTGCACATTAGTAAACATTGGTAAAACCGTCACAAAACGCCCTGGTGCATTTTCGGGAGCATTTGCTCATGAAAATAGAGCGCAGTATTGGCGAAATGTCAAATACCACACCCTTAACTAACATAAAGAGCACCCAAATAGTGGGTGTAGGGGCGCCATCTGTGTTTTTTTGGTCTACCTAGTGTAGACCCAGCCTAATCTTAACATTTCTAGCCAAAACTGTAGTTGTACATGACAGACTTCCCAAAATAAAAATATAC
>CM070037.1:108676592-108704417 GCA_036250615.1 Ptychadena robeensis | reverse complement strand
GGGGGGGGAGGACATTTAAATGTAAATTGCACGAGAAACAGCATTCTATGCAGAAGACTGTTCCCAGTGTGATTTTCAGATGTGCTCTTTGAAGTTAACCCTTTCTCCTGTGGTGGTTTATCACACCAGGGGACAGAAGGTGCCACAGGGCATTGTATTGGATACAGTGATAACTGTCAAAGTAAAACAAAAACAAAACACATTTCCAATTGTAATAAAAATGTTATTATAAACAAAACATAAATATGAATACATACTGTTTTGAAATAATTCATACCAAATAAGTATATTTACTTTGTATTTTTTTTACATATTTGTGTGTTTCAAACATTATTATATTCACAATGTCTATTAGACCCTTGGTCAGACATATTTTGGGAAGTTACAGGCCTACAACATTAGAAAATTCCATTAGAGTCTATGGTGCACTTTTGGTACAGAAATCTGGACCTCAGCAGTGCGCTAGGGAGTTTAATATCTTTTTCATGATTCTTTTATTTTTTAAAAGCATAGAATGATTCAAATGTATACTACAGGTGGGGCTAAGTGGTCCCTGCCTAAATCCCTGTCTGCCTTCATCTGTTTGCATGAGACAATCAATATTTCTGTCAATATTTGCATGTTTAGCTTGAGCTGCATTAACTATTATGTTCTAAAAACCTGTATTATAATATAAAGCAAATATAAAATCCATTGAAGGGAAACCCTTCAAAATGACTAAAGCAGATGTGCATGCCAGGAGCTCGGTATATTCCCTAAGAAATATAAATGGTTATCAGATGCTTCTAACCTCCGGAAACTTCCAAGAACAGAATCTTCAGTTTTGAATAGATTAACCATTTAAGGCCATTGCATCATTGCAAGGGTTTATACAAAAAGGGCCATTCTCCCACTATGCCGAATATGCGTATGCCCCTCTTGCATGCATATCCGGCACCCTCCCTCCCTGACACAGACGCCTCCCTCCTTGTGCAGATCTGAACAGTGCAAGCTGCCGATGGATGGGTTGTGGGCTTCTGGGATGTTGTGCTGGAGAGGAAAGGAGAAGAAGAAGTATAGGAAAGAGGAGCAGCTTGTACAGGCGTGTTCATTTTCTTCTTCTCCTTCCCCCTCCAGCACCACCACAGTCCGTCCACCCTGGTCAACAGGGGGCACTAAGCAACAATTTGCATAGGGCCCCCAGAAGGCTCTGATAGCAACTTACATAACTTCACTTCCTATTGTATACTCTGTTCTCCAACCTTTTAAGCTAGCCATACACGTGTCGGATTCCATGGCCAATTGATCACTCACCCAATTGATTCCGGCGATCTCAGCGGGAATGGGAGCTGCAATCAATCAGCCAATTAAGAGGATCTGATCGCTGCATACCACCTTGTCCGAGTGATCGCATCCAATTGATCTGGGGCTCAGAATTGGATCCGACAGAGAACCAACATGTTGGTTCTCTGTCGGATCCAATTCTGAGCCCCCGATCAATTGGACGCGATCACTCGGACAAGGTGGTATGCAGCGATCGGATCCTCTTAATTGGCTGGAATCAATTGGGTGAGTGATCAATTGGCCATGGAATCCGACACGTGTATGGCTAGCTTTAGATTGTAAGCTTCTATGTCATAGTTTATAATTGCATGTGCGCTTGTTCGTCTTTCAACACCTGTTTAATGTTCTTAATATGTTGGCGCTTTATAAATAATAAAAGTTAATAATAATCTCAAAGGCAAAGAATGCTTTTGATGTTATTGATGTGAAATACTCATGTGTTCCATAAAGTAGAAAGTGTTTGTTATTTCTAGTCTCTCTATATAGCTGTGCTTTTTAACATATTTATAGGACCTTGAGCTATAGGTTGAGATGGAAAGCATTTCAGCTGCAATGACAGCTAGATTTCTTTGTATTATGTTAAACTCTATGGAAGGTCATGGCACTTTCCTCCTTTGTGTGACTGCAAATTGCAATTTCAGCACCATAAACATCAATAATTGTGTATTTCTTGAGCACAAAGAAAATGCTGTACAGTCGTTTTATGTGAACATTTAGTGAAAGGAAATAATGGTGTCATAAACAGTAATGGAGATTCCTATGCACAGAAAAACATTGGAGAGAGGAAAGTCTGAGATGCGAATAAGATGCCTGTATACTGTATGTAAGAAACAACTGTGATAGGCAACTAGACCCGTAATTTACTAGCCTTGTACAATGAGCAACAATAGCAGTTATACAAAATATCTGATTTTAAAATCATTACCTAGCTATATTTAACTATGTTTAGGAGAAGAGCCTGAAGTTGTGGCTTCAGTTCAACTTTAATGCCCGCTTAACGCCTTCACTTTCTTCACCCGAGGAGTACTGATACCGGCCCACTAGAGAGAGCTCTGGGGCTGAGCCTATAAAAGGAGTCTCCGGACAGGAAGTGGGGGCTGTGTTAAAAGGGAGAAAGTTGAGGGTGGAAGCAGGTGCCTGTTTGGTTAAGGAAGACCCTGGGCCTGTCAAGGAGAAGGAACGGAGCATGCAGGTGGCTCCCGGGCAAGACAACCTTCTTGTTGCGGAGCTAACGCTAACCGGGTCAGATCTAGCTGGGGACTTCCACCACAGTCTCAGGCAGACAGTGTCACTGACGCTAAACCACTATCTCCCGAGGGGAATGCCAAGCCGGCGCTGATCTCCTAGAGAATAGCTGGGATCCCACCTTCATGGTCACTGGAGAAAGCCACCAAGTGGAGGAACCAAGTCACGGAGACCTTCAGTTTTGTGAGAACTGCTTTCCGTTGATTCAAAGCTCAATCTTTTTTTCTGTTCATCACTTTGTGGAATAAAAGCTTACTTGTTGCATTGAACTCGGTGTCCTGTTCACTACCCCCTTTCCTATCGCGTAACATCTTTACCAAAATAAATTGTAAATGAAGACAGAGAACGTGAATTATCTTTGGAAAATTTTAATGCATAAAGAGTGGAATTGTATAAACCATTTGGCCACAGCCTTAATTAACATATTACATCAAATGGGGAAAGTGCCACCCAAATCCTCATACCATCAACTAACCCTACCAGCCACCAGCCCTTTAAACACCACCACGGTGGGTACCTTTCAAGTTACTTAAAAATACAGTAGGCAAACATAAATGGGGCATAAGCCCCGCCTCGAATCACATTAAACAATGTCTGCGACTGCCCTTAATTTAACCTGGCATGCGGCAAGACCTCTTCAAGATGCAAATTCCGCCATGCTGTGACAAAAGGAAAACATAGCCAGAAGAAACATGCTTAACTGTGAACAAATGCTGCCCTGGACAAATGAAAAATACAGGCAAATATGGGGTGGGAGGGTGGGTGACTGGTGAAGAAGAGAACAGATACTCCCCCTGTCAGCACTTTCTAATAAAGGTTCTGGGCCTGCCCCCTAAGCCCTCCCCTTCACTTCGCACCTTCCTGACGCAACAAGGCTAGTCCCTCTGGTCAAGTTGCCCCCTAGCTGACAGCACAGCTCCGGGCAAAGCATTATTGCAGATTTACTACCCATATGTACATCAGCTAGTTTTACTGATTTACTGATAGGGCAATTTTAATATTAAGTCAATGCACTCAATATTGTATATTATGGAGTAGGGGTTGGGGGGGTCGGATTAGTTAGTTCTGGGGGGGGGGGGGTTGCTTTCGGGGATGCAGGTGTAGATTCACAGGTAGGTAGCTAGGAGCTATGTTATGGATCCATCTGTATAACAATGCCCTTGGGTTTTATCAGACTGTGAGCTTAGTTGAGTATAATGCTGTATCGCCCATATTGCTGTTATTGTTTTTGTATGCCTGTTATGTTTTCCTTGATGAAAATAATAAAAATTTACATGCTTAAAAAAAATATTGTATATTTACAACAGCGTTTAATATTCTATGTTTAATGAAGGTATCAATGCACCACTTTGTTGATTTCAAAATATTGACGTCTGTTAATATTACCTTCTGGTAAAAGTTTTAGTTCTAAGTTTAAAGGCAGGCAGCTTCTGTATTATAGACTATAGAGAAAATGGGCAAATACAGTATATAGTAAGCCACACAAAAGTGACCCTGAACTGTTGAAACTTGATCTTCTCAGTTGCCAAAGTTTACAGAGGGGTATGGAACTAAGGGTGCCCATACACAGGTCGATACCTGCTTATCTATGACATCACCGTGCTGCATCGAGCGTTCACCAATTGAACGACCAATGCACACCAATTTGCAATAGGATCCTTGGATGGGGACCTTGCTGGTTCCCTGTTCGATTGTTTGTGTTCGATTGTTGGTGTCCACATTTGATTCCCGAAAAAAGATCACTGTGAAACGTCAAATGATTGCTCGGGAATCAAATAATAAAAATGACCTGTGTAAGGGGACCTTAAGAGTACAGTGCCAGACATGCTCCTTTAAAACTTGTTGCTGGCATATAATAAGCATACATGGTCATTCTTCAAGCAGTCATGGTCACAGGGTTGAACCCCCCCCCCACTCTTCAGTATGACCAATGGAGCAATCTGAGAGGTTGCGGAACACCATATACAATAGGTAGGGTATGGAACTGTGTAGCTGGGTGGAGATGTTAGGAATGAGAAAATACCAGAAGTGGAAATGTAAGGAATGAGACTATACCACTAGCCAGTTGCATCTACCCTTCCTATTGTATATGTTGTTCCTCAACGTCTTAGAAGTTCCTCTTCTCCTCATGTGTTATTGTCTATACCAGGGGTGGGCAAACTTTTTGACTTGTGGACCACAATAGGTTTTCAAATGTGACATAGGGGCCAGACCAAGAGCCCACAAGGGCCATCTGGCATAGGGGTCCTAAGTCCTCGTAGCTAGGGCAGGATATAAAAAGAAAATATGTTCAGAAAATTTATAAATAGAAGCTTTTGAGAATATTAAACATTCTATTGCAGCAAATGATGGCCTCTATGAAACAATCCAAAAATTCTCCTCTAGGTGTTATCTTTTCCTATTGCAGGGAATGAGGGGAGCCAGATCGTCTTGGCACCAAAGTGACAAAGAGCCAAATAAAAGACTAAAGGGCCAGTTTTGGCCCCCGGGCCTTAGTTTGGCCACGTCTGATCTATACCTATGTGTTAAGCCCCCTCACATACAACTTACAATCTTACCCATAATCTGTACATTATGATATGTTTCTGTACAATCAACTTTCTTTACCAAAAACATGTTAATATGAGGGACTTTATAAACATTCCAAATCACTATGTATTCTATCAGGGAGGACCCTAGACTAACATAGCAGTGATATATCCTTCAATCACTATGTATTCTATCAGGGAGAGGACCTGCACGAATAGCAGGAAGAGTCACCCCTTCAATCACTATGATTCTATCAGGGAGGACCCAGGCACGACATGCAGTTGCTATTATCCCTTCAATCACTATGTATTCTTCAGGGGAGGAACCTGGCCACTCCATAGCAGTGGAATATAAACATTCCAATCAATATGCATTCTAGCAGGGGGACTGGCTAGCAGTTATATATATTCCAATCACTATGTATTCTATCAGGGAGGACCCAGCACTACATAGCTGTGTGTAGATCTAATGGAAATTGTATGAAGTAATCTTAAGTTGTGTGGGGGGCTTTAGCTTGTGTTGCATTTAAAACTTTATTTAATGTACATTTAATGTACAGCACTGCATAATATGTTGATACCCTATAAATAAAAGTAAATAAGAGGATTGTAGTTCAAACAATCTACAAAAATCCTGCCTTTTTGTTCACAGCCAACATTACCAGTTGAGTGTGTTTCTGGCAAATCTAAAATAGTTTTTTTGTACTTTGTCTTCATAGAGAAAATTGTTCTATCATACTCCTATACAGTCCTGCTTAGAGCAGTTCACTTCTTTAATTTGCGTCAAATCCCACCTCACCCATTGTGTTCCCAGCTGAAAAATGATTCACTGTTGCATATTATCATACATAAAGCCATCACTTTTTAGAATGGAAATTAGATTTCTGGCCAGTGTGTACCTTTTCAGAGAAAGTAGAGTCAATGGCAGAACTCAAGCATACTAAATGACATTAGTAATACTGACGTAGGCAGCTCCATTTTCCATTCTCCTGGACACAATAACAAGAATGGGCTGTGAGTAGTAAGATATTCTCTGCAGCTGTGTGGGTGTAACTGAATAAATGGCTTTTGTGTGATATTCTATGTGTGACCACCGTGTAATATCATGCTGCGCCGTCTGTCATTCATTAAGCTCCAGACTTGATGGGTTTGTCAATTTATTCCGTTACAGTTCCGTGAGCGCTGTCTGTGTTCAGGTGTCGTGCAGCGATTCGGGGTTTTGTTCCTAACCATTAACTTGTAAATTATAACACTTGTATACAGAATGCTCAGGGCTGAAAGAGACAAATTGTTGCTAATTAGCATTCTATCCATATAAATATGTTACAGAAAACAAGATAATCTGTAATGAACTATTTCACTGAGCACAAGTGCAATATGCAACTGGTTGTGTATAGCCAATGTGGGTCTGTACTGTGAAATTTGTGAAGGTTAGTTTGGATATGGAAGTCAAATTCAACCAAAACATCGTTCAGTTTTACAGGACATATTAGTATTGGAAAGAAAAACACCTTCTGAGATATGGTATGGTTTTAAGGTGGCCAAGTGTACCGATCTGCGGTCAGGCACGGAGCCGAGTAGCTGAAGCAGTAATGGCAGGGTCAACAGGTAGCAAGAGGCAGCAAGCAGGAGCGTGGTCAAAAACAAGCGTAGGTTGAAAGCTGATGGTGTCAAATCACAAGGGAGCAAGGTGAAGAGTAGTCAGGTTGTCGAAGCCAAGGGTTGTACATGAAGAAGGATGATGAAGGCACAGCAGGGAAAAGCAGGAAGCAAGATACTGTCTGGAAGCGCAATAATCTGGCATTGAAGCTAAGCAAGGACCTGGCTTTTATAGGAGTCCATGGGAGGGGCCGAAGGTTCAACGACAACTAGGAACAAGGTGTCTTTGTACAAGGTATCCGACAGGTAATGAAGCAAACATTCTGGTGGCTCAGGGGACAGAGACCAGCTCGTCCAGGTCCTGAGGCCAGACACCAAGATCTGTTGGTGTTTAACAAACTATTTCTCCTGATCATTGATATTGCCAACTTATAGGCATTATTTGCCAAGAAAAGCAAGCACTCGTTTACTAGAGTTGAGCTCAAATATTCGAATTGCAAATATTTTTGCCGAATATCAGCTATTCGAAAATGTGTGAATACGTGCAACAGATATGTGCAATTCGAATATTCAATATAGTATGCACTGGCAAGCTTATGGCCATACACATGAGTTTCGTATCTATGAATATTAAATATTAGTTTGAAATATCGCAAATTCGAATATTGCCTATGCCGCTCATCACTATTGTTTATTGCATGTGTCTGACCACTGCATCTTGTATGTTATGGATGTTAAGATGTATAATATGTACTGGAAAAAAAACTTTAACTGTATTAAATAGCATGCAGGGTACAGAGGTCAGGTCACCCTAGATTTTTTTTTTCTGTACTCCAAGGCCCTGAATCCACAATCAAATAAATCCAGCGGCTTTTAGAACAAGGGGAAGTCCAGAGGTCCAAAGGAGATCAAAAGTAATCTAGATTGGGAATCTGACAGGTTGTCATAACTTTTGGAATAACAGGTTGGAATAACTTTCCAGTTCACCTGGAACTGGGGCCTTAGTTAAGATAGAAGGAATAATAAACAGTTCCAAATATCAGTCAATATTGGCACAAAACCTTCAGGCTTCTGCTAGAAAGCTGAACATAAATAGGAACGGATACATCCAAATCAACAACAGAATTGCTTCACTGGAAAAGGATTAAAGTTTTGGAATGGCCCAGCCAGAGCCCAGACCTGAATCCAATTGAAAATCTGTGGGGTGATCTGAAGAGGGCTGTGCACAGGAGATGCCCTCGCAATCTGACAGATTAGGCAAATCTTGCAAAGTCACAATGTGCCATGCTGATACACTCATACCCAAAATGTGCCATGCTGATAGACTCATACTCACAAAGACTCAGTGCTGTAATAACAAAAGGTGATTAAACAAAGTATTAGTTTAAGGGTGTGGACTCTTATGCAACCGCATTTTTTTATTTTTATATTTTTTCTTCCCTCCACCTAAAGATTTCCGTTTGTTTTTCATGTGAGTGGTACAGTTTATAGGCCACGTTAAAGGTGGAAAAAGCTCTGAAATGATTTATCTTTGTCTCATTTTTGTACAGCACAGAAACCTGACATTTTATGTAGACTTTTTATATCCACTGTAAATCACAAAATTGTTTTGTATTTTAAAAGTCATGGTTAAAAAATATTGATTTTAATTATTTTTGTTTATATGTAGGAATATATATATATACACACATTATATATATATAATGTAATGTTATGCAAATATCCACCTAAGTGGCACAAGAATAATAGGGAATAATAGGAAAGAAAAAGTTGCCCTGACATTTGTTTTCGAGAGAAAATGAACATCTTTTTTTCCCTTGCTGGCTGTTTTGAGCCTTTGTAGAAGGAACAGATTAGATGTCCTACTTAGATTTTAGGGTTTCTTTGGTAGATGTTTTTTGCAATGAGCGAGGTGCAACTAACACACGACAAGATAGTTTCCTGGCCATGCGTGCTATATAGGACATGAAGATCAGGACCACCACTGCAAGTCCATTCATATACAAGTCCCGAACAAAGAATTTTCTGCATTGGATTGGCCATGGTCTTCCACACGCAGGAAGTTCATTTCCTGTCAGGTTTTGGAAAGCCTTCATAGATGCTGATTTTGGAGTTGCACACTGGACATGGGAAGGGTTTCCCTGCAAAGGTTGGGAATCCAGCCATGTTTTTAGATAAAGGATGCTGCAGTCACAATTCCATGGATTTCCAGACACATCGACTTCCTGGATGCTGACCAGGTGATCCAAGGATCCTGGTGGAACAGTGGTCATCAGATTGTTTTGCAAATACAGTCGAACTGTTGTAACTGGGAGATCTGGCACGCTTGTAAGATGCCTGGAACTGCAGTTCACTATTAGCCCATGGGTCTCAATGATACCGCAGCTGCAAGAGGTAGGGCATAAATCAATACTAGATTCACCATAATGGATCAGAAGCAGTAGAATGAGGACACGAGTCATTTTACTCCAGATTTCCTGTAAGGCAAGATTTAATACAATTTATTAACACAGAATTATATTGTGACTTTAATGCACTACTTCATTACCTTACAGTGCACCTAAACTAATAAACAAAACAAAAACAAGGTCATTACATTATTACTTACCTATACCATACCCCAATGGCTCAAAGTCACTCCAAAATCCGAAAAAAATATATTTACCTGCTCTGCTCTCACTTGCCATGCAGAAGTTGCCATGCTGATTCCTGTGTAGCTTCCAGTCTTCTAGGGGTTAATAGCTGCAGTAACATTTGTGGGCACCAGATATAGGGCACCAGATATAATGTCTTTCAATAGTAGAAAAGGAAAACGCTTAGACTTAACATAGAGAGGTGATGACAAGACTGCTTCATTTGCATACAGTTGCAAAAAAAGTATGTGAACCCTTTGGGATTACGTGGAGTTTTGCATTAATTGGTGATAAAATGTGCTCTGATCTTCATCTTAGTCACACCAATAGAAAAACACAGTCTGCTTAAAATAATACCACAAAAACGTTATATCTTTTTATTGAACATAACATGTAAACATTCACAGTGCAGGGTGAAAAGGTATGTCAACCCTGAACTTAACTGGTTGACCCTCCTTTAGCAGCAATAACCTCAACCACACGTTTTCTGTAGTTGCAGATCAGACCTGCACAATGATCTAGAGTAATTTTGGACCAGTCCTCTTCACAACACAACGCTTTTTAGCGTAGCAATATTGTTGGGATGTCTGGTGTAAATCACTTTCTTAAGGTCATGCCACAGCATTTCAATTGGGTTGAGGCCAGGACTCTGACTGGGTCACTACAGAAGGCATATTTTTTTATGTTGAAGCCATTCTTTTGTTGAATGACTTGTATGCTTTGGGTCATTATCCTGTTGCATCACCCATCCTCTGCGGAGCTTTAGTTGGCAGACAGATGGTCTACTGCTTTCCTGCAAAATGTCTTGATAAACTCTGGAATTCATTTTTCCATCAATGACAACAATCCGTCCAGGCCCTGAGGCAGCAAAGCAGCCCCAAACCATGATGCTCCCTCTGCCATGTTTTACAGTGGGGATGAGGTTTTGATGTTGGTGTGCTGTGCCTTTTTTCTCCACACATAGTGATTTATTTTTTTCCCAACAACTGAATTTTGGTTTCATCTGTCCACAGAATATTTTGCCAGTAGTGCTGTGGAACATCCAGGTGCTCTTTTGAAAACTTCAAACGTGCTGCAATATTTTTTTTTGACAGCAATAGCTTCCTCCGTGGTGTCCTCCCATGTACTCCATTCTTGTTTAATGTTTTCCTTATTGTAGAAGTATCAACAAAAATGTAAGCATGTGCCAGAGATTTCTGTAAAGCTGGCCATACACCTGCAGGATTCTCTGTCAGATTTCCTTCAGATCAGATCAGATCTACCAACAACCATGTAGTATAGTGTCCTCCCTGATAGAATACATAGTGATTGGAAGGTGTAGAAAGGTCCTCATATTACATGGTTGTTGGTAGATCTGATCTGATCTGAAGGAAATCTGACAGAGAATCCTGCAGGTGTATGGCCAGCTTAAGTCTTTAGCGGACACTCTAGGATTTTTCTTCACTTCATTAAGCATTATGCGCTGTGCTCTTGCAGTCATCTTTACAGGACTATCACGCCTAGGGAGAGTAGCAACAGTGCCAAACCTTCTCCATTTGTAGACAGTCTGTCTTACCGTGGACACATGAACATCAAGGCTCAAGGGCAGGACAGCTTTCAGCAACACATCCAATATCATCATACTGATTGGACTCAAGGTTGGCTCACTCCTGGCTCCAATTAGCTCTTGCAGAAGTCATAAGGCTTGGGGTTCACATACTTTTCCACCCTACACTGTAAATGTTTACATGTTATGTTCAATAAAAACATGAAAACATATTGTGTAGAATTATTTTAAGCAGACTGTGTTTTTTTATTGGTGTAACTTAGATGAAGATCAGAGCACATGTTATGACCACTTCTAAACTCCATGTAATCCCAAAGGCTTCACATACTTTTTTTGCAACTGTACCTGTCAACTTTCCCCTTATAAAATAATGTACATATATATTCTCTCCAGCATAGGCCAACATCCCAAAAGAGATCAACACCACACCTGAGTCATGCATAACCATGTACGACTCAGCAAATTCCCATACCACAAACGTATGGACAAGAGGACTTTTAAGGCCAAAGTGTAGCAATCAAAAAAGAAAGTAAATAAATAAGCAAAGTAAAATATTACAGAATAACAACAAAAAAAAGTTTTAAAAGTCCATAAAAGAGTCCATCATCCAAAAAGGCTTTTAAGGTGTAGACACGCTGGGCGCCATTGTTAGCTGCATTGCACACGGCAAGAAAATGACTAATCCAATTGGGTATGTCAGGTAGATTCATTGAACTCCAACGTACGTTTAGTTTTGTACTTCCCCAGGGGGTACCTTGTCTCACTTAGTAGCCCGAGCTCTGCAGGTGTATGTTTGTTTAGACCGTGTCTTTGCACCCCAGAATCAGCAAGGGGGCACGGGGAGCACTGATAAATATTAATCCAAGGTCTCTCAATGAGGTTTGAAGGTGATGGCTGATAGCAATAGTGGGGAGTAGTGTGTAGGTTGGGTGATTCTCAACCAGTGGGTCGTGACTCCCTTAGGGGTCGAAAGACCATTTCACAGGGGTCGCTTACAAGCAGCAGCCTACAAGGGAGACGAGAGAATAAAAGCCCCCATACATGTAGCAAGCTGCCCTCGATAGATGAGGGAGGACTGCAAATGATGTCATAACGCTGCAGAGGGACCCTCAGAGGATCGGGGACACCCTTTGTGTGCTGTCATGTCCCTATCAAAAGTAGTGGGATCAGCCGGAGAAATACGGACATGTCCGTTCTCTGGCTGATCGAGCTTTGGGGCAACATGAATCTGTCACTCCATGTGGGCACCCATGATGACCGGAAACGCACAACGATCTCTCACAAAATCGCTACGTGTATGGGGGCCTTTAGGCCTAGGCTCCATTGTATGCTGGGATCCACTGTTGCAACGCAACAGAGGCTCGGACCAGCGGATGGCAATGACAGCATAGCCCCATTGCCATCATTGGGCGGCTTGTGCACTCCGTTAAAATCCCGCAGGGGTTTAAACGGACAGTGGAGCCCTAGCCTACGCCCATTTTTCCAACCTGCACATCATCCACACAAGCTTGGTGGGAAAGTAGGAAGAATTGTGCTGAAAATTACTTTGTGAAATGCCACTTTCAGTATTTGGAACGCGACACTCCTTCTTTCCACATACGGAAAGTTACACTTCACAACATTACTTCCTGTTAAGGCCCCCATACACGTGTCGGATTCCGACCGGATTCCGGGACGATCAATTCCGGGCGCATGCACGCGAAACAATCGTGCCGGAATCGCGTGCAGCCCACCTTGTCCGTCCGATCACGTCCGATCGTTCGGGGGCCAGAATCGGATCCGACAGAGAACCAACATGTTGGTCTTTCTGATCCGATTCTGCCCAGATCAGGGGGAGTTGCCATTTGTGGAGTAAGCGATCGGACACGGAATCGTCCAGGAATCCATGGGACAAGGTGGTATGTAGCGATCGGACAGACTTAATTGGCCGATTGATCGGACCTCCGATTCCCGCTGAGATCGCCGGAATCGATCGGATAGGTGATCGATCGGCCATGGAATCCGACTGTGTATGGCTAGCTTTAGTTTAAAGATAGATTAGAAAAGTTGAGAACCACTGTGCCAGAGGAATCCTTCCTTCTGCAATTTTGGCAATGATACCATGTTCAGGAGCTTTGCAACTAATCAGCCATTCAAAATGTCCCAAAAAAATTCTACCATCTCTCATTATTAGACACCATTCTGTACATCAAGAGTCTGGTAACCTTGCTATCAAGGATGGGGGAAAATTCAGTGGGGCACCAAAGTAGTTTAGCACAAGGCAGAATGACTACCACAATTTAAAATGACCATGGGAAGGCATGAGCAGGTAGTCCAATAATTATTTAATACCTCTTTTCTTCCCAGACTGCCACTGTAAATCCTGTGGCTACAGTTATGTTCTACAGCAGACCATCCATTATTTTCTAATTGATGGAAAAAAAGTGTTCCTGTGCAGGTATCATTTCTTCAGTGTGAGCCTGTGACTGATGCCTGTGAAGGAGGATCATAACTCTATGTGTCCGTGGTGCTGATATTCAGACAGAATGTAATGTTTCTAGTACACTATCATAGCACATTTATCAGGGCCGCCTTAGCTCGGCTCCGGGATCTGCCGCTTTTTTTCACCACTTCCATATTTCCTTGTACTTCCTGACACATAATTCCAGTTGCTGTTCTCCTGTGCAGTGAATTATCCTCAATACATTATTTTCCAAACACCTCGCAGGAAAAACATTATTGCTGTAGATTATATTTTAGTTGCTGAATCATATCTTTCATTTATTTATTTTCAACTTCAGTATCAATTTTTCATCCGAGGGACCTAATTTATCCACCTGCCCATATAGTTTATCTCTGCTTTGTGCTAGGCCAACTGCTCTGCCGCTGCAATGAAACTGGCTGCAAATAGGAAAAAAAATTATTTTATTTGCTATGACTGCCAGACCCTCGCCATTAGACTTGTCTTTGTATTCTTCAGAGATGAAGATAAGTTAGACACTCTAGACAACAGCTCGATAAGGTGACCTTGGTCTGAACTGATGAATTCCTACTTAGTAATGGACATCATTTCAACATTATTATCTTATTTCATATAAGCAAGAGTACTACTTCTACTTAGATGGTGTGAATGCCAATATGGCTAAAGTTGGCTGGTGGAACCAGCTCTGCTGAATTTGTGACTGGCTGGAGGGTCAAGGTTAAACCTTGGAGTTCAGTGCTCCTGGTTGGGACCCAGGGGTGCCATAAATCACTGGTGGGGGACCACCATTTCTGGAAATCTGACACTGTTCACCTTTGGCACAACTTTTATAGCACCTGCTCCATGGGGGAGCCTTTTTATAGCTGGCCACTAGGCCTGCCCTGTGTGTTATGCATTAGGCACTTATTTATTTTTATGTAGTCTCCCCCCCCCTACTACCCCTGCATGTTTGTTTTGTTCAGAAGTACGAGTATTAGTCCTTTTGGACATTAACCCCGGAAAGTGGTGGGGAGGGACTGCTTATGGCTCTGGCCCGGCAGTCTCTCCATGTTCGGGACCCTCTTTGGAGGGGGCCCACCCAGTCCCTAGAACTCGAGGTCACCTGGGGAACGGGACATCCGAGGGGCAGGTGGCTTTGGCTGCCTGTCCCACTGGCCCCCCCTTTTGAGCAATGAGTCCTTAGCCCCATTTGGTGCAGGACACTCGAAAACACCTGTGCAGTTTGGTGTGGATTGTTTTTACTACTTAATTTTTTAAGTAGTAAGAATCTCACGTTTGTGTGCTTGCACATGCCAAGGTTCAATAGAAAAAAGAAGTAATCAATTAAATTCCACACTAACCACCATGGCCAAGACAAATGAGCTGTTCAAGGATGTCAGGGAGACCTAGACAAGGCACGACTGGGCCACAAGACTATTAGCAAGCAGCTTGGTGAGAAGGTGCCAACAGTTGGCGAGAAAGTTTAAGCAAATTAAAGTAACACAATCAAACTCCCTCAGGGCCAGGGCATTGAAAATTGGTTGTGAATGGATATTCCAGCATGACACAAGGCACAAGGCATGACACAAAGGTGTTGCTCAAGAAGAAGCACATCACATCCTGGAGTGGCCTAGCCAGATTCCAGGCTTTAATCCTGTACAAAAACAGTGGTGATCTAAAATTTTAAGTTGCCAAACATCACTCTTGAAACCTTACTGACTTGGAGAGTAACTGAAATGAGAAGTGGAACAAAATCCCTGCTGAGATGTGGCCAACTACAAGAAATGTCTGACCTCTGTGATTGCCAACAAGGGTTTTGCCTCCATGTGATCTTTTGCAAAGAAATCAAACATGTATTTCACTTATTACAGTGCACACCAATCTCTGACTTGTGCACTGGGTTAGTAATCTTTTTATTTAAATGCAACACACATTGTCACCAGCAGGAGGCGATGTGTGTTGAGTGATGTTTGAAATAGAATGGGCATGTAGATATAACTGTATCGTAAATGCAGGGTTACTATATAAAAGTCAGTAGTTACAGTGTGAAATATAATTACATATAAAGAAAAGTGCAGCTACCCAATAGTAATCAATCAGAACCTGCTTTCCGTAATCTGGCCATAATGAGAAATCTTTCTATGCACACATCCTCCTTCCTCTTTTGCCATTGAATTCATACCTAAGCCTGACTATACATTATTATATTCTCTCCAGCACACACATGGTTACCCTGGCAGTCATAGCCCCGGTGTTATTAGACTGGTGAATGAAAAAGCAGTAACTAAGTAACTTTAATGCCATATTCAGTTAAGGTAATTTCCATTGGGACGCTCGCCTAAGAAATTAAATATTAAAACAGAAACTTAATTGTGGAATGTCTCTAAGAATTGCAAATGAGGTTGAGGCACCTGACACAAATTACTATTTTATACGGAGAAAAGCGAGCTCAGAGAACAGAACTGAATGGAAACCTCCTAATGTACTAAGTTATCCCTCAAATGAGCTATATTCACATATTAACACCATTTATAAGTTAATAATCATAAATGTAATAAATCATTTACTTTTTTCATGCTACATAATACATTGAGTTAATGTTAAATTGAGGTTTTTATTAACACAGTTGGGCTACGAGGGACAGTCAGTCCTGCAAATTCAAGAATAAGATTTGCTCAGCCATATAGTATAGCACAACCATGTTTAAAATATTGCTTTGGACCCATGGGCCACATTTTGGGCATTAGAGAAAAAAACAAAAGATCTTCTATACAAGTGCAAACTAATTATAAAGTGAACATAAGGGGAAAACATTTCTATTTCTAGTCATGTAGCTTCATTATGGACAGATTGTTAAGCTACCGATACACGTATGGATAACCATGTGTTCGGACAGCGAAAGATCACAGCATGGTCACGATCGACCAAAAAAGACGGAATGTCGTGCGACTGATTTGCTGTACTATTCTGGTTGATCGCTCCAGGTTCTCTTCTCCGTTTTGCAGACGAACAATCACAAAATCACCGTCAGATAAATACGTGTATAGGGGGCCTTAGATCTGGTGTCCTCCTGTTAGTTCTAATGGGTTTAATGTCTACCAGGTGACCACCTGATCGACATCAGACCCATAAGAACTAACAGGAGGACACCAGACCTAATCGAGTAGCACAGGTTTCTGTCGTTTTTGGCTTGCCCGCCCTAGTACCGCTTGGGTCCAACTTGTTGCCCACCTGTATTCCCTCCTCACCTTCACATGTGCCCCCATTGCTGTATGTGGAAAGGTCCTATTAGTTCCAAGGGTCAGTCTATTTTTATAGATTCTTTGTCTGTCCTGAAGAAGCCCAGATGTGCCCATAATTCCCCCCTTACTCTTCCATCTAACTTTCCATCCTGCACATAATTTGCACAAATGGGGTGGGAAGATATAATGAAGGACACATAACACTTACCTGACAGTGCAGGAAGTGATGTTGCGGAGTGTCACTTCCAATTTTTTGAAAGTGGAAGTCACAATCCACACCGGCAGTTATGCGTTCCAAATACAGGAAGTCACACTGTGTAACTTCCGGGGCCACAAACCTAAAAAGTTTGAAAACCACTGGTTTAGATAAAGCCACTTTAGCCACTTTAGATAAAGGTTTATTAGGCAAAAGCCAGAAAACTGCAAGGTGAACACCTCATGAGCTCTTTCAAAGAAATGTTCATATCAGCATAATGTGAGAATAGATACAGCAAATATATGCGTGCTTTGAAATATATGTAGGAAAATTTGTAAAACCTAACCAGAAAATGGGATCATTTATCTATAAAAAATCAGCTGCTCAGTAAATATCTTTGTATTTATGTTTAATTTTTCTAGCATGGCAATGATCATTAAGCCCCCCATACACCTTCAGATTCCTCCATACAACTTTCATGAGACCTACCAACAACTATGTAGTATAGTGACCTCCCTGATAGAATACATAGTGATTGGAAAGTGTAGAAAGGTCCTCCTATTACATGGTTTTGGTAGAAGAAAAGTTGGTTGTACAGAAGTTGCATGGTAATTGTATGCGGTGTATGGGGGGCTTTAGAAATGTATCCGGCTATGACACTCTTTTATTTTGAAAACTTTACTTTCTGTCGGATGAACTTCAGACGTCATGTGATAATAGCTCAGGTAATGGATAAAAAGTGGGAAATCCGGAGCGAAAGCCAAAAACGATAATATTAGCTTTACATCTAAGAGTCTCTCCTTTCTCGTTAATGAATGCGGCTCTAGCAAAAGACTTCAAACTTTTTTTAAGTTGAAGCTAATTGTCTGCGGTTGAAATATGTCTCATAAAAGTAAATTTGTCAACTTCGTTAAGAACAATCATTGAGTTATAATTAAATTGTAATGCCCTTCTCCTGATTAGATCATTCCTCGCCATGATGAAAAGCCGCTAAAACAGAAGCGGATCTAATAAAAAATACCCACCTTCAATGTGCTTTAATGCTGAACTCCAAGTTAAAACTATGGCAGCTATGTATTCAATTATTTACCCCTTCCTTATTTTTTTACTGAGCGAGCATTTTCATTTGTCTTGATAATTTTGGCTTGCAAACTACTTATGGAGCAGTACTCCATCTGGAACATGGATATGCAGAACTGGAAGCTAGTTGTTGACAGGGTATTTGTTGACAGGAGGAAAGAGCACAGGTAAAATAAAATAAAAAATAGCCACATCATTCTGTTGCTACACCTACTGAAAGGTACTTACCCTGACTGGCAACCCCACTTCATCCTTGGCGACCCTAGAGATCGCTGGCAGTCTCAGGGGAACCTGCGCAACAGGCAGCATGGCCAAAGTATGTGTTCATGTTTTGACGGAAATATCTATTGTGGCTGAACTACTGCTGCCAAAATGGCATCCCCAGAAGCCATGTGGATGTGCTCAGCACAGTACAGATATGCCTCCCCGCTCTCGTCGAGGAATCCTTTCTGAACTACTGTTCGGCCAAACGGCATCACCAGCTTCTTTGCACACTACAGTCCAGGGGCCCTGCTGTCAGGATATGTTCAGGTTGAATTTCCTGCACAATTCCTGCCGAATTAGCTGCAGGAAATTTACAAGCCAATTGGTTACCATCATTGTCACCATTGTCACCAAGTGACACAAAGTCATTGGACAATCCGCCCATTAAACGAGGATCTGTCTTGCACACTATTGCATGTTATAGCCTCTGTATAGCAGTGTTCATGGTTAGGCTCCTGTGTTTGATTTGCCTGCTTGTTTCCTGGATTGCCCAGTAAAGCCTTTTACCTAGACATCTGGTGTACCCAGGCACGTTACACCAATCATTAGCCTGGGCTGGAGGAAGGATGCCATTGTTGTCCTTCTTCAAGCTATTACTGTAACTGTGGATTATACTGTGAGGCATAGTTGTTTAAATCTCAGAATTAAATAGATACTAGAGATTTTTTGTACATTTTCAGCTACCTGACCTGTCCTGCCCTATCACATAGTTTCTACATACATTTCCACAGTCTACATTTTTTTAGTTGAAAATTTTGCTTAACTTTGAAATAATATATAAACTCTTTGTACTCTTGGCGTCATGACCAAGAGAATAATTTACTAAATCATAATAAAAAACATTGACCAAATTTTTTGTTTTAAATATTCCCTCACATTTTCCAGTCCTGTATTACACTGCTGATTGCTTTGGATAGCCAGCGATCGGCAAAAAAGTGAAGCTGGGCATAGACATTTAGATTTTATGCCGATTTTGCAGCAGATTAGCTGCACATAATGACGTCATCATGCATGGCTAGTCATGCCGAGCATTGGCTGTGCAAAAGTAATGAGAATGACCTAAGAATTACGCACATGTCCGTAATTTTGCAGATCAATTTCTGGGCCAATTTAAGGGGGATGCACTAGATTTGTTGCCAATTGAACATTCTTAACTTAAATCAGACCAACTGGACATGGTCGAAGTCGGCAAAATTTGTGGAACTCGCTCAAACCACAAATTTTCGATCACCCCAGTAAAATTAATTAAAGTCAGAATTTACGACCCCAAAATATAAACTTTAAAAAAATCCTCCATACACATTTATATGTAATAATATTTTGTTAAAGGCACAATTCTGAATTAAGTAGAATTTTCATTGGAGACTTTTGCCATAAAAATTCAGATGAAATAGTTTAAAATAAGATAATCTAATTTGTCATCCATCTCCAGTCCCAAAAAGGAATTTGGTACAAATGACAAAGTTGTTCCTGGTAATAATATTTACGAAATCCTACATAAAATTGCTAACAGATATAGGATTTGTTTGTATTTCATCATCAGAGGCTTTGATGTTGATATATATATATATATATATATATAAATAAAATCCATACTGAAAATTATTGAGCTGTCAAGGCAAAGATTACTATCTGGCTCCCTTTTATGCTGCTATGTCCCTTTACCCCATATACCATGACATAGAAAGCAAATGAAGGAATGACAGTTCTATTACCTGTCCTGTATCCTGGGTCCAGGGGGTCGAACCTTTGTCCAGTTAGTTTTTCTTAAACTGAGCAAAGCTGCGACTTGTGCTCAACTCTGTCAAACCAACCCAACGTTGCAGACTTATCTCACATTCAAAGAAGCCAGGAAGGAAATGATTTCTTCGTAGCTCATCTGAATAGCCTTCTTTCATTTGCCACGGGCTGATAATACATTATTTTACGCATTTAAACTGCAGGGTGACCTTTAGATTTAATATATTTTTAGAAGCCTCATTCAGTCCGAACACCACAACCATATCAGTCTTATACACCCGCTTCTCGGGATGTGGCCGTTTAATTTCTTTGCTCGTGTTCAAGTTAAAGTGATCAGAAACAACACCACAGACTATGAAAAGGACTGTAATACCCATCTGCTATATTACCAGTGCAGAGGAACACATTGCAGGGCAACATTAACACTGTATGCTTTTGGTCCTATTCGCATAATTAATATCCTTAAACAAAATAGAAATAAAATATTATATTATTTGCTCTTTAAAGTGAATGTAAAAAAATATTGAAGCCTTTCCATGTGTATGCACACATCATCAGTGAACACCTAGTGCCAGTGAACATTTAGTGCAGATAAAATGTTTGCTGAACTACCTGGGTGATAGGCTCATGAAAGGAGAAGGGCTAAAGAATGCTCCAGCATAGTGTGCAGAGCTGATGAATGCTGTCTTTGATATTTACAAGGAGTTCAGGCACTTCTCAGAGCCCAGGGATGAACTAATAGAGACCTACTTTACACTGATAGCTCACCCTGGAACATGCTATTTCTATTTTCACTTGGTAGGAGGGGTAAATATCAGATTATCATATCAAGTAATATATTCACTTCACTTGCAATTCCGTAAGCACATTTTGTGCTGTGACATGAAAACATACTCCTCCTCCCGAATGAATATGCAAATATGTTATTCAGGGTGAGTTACCAGTTGTCAGGGATCGTGGGGAATGAAGTAGGACCCAATACTGAAAAGGTGAAAAGTCAACCTTTATTATTAGGACAGTCCCAAAATTACACAGGTAAACAAATTAAGTAGCTTGCTTTATCAGAGGCAAAAACAATCTCAAACAGATACACAAACCAAAGTTTTTCTCAGGAGTGCAATGTATGGGTCTCTATCCTCTCTCTCTGTGATCTCTCTCTGATGAGAGCAGCTCAAAACCAGGTAAAAACAGGGTTCGGACTGGGAGGTCCTCCCATCCTTCCAACCCATTCTGCAATCTGGCGCTTTCAATCTACACAATCTACACAAAACTACAGCCAGAGGCTGAAAAAATACCCCAATACTAAAAAGGAAAAGAGGCATTTTTTATGCATCCATGGCTTATTCAATGGACATCTGTGCACGTCTGTAAACCTAACTTCTCTGAGGTAATTCTGCAGCACCCACAGGATACTTGATGGCTTGATACAAAACATAAGAAACAATACTGACACTTCTACCCCCCTTACACATCTATTCTCAACAAGGTTCTCAGCCTCAGACCGATGGATTGGGGGCTGAGTAGACAGCAATGTCGTAGCCCCATTGCCGTTAATGGTGGGCTTGTGCACTGCACTAGATTTGCTGCATTTACCGCATGGATTTTAGGCAATTCCACAGGCGATCCCCATCAGATTATAGCCAATTAACTTGGATCAGCCTACAACAGGATCGGCCACAAAAAGAACCAGCAGGACGTATCGCTGTGTGATCCCACATTTCAAAAGGAATTTTAATGTAAGATTGGTAGGAAGATTTCAATCAAATAATGCTGCTAATACAATGATAGTTGATCTACTATAACCTCATCACACGCAAGGCTTCAGGACTACTCTAGGGCTGCTCCTACTCTCTGGAACTCTCTCCCTCGTCCCATTAGACTTGCTCCTACTTTTGGCACTTTTAAAAAAGCCCTAAAAACCCACCTCTTCAGTCTGGCCTATCCATCTTCTCTTTCCTTAAGCTGGCCATACACCTTCAGATTTCTCTGTCAGATTTCCTTCAGATCAGATTTTGTTTTACCAAAACCATGTAATAGGAGGACCTTTCTACACCTTCCAATCACTATGTATTCTATCAGGGAGGACACTATACTACATGGTTGTTGGTAGATCTGATCTGATCTGAAGGAAATCTGACAGAGAAATCTGAAGGTGTATGGCCAGCTTAACATCACCACCATACCAGTCCCATCCCCTCACCTTTTGTATACTCTGTTCCCCAACCTATTAGACTGTAAGCCCAACCGGGCAGGGTCCTCTATTCCTCCTATGTCATTACCTGTACCTGTGTGTTATACTGTGTTGTATCTCCACTCTAATGTATTGTACAGCGCTGCGAAATATGTTGGCGCTATATAAATAAATGATAATAATAATAATAATACTATGGTGTTATGGTGATCTATTATAATTGTAATTACATATATTTCTCACTGTTGCTCATACAAAGGGATTTACTGGATGATCAATATAGTAGTATACTAAGGTATAGAAAGATATATTATGTAGTAATATATATATATATATATATATATATATATATATATATATACTATAGAAATTGCCTACATAAGTCTACTATATTGACCCAGCTCTATTTTTAGACTCTTGTAAATGATGCAATTTTAACATTCTTCCCTCAGGTCACAGAGGGTCATGATGACAGCACATTTATTTACCAGCTGGGGTGTCCATAGGCAATTATTGACCAGTCAAAATGACTTTATACAGAGAATTTAGCTCGAACTGAAAGGGCAGAATGGCAAATCATAGCAGAATTAAACTGTTTATTGATTTGTAGGCTTCTGATGATGTGTAGAGCTGTTGACATTTGTCAATTTGGATTGTCAAAGGGTTCAGGAACATATAATTATTACTCTTATTTTTGCTTTTTTGCATTTGTTGATAAAATACATTTTACAGATCAATACATTTACAGATCATATGGAACCACATACGTTAGTCACTGAATCCAAAAATGTATTCCTAAGACTGTTATGGGTATAGAAGGCAATAAACCAAGGATATTTTTTTAGGTTGAAGGAAGGGTCAAAAACAGACAACCCCTTGTAAATAGTGTCCAAGGGGAGGGTTAATCAGAGCAACAAAGCAGAACATTCTGTGACCCTGCACTTGTATCCTCAAACCTTGGGAGTTGCCATTTTAGTCGTCTCCAGCAGCACGTTTTTGGGAGATTAATTAATTGCAGTTACATGGAAGGTCACTAGATGGTGCTAGATAATGTAATGTTAATGCTTAAAATTAATCCCCATAGTGTCCAAGCTTTATTTCCTGTTCTGCTGTAACCAACAGTGTGGCAAGACGAAACTATGGATAGGTGAGAAGCTGGTTAATCTGCAATTACTAATTACAGATAAGGGGTTTTTTTTTTTTTAATCATTAAAGTTTTAAGGGGGTTTAATTTTTTTTCTACAGACTGTAGGGACATGGAGTGCAACAGGTGAGTTAAAGCAGATGTACACTCAATATGTAAAAATAACACATGTAAAGTTAAAGTTCGACTTACCTCTGAGCTGGTATGATGATAGCTTAGGACTCCACGATACTAAAATAATATACTTACCTGCTGTTCTGTAGAATCCTATTTTTATTCGCCAGGCTTCCGAGGGTTAACTCTGGGTGCAATATTGCAGGTGGCCACGGGGGGGCACTCAATGGTTTTCTATGGGAGTTTTCCCTAATATACTTTCATTGAAGTGCCGAGATCACAGAATGGCAGAACGCCATATCGCCCAGCAAACACTTCATTCTTGTGACTTATCGCTGCGGCATTACAGATTAAGTTTTTTTAAATGCATTTCTCCCTATTGTCTATTGCTTTAAGACTCACTCAGTAATAGCCATTCGTTCCTAAATGTGTGTAAATGCATACTGCAGGGCTGGGTACTTGGATTTATACCCTTGGGGCAATGGGTGTGCACAAATACACCTAAATACAATGATTAAGAGGTGTGAGCCAATACTTTTGTCCATGTAATGCAGCTTGTAAGGCTAATAGATGAAAACATGTATGTAACTTATTCATACTTCAAAGCCCCCCCCCCCCTCACATTATTTGTGTCATCAATTACTCTGGGCAGGGGCATAGCTAGAAATAAAAAAGCCCCCTCCTGGTCCAACCCCCCCCTTAAAGTACCCCCTCATGGACCTGCCGATCCAACCCCCCCCCCCTTCCTCCTGGACCTCCCTTCCTTGAACCCCAGCTAGCTTCTGTGCCAAAAGCGGTATGAAAAATGTAATCACCCTGGCTGTCCACTGAGATCCAGATTTCTGTACCAAAAACAGCACATGGGTTAATTAACTCGCACAGTCGTCTGATAGTGGGATTTTCAGAATAAAATTCTACCAACTTTTCCAACATGTTAAGAAATACTTAATAACATATAGGCCCCATAGCAGCTAATAGGGCTGTAATGGTGGTTCCTATGTCACTGATGCCAGGAATGTGAGGACCCAAAACGCCTATGAACTCATTTAAATTCAGGCTAATGTTGTGGGCACCCTCTTACCTCTTCCGTGTCATCACGGAAATGGAAAAGGTGGAAACAGAAAGAGCCGAGGATGCCATTGCTGGGGGATGACGTGGCCTTGTCTGGAGACGTTAGCTACCCTAAGGGTTACCGATTTCAGAAATTAAAATCTACACTTGGGATGACTGCTAGCGATGTACAATGCATGATACAATGATTTCCCGGAAAAAAAGACAAATAATTTTTCTTATTTTTCCATGAAGAAGAATACGGCACTGGGATATCAGGGTGGGGGATCACTTAAAATGACACAAGGGGGCGATCAAAGTTCGGAATCAAAATGACACAGGAGACTCAGAGGGGGATTACCATTTTGGTAAGCTCTTCTGATCCTCCTGTGTCATTTTGATTGCCCCCTCTGATCCCCCCTGTCCAGAGTTACAGTACCGTGTCTTCGGGGGTGCCTTATTTTTAGGGGGATGCCTTATATTTTAGCACGAGGCAAAAATGTAGGGTGCCGAATTTTCGTGGGATGCCTTAGGAAACAGGGTAGATAAGCAATAATAAGCATTTGGCCCATCTAATTATGGCCTAAATTTAGCCATTACATTTCCTCTTCTCCAGTTCTTAGATATGATCATAGAAAGCCTTGTAGGTATTGATGCCAGGTGCCCAAGTTTTTCAGTAGCTACAGCCTGACCATCAGACCCCATTTAATCCAACAGGGAGAAAACATTTCATATCAAATGTACTACCCCCTCTATGCATTTGTACTGGCGCTGACAAAGATCGCAGTTCCTAGTTAAATCCACATCGCTGATGGCCGCTCGGGGACATGTATGAAAAAGTTAAAAAAAAATTAAAAAAAGTGAAATCTTTTAGCCGATCTTAAGGCGTATTATTCATTGGCAAAGCTACGAAAGCATATCATCCTCTCGGCTGTTCTATTTCTGGCTCCTCAATAACCTTATCCGTGAAAGAAATAAAAGCGTCTACCTGCATTTAAATGTTAAAGCGCCTTTTGTGAATACTTTTATGATATCGCATTGAGGAATTTTGTGCCGTTCTGCAAAATAACCAATTTCCTGGGGCTGACGGGATTTAAAAGTAAAATGAATCTCTGAAGCAGCCTGAGCGGCGGTGGATATTGCTCTCAGACAATACCCCAGTTGGTTTTATAATACGGCGTTATATTTCCTAACTAGGGGGGAATTATGTTGCTAATGAACAGAATTTAATAATGGGCTAGAAAATGGCTCATTAGATGAATATTTTAACTGTCCAAGAGTGTCCAAGAGACCTTGTAATGTGTGATTGGCCATGAATTAACACAGTACATTGTTAAAGTTTATTTTTTATATTCTTGAAACTTTCATTAAGGTATTCACTCAAATGTATTAAAAGGTGGCTAAGTATTGTAAGGCTTGTGCAGCTGTTACAAATGACATTTATTGAAGGCACATAAATGTATGCAAATTGTATGCAGACTGAAACTGAGCCAATCAAATAATCAAATAATATTAATAATAATTAAATGCTACAGTGGCAGTTTTAGGCATGGGTAACTTGGGTGGTTGCCCAGGGCAGCATCTGGGCATTGGAAAAGACCCTCCCCCCAGTGCTCCCTCTCCCTGGGAGTGGAGATGCTTTTGGGGGGGGGGGGGGGGGGGGGGTGCTGGAAAAGAGTCCATAACTGTGTGTCACCCCCCCCTTGGGAGTGGCCAGAGATGTAAGAGGGGGGAGGTCCAGGGCGCTAATCTTCCTAGGACCACCCCTGCTCCTGTACTTGATTGGCTCAGATTAAAGCTAGACATACTGTACACGGTTCGATTTTAGCACAGTTGATCTTGATATCTTCATCAAACACAAACGTAATTGAATCCAAAGTAGTACCACATGGAGGGTTTGATCATAATAAGACCAAATTCGACGATTTTAGTTTCAATCAAAAAACACAGGAAAGAGTCATATATAAATGACTCCTCCTTGGCATTGCACACCACGGGCGATCACAATAAAATCCGCTGCGATTTCCTGCCCTCCATGAGGTCCCAAACACATCCCTGGCGTTACCGGTTAGAGATGTGCTCTGAAAAAACGACGGCCCCTCCATAACATGGAGGTCAATGGCGCCACCTAACCTCAGCCCCTCTGGCATTATATCTGATGTCATCAGGGCAGACGCGAAAGCACTGGCGCAAAACACTGATACGCAGATCTGCCAGGGGATTTCGGCGGACAGGTGAGTTTGTCTGTAGTTAACATGGGGTGAGTTTTATTTGCCTGTAGCTACTTTGGCCAGAATGCCCAGAAGGTTAAAAGAAAAAGGCTCTGGTTGATTTGTTGTCACCCTCCTCTAGGAGTGAAATGGTGTCACCTGGTATGGATCACACTTCCTGCCTTCCATGCCACTTGCTTACCTACTTGATTTGTATTTCCTCTGATCGTTTTCAACTATTTCCCTAAATATATAAGACAGATGTTTGAAGAAATGGCTGATTCTGAGTCACATATTTCATCTAAGAAGAAGTGTTTACACAAAAGATCTTAAATAAACGTTTTCAGAAAATCAATCAGTACAGCTGGAATTATTTATCTATTTACATCAAATGATCTCTTTGTATGCGTAATTTCCCATCTTAACATAATCAGTGGCAAACAGTATGCGTGTACATTTCTTGTATCTGGAAGCATTATTTGATGTTATCTGGCTCTGCCTCATGTGTATTGATGGAATTTATACGATTTTCAGTTATGGAAATCAATAATGATTATGAAGCGATCATTTATTTCTTGAAGTGATTATTATTAGTGATGGCGCGAACCCGGAATTGCGCGTTTGGGAAAGGCGAACGCAAACTAGCGCAAAAGTTCGCGAACCCGCCATTGACTTCAACAAAGGGACCCTTTCTGGCCACATTAGTGTTGGGAAAGTTGTTTCAAGGGGTCTAACACCTGGACAATGACATGACAGAGGGGAATCCATGGCAAAACTCCCAAGAAATTTTTTTTACCCAACAAATCCGCACCAAGAATTTCTACAATGATAGTCAATGGGATTTGAGCTGGAGAGCACTAAACAACATGACTGGACACTGGGGGAGATGGTCAGTTTGGAGGACACTGGTGGTGATGGTCAGTATGGAGGACACTGTTGGTGATGGTCAGTATGGAGGACACTGGTGGTGATGGTCAGTATGGAGGACACTGGTGGTGATGGTCAGTGTGGAGGACACTGGTGGTGATGGTCAGTATGGCAGACACTGGTGGAGATGGACAGTTGGCACAAGGCTGAAATGGATGGAAAGCCGTGCACTATGTAGTAATACCCTTTATTAATAGGGTGAAAAAAATTGCTGGCTTTCACCCTGCCACCAGATAACTGTGGCTGGACACTGGGCACTGGGCACACACAGTTGGCACAAGGCTGTAAGGGACAGCCGTGCAATATTTATTAATACCCTACAATAGGGTGAAAAAATCCCCTGGGGTAACAAA
>CM070037.1:108654652-108676492 GCA_036250615.1 Ptychadena robeensis | reverse complement strand
GGGTCGAACTCGCCATATGTTTGCGAAAATGCGCGAACGCGAACATGTGATGTTCGCCGCGAATAGTTCGCCGGTGAACAGTTCGGTCCATCACTAATCCTTATATCTAAAGATTGTGTGCCCCATCAGCTCAGTTCTACAATACACTAAAATACTCCTTATCTGGCATGTTTCTATTCACACTGATTGGCTACTCAAAAAATGATGTGGATCCCTCATAGATTCTTTGAAAAGTTTCTGCACCACCCCGACCTCATTATGAGGAATTCCTCAAATCTTTTATCAATAACAAATATTGGGGTTTTTAAGATGCGCACAATAAGTTCCAATATTCAAAAGAATACACAGATGCCCAAATGATTTATCATTATACAATGCCCGGCCCCAAAAAAGTCGCCACCAAAAAAAAAAAGGTCATGCACTCAAATACTTTGTTGGACTGCCTTTAGCTTTGATTGCAGCACACATTCGCTCTGGCATTGTTTGGATAAGCTTCTGCAATGTCACGACATTTATTTCCATCCAGTGTTGCATTAATTTTTCACTAAGATCTTGACCGCTGCTCAAAGCCTTCTCTAGCACATCCCACAGATTCTCAATGGGGTTAAGGTCTGGACTCTGTGGTGGCCAATCCATGTGTGACAATGATGTCTCATGCTTCCTGAACCACTCTTTCACAATTTGCGCCCAAAGAATCTAGTCATCTTGAAATATGCTATGCCATCATAGAAGAAAAAATCCATCGATGGAATAACCCGGTCATTCAGTATATTCAGGTAGTCAGCTGACCTCATTCTTGGAGCACATGCTGTTGCTGAACCTAGACCTGACCAAATGCAGCATCCCCAGATTTATTCAATAGGAGGCTCGTACCTATTTGCTTCGTTGAATTTCCAAGACCTCCAGTAGGGAGGAGGTTCCCCACCTTCTTCAGCCCAAGAGGGAAACCCAGGAACATCCGAGAAATTTGGTGAGCCCAAGGCTCTCTAGGCCTTGCAAGAGAAGGACACCATAAGAGCAAGAATATATATTTGATTTATTTATGTATTTCTGTTTGGAATTTTTTTTGTTAATAAAAGGTAAGATGTAAAGCTAAGGGCTTTTTTCCACTTGTGCGATCTCCCACGATTATAATTGTGGGGTGGAGATTGTGGGGGATGACGCCCATACATTTCAATAGGGCTACAGCCACAGCTGCGGTCGGCCGCGGCCCTTGATCTGAAAAGCGACTTACAGCGTTTTGGATGGCGGAATTTGGGTGGTTGTGAGCCGATCCCTGATCGTGCCCATAGAGGTGAATGGACACGGTTAAAAATCTCTGGAGTCTTTAGCCGCGCCCATTCACTGTCTATGGGCACGATCAGGCAGGAAGTGGCGGGGGTGGAACAGGACTTCTTGCCACACACCCCCACTTCCTGCCTGCAGGTCCATGCCCCCGGTTTGAATTGCTGGAGACTGCCTGAGATGACTCGGTGCTATTGATCTCCTATGGGCACCGCGCCACCTATTTCCTATGTGGAAACATGCCCTAACATTGGTGCTCATCCGAGGGGTGGGGGACTGGTGCCAGAGGGGGTGCTCTCCCAGAGCACCGATTTGCTTAGGCCTGTCCCTGCTATCAATCAACATTATTTCTAATAAGCCTGTTCACATACATCAGCATGCATTAAGATGGCTAGGTGTAAACCACAATATGTCTTTTTATTATTTCAGAGCAGCATTTAGGATCTACCTATTGCTAAAAGAATAAAATGGAATAACAACCAGTGACGCAATTGGACATAGACAACTACACCTTAAAAGAAGACGTGTATAGATTTTTTATTTCTGAGGTGGCAGCAGTGCTCCAAGAATGCATTGTGGGACTAATGTTTCTTCACTTTCTTTAGTAAACATCTTTGTTCTAAAGCCATAAAGTAAAAAGAACATTGTCTGATTTTTCTTTTAACAGGTAGCCAAAATATAGAAGTGAAAAAAAAGGAAAAACTATTTTCTGAATAATTGTGAAGAAAGACTTTGGAACATCTTACCAATCTGCAGAGTCAATACGGGGAAACCTGCCAAAGCCATCATCACGAGATTAATAACAACAGTTACAGACCACGTAAAACATGAAAAACAGAACTTCATACTCAGCACTTGCTAAGCTGGACAATTACAATGGCTGATTTCCAGAAATAGAACCCATTGCTTTGAAGAAAAGTCATAGAAAACAACAAACAAACATAAAAAGTATTTCATTGGTAGAAACAATAAACACGGCCATTTTGAATGTAATTAACTACAGTATATATATCTATATATATATAGAATATAGATATATACCGTAAACATGTATATATAATGTTAATGATGTTAATATATAAAGGATAATATTTAAAGTCTAAGAGCCTTGGTATCCTTAAAATCTAGTGAAGTGTATACATACTACCGGAGAGGTTTTACTTTGGGCTGTAAAGCAGAAATCCTTTCTCTGCATGTTCTGCAATTTCTTATGGCCCCACTCATCTCATAGGAATTCATTCGAGTTATATATCCTGAGATTTCCATGATTTGATTAGCTATCATAAGGTGCTTAACATGTCTAGATGTCAGGATCCGAACCCAGGGATGCTTCGACGCCTGGTTGTAGCTCTACCTGCTGAGCCACCTCACAGTCTGACTTCACATCTTAGATCCCTTGGAGCTGGATACCAAGTTACCTAGTTCTCATGAACCCTTGGCCCCTCCCATGGGCTTCCTATAAAAGCCAGGCCCAACTTGTATTTAATGCCAGATTAATGTGCTTTGCCAATATCTTGCTATGTCTCCTCATCATGCTCCCATTCCTGATAACATGTGTACCGAACCTTGCTACTGAATATCGACTCTTCTCTCATCGCTCCATTTCTAACATGATACCATTGGCTACTGACCCCGGCTTTGATTTGACTACGCTTTTGCTTGTTCCCTGACTGCTACCTGTGTTTGTGCTCTGTCCTTGGACTGCGATCACCTGAGTTCTGATTGCTGTTTCAGCTACTGGACTCTGAGCCTGAACTGAGATCGTTACACTGGGGTCTTTCCCTCTTCTTCCTAGTGGGCATCCATCTTGGGCCTGTAATGGGGAAATACACTGGCGCGGTTTACTGTAGGGGAGACAGGCACCCTGGTCCAGACAGGTGGTCAGCGGGTACACAACACACAGTTCCATTTGTAGAAAGTATATCCACGACACAGTTGTTATATATAAGTAGAGATGGTCGAATTTTTCGACTTGCTAACTTTGTGAGCTGATTGCAAAGCCCCTGAACATGGTATCATCACCAAACTTGCTGGATATGTAGAGAAGGGTTGTGGGAACATTTGAAAAAAAGAAGTGTTGCTTTAGCACATGTACTTTTTGCATAAATTAAGTTCAAAGTTAAAGTCGAAATTCCGATTTTCGAAATTTTTACTTGACTTTGAACTTAATTTGTGCAAAAACTATTTGTGTTAGAGACATACTTTCTTTTTGGGAGTATACCCCAAACCCTTCTCTACATCTCCAGCAAGTTTGGTGATGATACCATGTTCAGGGGCTTTGCAATTAACTCGAAATCGGCGAAATGGTCGAATTTTTGAAAAAAAATTCGACCATCTCTATATATAAGCAATAAAGGAATGTCCACACACTAGTTACTGTTCAACTGGGGCTACTTTGCTGAAGGGAAGATATTTTACACATGTAGCACTTTCTTTGTGGCCAGAGAGAGGGTCAGTTCTTTAGGGAAGTATTCAGTTACAAACAATAGACAGTGGGTGCTGCAACCCAATTCCTCCAGAGGTGTCTTCCTATCTGCTAGGGACTCTGAGCTTCCCAGGGCAATCCTATGAATGGGGGTGACAGTCCACAACTACCCCAGTCCTATAGGGGAAATGATCTACTCACATGCTGCTGGAAATTCCTGCATACTCCAGGCCTCAGAGGCCTGTCCTATGGGGTTCTGGCAGGAAGGCTCTGCTGAATCTGGCAGGCTGTATCCTTCTCCAGGCAAGACTACTTAGGCCACTCCTATCATTAGAATATATCCCCTGTGGGAATGAAGACACCTCCTCAGGGATGGGCTAGCAGCTAGGATAAACACAGAGTTGCATTTAACCATTTCATGGACAAATCCTGTTACGCTACATCATCAGAGCATATGTCGCACAGGATCTAGTTTGACATTCTCTCTCCTTCTTATAAAAAGTATTTCCGCCCCACCGGATAGCTTTGTCCCATTCTTCCTCCGGAATTAGGAAGTTGATATAAAAACCAGATTCTCAAAACCCCAAAGGGGATATATACTACTCATTCAGGCTACATGAATCAAGGTTTAAGCTCCTAGTATAAAGTCACTTAATTACTCCATAGGTGCTGCGTGAATGTTCATTGCTGTGCTGGTGTTGTAATGAAGCTCCGTCTTCCACATTTTTTTAGTATTGCGCAATATGTTGTGAAAAGGCTGCCCAGTCATTCTAGTGCAAAATATAAATGGCCCCTTTTTAAATTATAATGCAGTCTACTGTCTAAAACCTGGGGGTTTTGCTAACACATTTCTTATTTAACAAAAGCAATTTTTTTTTCTCTTTAACCCTTTGAGGACTTGAGCCCATTTGCAGTATTTTTTGCAGTTTTAAAAGATCGGCATGGGTAATCAAACAGATTACAAAGTTATCTATTAAGATTTCCCATCCTCTCCTCCCCCTTCACATGTGAGGGATGTAAGGACGAGATGTAAGGACCAAAATGTGGAAAAGGTGAAATCCAGAAGGATTGGCGAGGACACCACCATTGAGAGACACTGCAGGCTCCCTCCAGACAGGTAAGAGCATTGTATGTAAACAAATTTATGTACCGGTATATATAGAGATAATATGCCACTGGTAAATTGACTATTTTATTTATTATTAACTGGCTCCAATTATCTGGGCTCAACAAACTCAGGTAAATAGACAATAGTATATTTTAACACTGGCTTATGTATATCTAATTCACTGAGAATGGATTTTCTTTCATAATTATTATTAGGACAAATCCCTACCTGAATATTGATCTTTATTGTTTTGTTTTTTATTTTATTTTTCACCATGTGTATTTAAGGATGTTCCCCATTACATTTTCTGAATGGGATATTTCCCACAAAGATGTATGTACTAACTTTTTGACTGTTTGTTTCTATTGAGGGTTTACATCGAGTATCCTAAATCATAACATTGAGTATACTAAATCATACTCCCATTCTGTGATCTTGTTGAACATTTAAAATTTTAGACTGTTGTTGGTGGAATGTCCTGATGAAGCCTTATAATCAGTGGCGGAGCGCGGCGACAATCACTATGAAGTCATCCAACCTTGTCTCTATTGAATTGCAAATCATGTTCTTTTCTGACTGTGATTATTTTTTTTTTATCTAGCATATTATGTTTTTATAATATTTCAATAAAATATGGATTTTATTTGTAAAAAACCTTATTCCTATTATTGGCTCTAAAGTAAAGTAAACGCTGAGGATGTTATAAATGAGGCTGCAGGCTCCCTCCAGACAGGTAAGAGTATTGTTTACTTGAGATACAGGTAAATGCCACTTGACTTTGTGAGTTAATTGCACTGCCCTGAACATTGTGTCATCCCCCAAATTGTTAGCAATGTATAGAAGGGTTGTGGAAATGTAAAGGTTCAGGATTTAACAGATGACAAGAGGCTGCTTATGCTTAAACCAACTTTTATTTTGAATCGAGGCCCAACAGGGTCTCAGCTGTGACAAAGCAAAACTGGAACAACTGTTCTTAAGAAGAGTTCAAGATATTCCAGCTGTGATCCTGTAGTAGTATTTCATGGCTTATTTAGTCAAGTGACATTTTAATTGTTAAGGAAGGTGAATATTATGCCTCTATTTCTTATCTTTATTACCGCCAATAACTATTCCTAACTCTGATCACCATCTCCACTAACTAATCCTTCACTCTCACCTCAATTAGTCAAGTGGGTTAAGAGAAAACATTAGTTTTGTTACAATATTTATGTCCTTGTAACTTTTTGTGTATAAGTGTGAGCTTCTAAAACCAGAATTGTATAATATAATAGCCTGAAGAAGGGATCTGCAACATCCCGAAAGTGTGCTTTACTAATGACTTCAGTTAGCCAATAAACGCTATCACTTGAACTCCAAACTCTCCATATTTATCAAAGGCTAACACTCTATTGTCTACTATTGCTAAGTGGGGCTTAAAAAGACATTGTGTGCTATTGCGCTCCACAGCTGCCTAGACACCGGCCTTGACTGTGGTGGGTAATGGGTCTCAGAGTGGACAGCATGCCCAGTTGCTCCTATTCCATCAGACTCTTCCCCACTGAGCAACTTCCTTGGGGCGGTACCCTCCCCTTATATCAGCTTGGAGCCCAGGGGCATCATGGTCAAGAAATTTAAAGGGGACACTACCCTGATTTGGCAGGTGCATGTCACTACAGATACATTACAAAAAAAAAAGTACAGTTCTGACAGTTTTGGGATAAATTCAAGTTGACATTTTCACTTGACTTTGAACTTAATTTATGCAAAAACTACACATGCTGGATCAATTGTGTGAGATAATACCACATTCAAAAAGTCAGCTTGTCGAAATTTAATTAAAAAGAAATTCGACCATCACTAGTACACACATATTCTTAAATGAGTAAAAGCTGCTTCTCTTAAAGTTAGAACAGGTTATTAGTTTGTTTCATTCTAGGGGGTCCTTAGTAGTGTTGAGCTCGAATATTCGATTTTCGAATATTTAGCTCGAATATCGCTATTTCGCCATTTCGCGAATATATTATCGGATATCCGACGCGATCGCGTTTTTTCGCGATTTTAGTGCGATTTTATAATCGCAATTTTATCATCGCGATCCATTGCAATGAATGGGATCGCGATTATAGAATCGCAATGCGATTTTTTAAAACGGAAATGACGGATATTCTCCCTGTCGAATATCCGAGCTCCATTGACTTGCATGCATTGCGCATATTCGATCGCAATTGCGATTGTTTGATCGCAATTCATGTCGTAAGTGCGGTTATTCGAGATTACGAATATGGAATTGAATATTATGGCGGATATTTGCGAAATTACGCGGATTCGAATATTGCCTAGTCGCTCATCACTAGTCCATAGCCTATGTGACTTTGTTTTCATGTGATCTAGTGTACCGAAAAACTGTTCCTTTCTATAACAATGTATGTCATTACTTTTTCTATTCTTTTCTTGTTTCCATAGATACCGGTTATGTGAAGCCGAAATTAAATTCATTAGAAGCTCCGTGTCATCTCCTGCTGGTCTCCAGGTCATCTTAATACCGCTAATGGTCCGAGCCACCTCATAAAATAATACGGTTTCCACATGGTCTGGCTATGATCTTCAGCTTTGCGTTTCCCGACTACCTGATGGCGTGGAATCCTCCAGTCATTTTCTGAAATGCCATCAGCTCTAAATCATGTTAGCGATGCCGTAGCAGCTTCAGATGGCTTCACAGTGGAGTTTAAGCTCAAGGTTACCAGCGGCTTTCAGACTTTGCAAGAAGACTGCGAAGTAAGAAATCCAATTTCTTTGGTTTCAGTGGATACGTTTGACGTTGCGATGTTATGTTAGGAAACATCAGCGACTACATAAATCACAATTCTCAACATCTGAATGCGGTTTCCAAGGACTATTAAGTTGCCTGTATTAGTGACAATAGGCTAATGAAACACAAGCCGTGCATTTCTCAACATCCTAATAATATGAACTTTAAATTTGATATATAACTAAAACTTTTTTGTTTAGACAGTGTATGGAAGGATAAGAGCGCCAGTCACTTTTTTTTTATTGGTGTACTGGTTGGCGGATTGACCAATATCTTTTCCATTTCATGATAATTTCCATGTTTTTGCATACATTTTCCATTCTTTGTGATATGACCCCCCCAATAAAATCCTAAATGTGCCCCCTCCCCAAGTGTCCAACTCAGGGTGCTAAACATAGCAAAATCAAAAATACCCTACGTCGACACCCCCTGCGCTAAGCATTCCTTGACAGGGATGGACATAGCCCATCCATATGCATGCCTACCACACAGGGTTTCGACGGCATTGAGCTGATCTGCCGGCCCGAGGTTGACTTACAGCTCTACGTTAACCTTCTGACCGGTGGACTGGCTTCAAGCTCTGGAAGCAACCGGTGTGGCAGGCGTGTAAATGGATAGGGTCCGTCAACATATCCATCAAGGAATGTGATTAGCACAGGAATGTAGACAGAGCCCTCAACACCATGGAAACATACCCTTATTTACACCTATCTGTTTTCATGCACTTTCAGCAAAATGTTTACATGTGTTTCAATGGACCTGGTTAAAAAAAAAAGTGAACAAAATTTTTGGACAACCCTTAAAAAACATACTTACCTACTGTGGTTGAGCGGGATTTGTCATCTTTAGTTGTCAGTCTTCTCAGGGTTAATTACCTGCAATAATTGTCACTAGGTGGCACAAGATAGTTCATTTGAATAATGCACATGCATCTCTGTAGACTTGGGAAAGAGGCATTGCTAAAGCTGGCCATAGATGCTTAGATTTCACCGAGATCGATTTGTGAAACGATCGTGACAGGCGATTGCGGCTTCGATCCAAAGTCGTACATGATCAAAAAGTGCACCGCGATATGATTTATCATCAATTTATGCGCCCGATCGATCAGTGACTTAACTAAAGATCGGAGGTGGGATGAAGTGGGATGAGGCCTGCATGGGTGGATTGAAAGGGAGCTCCTAAGGTCTCCAATAACATCTTTCGATTTCCGATAGATTGTCCAAAAAACGGCCATGTTTGATTGATTGAAGGATAATCGGGATATACAAATCTTAGGCATTTTTAATATTTTATAGGTTATATATTTGATAGATTGCACATAGAATGTGAGGTTGAACTTAACCTTCCTAGCGCTTCTGACGGCACCACCTCGTCCTCCACTTGCTTATGCAGTATTGCAGCTGACGAGAGGGTGCTGTCCAGCTCAGATCCTCGCAGCTGCACACTCTGCTCTGTGCTGCCTGGATCTGAACTAAAGCAAGCCGGCTGAACAAATCCCAGCCTAATTTGCATATGCAAATTTGGACATCTTCAAAGAGCACATGTGGAATATCACCCCCACTGTCATTCCAGATGTGATCTTTGAAGTTAACCCTTTCAGTGCCATTGTATTGGATACAGTAATAACTGTATCCAATACAATTCAAAACAAAAACAAAATAAAAATGTTATTATAAACAAACATAATACTGTTTTGAAATCGTTTACCAAATAAGTATTCAAGAGATTTAAAAATTGTATAACTTTTTTTTGAATTTTTTTTATAATAATTGTGTGTTTCAAACATTATTATAGTCAGGATGTCTATTAGACCCGTGTACGGACAGATTTTTGGAAGTTACAAGCCTACAACACAAAAAAAAATTCCATTAAAGTCTATGGTGCGCTTTTGGTACAGAAATCTGGACCTTGCAAGAGCGCTAGGGAGGTTAAAGGGATGTGTAGTGCAACAGGTGAGTATGGGCATGTTTCCACTTCAGCGTTTGCCCGCCTGCGTCCATGCCCGACTGTGGCCCACCGCAGCTGTGGAGGTGACCCCATTCAAATGTATGGGTGCGATCTCTTCCCCGCGATTACAATCGTAGGAGATCGTCCAAGTGGAAACAAGCCCTATAGGTGTGCTTATAGGCTATGTACCCACATTAGCGATCTCCCGCGATTTAAAGCGTGGGGCAGTGATCGATACTGATTTCTATGGCAAGTGATCACCCTGATGGCGCCCATAGAAAATGAATGGGGATGCGTTCAAAAATTTATGATTTTTAAATGCATCCATTCATGCCTATGGGCGCAATTGGTCGCAATCGGACGCGACCACCTGCGACCCATGATCAAAAATGCGCTGCACCGCCTGACCACGGCTGTGGGGAAGAGCCATTTGAAATGCATAGGCGCAATTGCTGTGACGCAATTCAAAGCGTTAACACCAAAGTGGGGATAAGCCCTTAATGTTATCAATGTACAACATGTATATGTTAAGGCTAACTTATTATAGAAATATATATTTATTCAAATTAAGAGTCCTGTGTATCATCCAATAAAATTTAATACAGAACCGTCCCCAAAAATTAACAATACATACAATACTTAAAATGACCACTAGATGGGGTTGGAAAATGTTTTCAATTCTAAAAAAAGTATTTGGGAAATCCGAGATTGGGGAAGGGAGCATCATTACAGTGACATCTACCTTACCAAATGTCTCTGCGCCACCAAGAAAGTGGGGTGTCTGGTACCATGCTGCATTATTAAACATTGGACATGGAGCACAATAGGTGAGCATTCAGTAGATCCGCTTTAAGACAAGGAATGTTATGGCACTACTTCAGAGCTAGAAACCAGTGACAGCAACCTTCCTAATGGTTACTGGTGGTAGAAGGTCTATACTGCTCAACAACTGCTATTCAGAAAGCATTGTAAGCAACCAGTTGAGTTAGTATGCAGTGGTTTTAGCGATTATTGTCAGTGCACACCTGGGTAGGGTCAACACATATGGGCGGGCCATTGCCCCCTCGATTGGGGCCCCCCACCTACACTTGTTTAAGGGAGTGAGTCCCCCTAATTTACCTCCAGTGCCTATCTGGCATTGTGGTGCCGTCATTGCACCTGGGGGATTTCTCCCATACGCAGGAATTCACCATAAACTCTTAGCTCATCCCAATTTGTAAGATTACTGATCATTTTTTATACAGAATGTCATTTTCTTGTAACATCTCCCAAGGGTAGTGTAGGTCATGATATTTAAATATCCCAGTAATGAAAATGTATATAAAGCTCCTCCAGGCACGAAGTTACAGAGGAAGGTTTGTGTAAAGTCAGATTTGCAGACTTATTCTATGCCATGGAATATAATTGTGCGCACACCGCCAGTAATGAGGAAAAGCAAAGAAAGAACTGTCACACTTTCCCTTTGAGAATAGCACCATTGGGAGAGCAGTCAGCACATTTCTCTCCATTACTGTACAGAATGGAGTTTATATGAAATAACATCTGCGCGTCACAAATAATGTCTCTGATTTGAATTCAAAGGCTAACGCGTTTCTGTCTGCAGGATATCAATGAGACCAAACGCACAGATGCCTCTTTTCTTTTACAGCCCTATCATGTATTTCAGAGTAAATAACAAAAGCCATTGAATTGGAAATTGTCGTGATCTGTATGAAGGGGATTTTTCTACAGATATGTTTATTGTCCCTGAGCTCCAAGCTGGTTCTGTATCTATATTGGAGTGGAAAGTGAAATTCTGCTGAACAAGTGCTTATTGTTAGAGGCTGTTTGGAAAAACGCCAGAGGGGAGGTAAAATTCTCTAATGCCAGCCATATACTGTACTGTACTATGTTTTCAATGGATCTAAAGAAATTATCGAAACGTAGCGCATTCTTAACCAATCTATGATTGATATGTCAGTCATCAATGTCCTTTCAATAAATAGCATGTTGCGTTCTATGCCAATCAGCAGCCAGAGATTTTGGATGTTGGTTACAAATTACATTTGACTCTGTTTAAAATACCAGAGCGAAACGCGCCACACCTAGAGACCTATAAGTTCATGCCCCAAGGGTATTGTTTTTAAGATTGTAAGGCAGTGATGGATAACTAAGTTGATATGGAGGGACACACGTGTGGCCACACATAACATTTTCAATCTATACTGACTTGTATACGCATTTTTAAATGAAGAAGTGACAGCAGGTAGAGCTAGAAGACATTATTTTTCATTTTTAAATAACAAAATTTGTTTTGAATGATACTTTAAGAATTAGGTAACACTGTAGTATGGAGATTGCACATTTTGACTCTGAGGTTATGTGCCGCAATGTATATTACATAATAATTTCCCATTCCTTAGTGGGATAGTGGGAGCATAGGAACTCACCTGTCCGCCAATCCCCAGCCAAGGCATCATTGCCTGGGATCTTCTTGTGGGAGTGGGAAGAGTCGAGTGATTCACTTAAAGCATCTTACCATTCTAAGAAGATCCCAGACAAGGACGCGTCAGTTGGAGATCGGTGGACAGGTGAGTTCCTATACCCTATGCATTAACAGTTGGGTGGCCGCAAGTGGAGAAGTGAGGGGGGCAGCTGATAAATGCCCAAAGGGCTGTAGGTTGGGCAACTGAGTGGTATATTTTGTCCCTGCTCGGGTTTTTTCATGGTCTGAATACTCGCCTGCTCTAGCCCCTCCCCCAAATACATGTGGAAATGACATTTATCATCCCATGGATTTCTGGATATGGAGTCACGCTCAAAATTAAAGTGGAAAAAACACTACAGACTTTGATGTAATGTCCTTAAAACAAGTCAAGATGAGACTCAGTAGTGTGTGTGGCCTCCATGTGCCTGTATGACCTCCCTACAACACCTGGGCATGATCCTGATGAGGTAGTGGATGGTCTTCTGAGGGATCTCCTCCTACACCTGGACTAAAGCATCCCCCAACTCCTGGATAGTCTGTAGTGCAATGTGGCGTTGATGGATGGAGCGAGACATGTCCCAGATGTGCTTTATTAGATTCAGGTCTGGGGAAGAGGTGGGCCAGTTCATAGCATCAGTTCAAAGCTAATTCTGGCAAACACATGGAGGCCTGTGCGTCCCCCCAAAGAAATGCCACCCCACACCATTACTGACCCACTGCCAAACTGGTCATGCTGGAGGATGTTTGTCAGGCAGCAGAACATTCTTCACAGTGTCTCCAGACTCTGTAACGTCTGTCACATGAATGCTTTCATTTGTGAAGAGCACAGGGCACCAGTGACAAATTTGCCTGGGTGTTCTCTGCAAATGCCAAATGTCCTGCACGGTGTTGGGCTGTAACCTGTGGACGTCAGGCCCTCAAAAATGGTTTGAGCAGACACATGCACATTTGTGACCCACTGGAGGTCATTTTGCAGGGCTCTGGCAGTGCTCCTCCTGTTCCTTCTTGCATGAAGGCGGAGGTAATGGTCCTGATGCTAGGTTGTTGCTCTCCTACGGCCTCCTTCACATCTCCTGATGTACTGGCTTGTCTCCTGGTAGCACCCTCATGCTCTGGACACTACGCTGACAGACACCTTCTTGCCACAGCTCACATTGATGTGCCACCCTTTATGTGCTGCGCTACCTGGGCCACTTGTGTGGGTTGTAGACTCTGTCTCATGCTACCACCAGAGTGAAAGCACCACAGCATTCAAAAGTGACCAAAACATCAGCCAGAAAGCATACCGTGTGTAAGAGGGGTTTAGACAAATGTCCCATAACATTGCAGTAGAGAGTGTGACAGAGATTAGGTGCCTCTGCTTCTCACAGTCCAGGATGCTGATGGCTACTAAAGTCTTATTATTTTTATGTAGTTGCCTGCAATTTCCTTAATTGACCACTAGAGGGAATCCATAATTTAGAGTACAGTGTACCTGTGAGAGTTCATAGTCTCACGAGATTTGAGCGGCCATTTTAGGGGAATTGTCTTCCTGAGAGGTACAAGAACATCTCTTGTCTGAGGCTCCTGGACAGACTTGGACTTTATATGTGAGTCTCTTCTACATAAGGACCCCGTCCTGGGGGAGTGCAGGCACCTTGCTGTACTCCCCCAGGTGTTGCTATTGTTATTGTGAGAGAAAAGAAGAAAGAGCAATATCTTTGATGCATGATGGCCATCTGAAAGGAGACGCCCTGTAGTGCTAAGGATGTTTACAACTGTTTGCAACGTTTAAGCTTATGTACCAGATATTGACTGTATCCTGAGTTCTACATGTTCAGTAAACTCCTTTTCTTCATTTTCTCTCATATATATATATATATATATATATATATAAATAATGTTGGGCCTGTTATCACTGAAGTGTTCCTGTGACTCACTGAAGGGATAGCATCTGGTCATTGCGTGAGTGTACAGAAGGTACACGGAAGTGGGTTTGGGATGAAGTTGTGGAGCTGGACTGAGGGTTGAGCTGTGGTGTAGTCATGGCCCTCTAGGCGCTCCCTGCACTGACTTGGTAGAAGTTCAGTGAGGAAAGTGTGGAACTACTGAACCCAGTCAACCTCAGGGCCCCACTGGAGCTCTCCCTTATTACCCCATGGTCTAGTCAGAGAGTCTAGATGGATCTGATACAGATGTGTATTGGCCTATGGTCTGACATTGAGTAAATGTCAGCCCTCTATACCTACTGGGGGGAATGCGGCACCCTCGGGGTCCCCCGTGTGTGGTTAGTGGGTGCCAGGGTGTCTCAGATTCCCCCCCAGGAGGTCACTAACCTGCAGGATGTGGGGGTACCCCCGCCATGGGGTACCCCAGGTTGTTGAGAGCTCTGCACGCCGTCAGCGTGCAGAGGCGAATGCGACGTCCCGTTTGCGCAACTGCGCGTGCGCGGGCCGGCGCTGGCCTAGACGGGCGGGCGCGCACGCCTGTGCGCACTTTAAAGGAATATAACCCCTCCTTCTGCAGGCACTTCCTGCAGAGGGGAGGGGTGTTCAATTAATGGAAGTTCCATAAAAGGTTAGCACAGCAGCTCGCGGTTGCTGTGGAATTGCAGGGTTTGTGAGAGTATTGAAGCTATATGCGTATTCCCTACCCCACTATTTTGACTTCCCGTGATCGACTGTGGCTTTGGACTCCCGATTACCCGAAAACCCTCGCGGACTCCCGACTACTGAGTGTTATAGGTTATTTTGATTGCTGCCGCGGCCTGACCATTGCATGTCCACGACTATTTACGACCGCCCACCAACAATTTCACCACCAAATGTGACCCAGTTTTGGACTTGCCCCCCACCACTTCTCAGACTGTTACTCCTGACAGACCACGAGCCACCGATAGGGACAGATCTACCGTCACTGCCACGACCACGTGGAGCCCCGACCACTTGCGGAGACCTGTCCTACCTGCCGCGGAAACACCACGGTGCCCCCTCCGGGGACATCGGCCCATCTCCCATTAGGGGCTCTGGGTGGAAGACCCAGGTTCAACCGATTCCTCTTGTGGTTGTCATCCTAACTTCGTCTAAGGCCCAGTACTGTCGGTTACAGTAAAGAAGAATCTCGAAGTAAATTAAACTTCGTCCCTTGTTACACGTGTTTCCCCGAAAATAAGACAGTGTCTTATATACATTTTTGCTCCAATAGATGCCTTACTTCTTATTTTCGGGCAATGTCTTATTTTTCCATGAAGAAGAACACGGACAGAGGTATAAGGGTGGGGGGAACACTTAAAATTACACAGGGGGATCAGAAGGGGGGAATCAATGGCACAGGAGACTCAGAGGGGTGGGGGGGGGGGTGGATTACCATTTTAGTAACCCCTTCTGTGTCATTTTGATTGCCCCCTCTGATCCCCCCTGTCCAGAGTTACTGTAGTTTATCTGCGGGGGTGCTTATATTTCTTGGCGTTACATTGTTTTGTTTAAATGTTCCCTCTATTTTCTAGAGCAGTGTATATATATATTGTCTTCTTCTCTAGTTATAAGTGGGATTGACTTGGCATTACATTGTGTTGTTTAAGTGTTCCCTCTATTTTCTGGAGCAGTGTATATATATATATATATATATATAGATATACTGTATATATTGTCTTCTTCTCTAGTTACAAGTGGGTTGATTGAATTTAGCATAGTGGGTGAAGGGGCTCTTTAAAGAGATGTGATTATAGGATATTATGTTTCCATTTCACTGTAGCTATATTAGAATCCAAATGTAGAAATGATATCATTGTACAGCTAAGATCTTCAGAATATCCTGCAGGTGACACGGGTCTCCTCTTTATTTGTACATTCGCTATTCATGCAGAATGCAACACTTGTAAGGAGCTCGGTGTGTTCTCTCTACTTGATGAGATAAGTAGCAGGCTTTGTCACTTTTACTGCTCGCTGGATGTATTTTGCCTGAGCCTTGATTTCTCTATTCTAAGTTTAATGTCACCGGTGAAAAGTCTGATAATAGCTCTTGTAGTTGCAAATGTAAATTTGCCAAGGAATTGTCTGCTAAAATGAAACCGCAGTATCTTCAAAAAAGAAGGAAAATGGAACATCTGTCTCTAAAAATGTATTCTGAGTATATAGAATAGTGATGGTCTTTGTAAAGAAATGGAACATTCAATGTTATTAATAAGAGACTGAGAACAGCTACATCTCTGGTATAATACATTACCAGAGGTACGGAAGTAAGAACACCAACCTGGATTTTTCAATAAAAATGTTTCAATAAAAATGTTTAAACAATTTCTTTCAGGGAGGTCCACAGTCATGAGAAGAAGTAAGTACACCTCATTTGGAATTGTTTGCTGCCTATAGTGTAGTGCAGTGCAATGTGGTGCACTACAACGACCAGGTTCCTTTGATGCTCGGTGTACCCCTGTCTTTACAGCTGTCACATAAATAAAACACTGTCCACTCAGCTGGTTAGGGGGATATTTACAAGTCTTTACTGAAGGGATGATATTTACAGCTTCACACCAAACCCAATGCCAGGAATGGAGCCCACAACTTGGGAGCTACAGTTCCAAACTTTGCTCTAACCAGCTGCCAAGAGTGGAAGGAGGTGGCTGCGTTTCTCACCCAAGATGTGGTCAGTCTAAAAGGGGAGTCTTGTTCCCGTAAGTGGGCCTCTGCTCTGCTCCAGCTCGACTGGCCAGTAGCTGTTACTGGGCAGAATGTAAACAAGAAGTGGGGGGAGCCTTGGCTTGACCTCTGGCAGGATCTCAGCAGCTGCCCAGCACTTTATACGATACTTACAGACATATCCACATAGTTTACAAGAATTAACCATATCATGGCCAGGTATATACAGCTATACAGTAATTAGTGTAATTCCCCTACACTACAAACATACATTATATAGAAAGCATAAGCAAGCACCCAAAGCTTTTGCATAAAAACAAAATAGCAAGATGTGTCAAGGTTCCAGGTTGGAACAATGAACTCTCTGTGTCACCAGGCAAATGCAGACTAAGGGGAAGATATTCACCAAAGCACCCCCCAAGGATTGATGGACTTTTCTGTGGTAGACTCCCAGGTTGCAGCCCTCAGCTACACTCACCAACAACTGCTGACAGCAGAAGGATCAGAAGATGTAGTACAGAATAAGCAAAAAGGCACAAATCAGGCAGCAAACAAGGAGTCAGGGTGGGCCATTTATCATATATATTATATAAAAATTCATTTTTTTTTCTTTAGATTTTGGTTTATGTTCCTATTTTCCCAGTGCAATTCTGGGCATTTAGCTCGAGTTAACTCTTTTCCGACTTCCTAATAAAACTCATCCTGAGTTATTTGCGGGCAAATGTATTGGCAGACTCGTCGATCCTTTCAGGTCCGCCTGGAGGATGTGACACTTGAGGGGCAGAGGGTGGGCAGCCCCATTGACTTCCATGTAATGGAGATGACTTCACTTTTTTTAGAGCGGTGATGCTGGGGGTGTGTTCCAGGTCTAGAGAAGGGCAGAAAATTGAAGAAGATCTAAGACTGTGCAAACTGCCCAGGAAGTTGAGGAAAGAGAAAATTTGACTACTTTAGGGACTTTTATTGAATGTATGCAGAAAATTTTCATGCCTCAAATGTGCTCCTTTATTTATTCTGTTGCTCCCAAAGCAAAGTGCTAATTCATACCTGTAGGGTAGAGATGTTCAGAACTTTAAATGTACTTTTATTTTATGATGGTAAATCCTACAATCCATTTTAATATAATAACACATTATGACTTAATACGTATGGGATGGTAGAAATGCAGGTCAGTTAGAGAGACAGATTTCCCTTGACATCAGGATTTGGTATTCAGTTTACATTTAATCATTTTCCATGTGCCAGACAAGGTCAAGGAACTGGAAGGTTTTGGAAGGTGCGGAATAAAATGCCTCAGAGGCGGTGAAGGAATTACTCCCTGCTGCTGATATATCAGAGCTAGACAGGCAGTTCAGGTCCTGGGCTCAGCAGGTGAAATCCCTGATGTTGCCAATGACAGGTGTACACTTTCTGAAGTACACCATAAACTAGTAATCTCAACAGCTGTTACTGTCATACCAGCGTAAGAGGATTTGTGGGTCTTCAACATCAACGGATTGCACTGCACCCATGTACATTGCAATTTGTGTTGTTGTTGTTAATATGATGGATGATGTATCAATTTATCTTTATAACAAGTAAAAAGTCCACACTTGATTTTGAATTATCTGCTGATATGTTTCTTAAACTGCACAGAAAAGTCCATACAGAAAGTATGTGATACTTATTTGATATACACATCACAATATAAGAGTGTGATCAGGTACGGGTCACCATACACCTTACAATCTGGCTGTACAATGAACTTTTGTTTTACCAAAACAATGTAATATGAGGTAGCCCCAACATTATATAATTGTTGGTAGAGCTAAAGTGAGATGTTTAGACCTTTTATTTTGTACTTTTGACCTCTGCAAATCGTGTCTTTTTTTTTAACCTTCTATGGATGTCATTGATGTGAATAAGATCAAGTGGATTTAGCTCTTTTTAATCGAAAATTAGTCCGATTGGTTTTAAAATTATGTAAAAAACTAGCGCTATATCTTAAATGGACAGGAAGTAATCCCATGCAAATTATATATTCGATTAGAAAATAATCGATTTGTAGAATTCATGTCTCGATGGAAGCACAATTCAATAGAAATTTACGGACATGTCTGATAACATTTTAATCGAAGCAAAGTTTGGATCTACTTTAGCACGTACTCTTTCTACTAACTTTTTATATGTAATAACATTTAACAAATACCTTACTGTACAAATGGGAAAATAACTAAACACTACAAAATACTCCCCCAGAGGGAAGAGAGGACACATTGCATTGCACCCCCCGCCAGTGGGAAGAAATGCATCGCACCCCCCCCCCCCCAATATAGGGGTAGAGAGAAAGATACTCAATCCCCGTCGCGATTGGGAATTGACCCATGCATGGGGGGCTTATAGAGCATGGAGCTTGGGGGTGCCAGTGGTCCCTGGGGCCCTATGCACACGCATATTCTGCTTATGGCCCTGGTCCCCACCCTCCCTATTACGTTTTTTAGCTTGTTTATCAGGATATTTCTGTGTTTTCTGAATTTTATTATATGTTATTAGGTGTGTTTTAAAGGGTTAAAACTGATCCCAATTATTGAAAGTATAGCCCGGGGTATTCACAGCTGTCACAGAAAATTATTGTCCACATGAGCTGGTTAGGGGTTAACTCTTTTACTAGTGGGAATATTTACAGTTGCATTCACCATCTCCCATTAGGTAGGGATGGAGTCCAAGGAGGCAGCTGATATCTGTAGTTCCTCAGGCACTATTTGGCCTGCCCCCACTCGAACAAGATGCGGAATGGGCTGCCCAGGTCCAAAGGGGACCCCTGTCATTCGTCATGAGTCAGCCTTGGCAGCGGTGGTGGGGGGCTCGATGGGAGAAAGAGAGATGGGAGCACCTTGCTCCAATGTAAGATGTGGCTTTACAGCCACAAAGCACAGCAAAGAGCCTGGGACAGCAGCTAATTCTGCCCAAAGGGAGGAAATTTACAGTTACTGGGCAGATAACTAACTCAAAACAAGGAACTCAACTTCCAGGCTTTTTAAGAAGCTGCTATACAGAAGTTACATTTTCTTAAAGGTATATACACAATTTACACACCATGCCATGGCCTACTATATAAATATATATACAGATATTTTATGCAGATTTAAGTGAATTTTCACTGCACTACAGTCACTATTTGATGCTAGATTAAGGATAATTGCATACAAATATGTCATAATGTTGTTCCAACTCTGGGGAAAATAATGAGGGCGATAGACTAAAGTTAATTACTGAACTCGGTTGATTCAGCGCTTTTATCATTTCCCTTCTGTCTGTTATGTGTGGCTTATATAACTGTTTTATAAGGGGTTATGTCACTCATACAGTACCTGTTAGAACTAGATTTGAGGTCATGTGAATAAAGTATTTGTAAATAATAATGATTTTACACTATGAATTGCTTACTGGGCCAGTGGGTGATTCCAGATATTATATTATGGTATGTTGTGCCAGAAGAAACTAAATTTGCCATTTGGTTAAGTTATATTATGCCATGAGATTCACATTGGAGAACATAACAGCATTTTTGGAACATTGGCTTTATTTTATGCTTAAATGTCCTTATTGTTTTAATTGCAAGCAGGGTCCTGAGGATGGAACCAGTTGCTGTAACTAGAGATGGTCAGAAAATTTGCAATGCGAATGGAAATTCAAAAATTTACTTCTTTATTGAAATTTATTATAGTAAATTTTAGATGGGCCCATTTTTTTTTATGATCGCTGTTGGTTCGATCAATTAAACTGCGATCAAAATACTCCCCACATGAAGATACCGATATTTGATAGATGTTGGTTCGATCGTTTGAAAGCATAATTGAAGGAAGTCGATCATAAACATACCAAATGTCTGCCACTGGATGTATTAGTATGCTTATTATTTAAATCGAACCAGAAACAGTCGAGCACAACCAAAATAATAATTGATATACAGTCAAGGTATGCTCAATCAATCAAAATTTCCGACATGTCTGATCATTTTTTGATCGACTTTGTGGTCAATTTGATAAATTTAGGTCGATCAAGAGTCACCCATAGGGTCTGACCACTCACAGACTCGTCTAGTCCAGGCCTAAAACACTTCCTATGCCAAACACTAAATTACAGTTCTGTAATAGGAAGCTCCTTACATCTCCCCAACTCTAAGACACTGATTTAGGTACTTAATTGCAGGTCTTTATGGGAGCATAATCCAATGTCCACGCAGTTGAAATTCTTTACTATGCAGGGAATATATGCCATTCAAGCCCAGTTGGCAGAGCACATCGTTGCAGGTTTATGCCTGACAGTCTGTCCCCATGGTAGGAGTGGTGCTGCTGTGTTAGAACCCCATGGCATGCTCCCCAAGGCTGTCCTCTTCCTATCCTATGCCCAGGCATGTTGCTGGCCAGTGCTTGTAGTCCCTCACAAACAGGTGCCACTTGCCACTTAGAGTCTTTTTTTTATCAAACCCCTTAATGGTGACCTTGAATACCTCTGGGGCAGAGCACTACCTCTTTACATTACCTCTTTACAGTGGGCAATATCATACACAAAAGAAGCATAGCTTTTTACTTGCCACTCAGAGTCTTTTTTTTTATCAAACCCCTTAATGGTGACCTTGTATACCCTCTGGGGCACAGCACTAGCTCTTTACAGTGGGCAATACCATACACAAAAAAAGGATAGCTTTTTGGTGTACTCCACTCACACAGACAGTATTGGAAGACATAATGATACAGAGGAAGCAAAGTGAAGGGCCCCACTTATTCACAGAGAGCAACAACCTATTAAGGTGGATGCCCACAATGGAATCACAATACTTCACACAGATGTAGCAATGGTGCAAAACATTTGGGGAGGCAGTGGGGCAGAATAGAATGAACATTTTGGCTACTTACCTGGATCAAACTGAATGACACCAAAGAGCCAAGTTATTTTCACTACAGGAACATCTTCCCATCCAACAGGGCCTCAGAAGATCAATTTTACATATATGAGCCCACAGGAACAAGGGGAGATGTCACATCAGGAATTACATTGCTACCTTCCAGGAGAAATTCAAGGCAAAGGTAGATGTTGCAAGGCACTGCTTAGCTACTGCATATTATTATTTTATTAATTATAGCTTTATGCATAAGACAGCCAATGTACAGGGAGTGCAGAATTATTAGGAAAATGATTATTTTGACCACATCATCCTCTTTATGC
>CM070037.1:108613052-108623348 GCA_036250615.1 Ptychadena robeensis | reverse complement strand
GGTATGAGTCTATCAGCTTGGCACATTTTGGGTATGAGTGTATCAGCATGGAACATTTTGACTTGAAAATATTTGCCCACACTTCTTTGCAGAAACACTTCAAATCTGTCAGATTGTGAGGGCATCTCCTGTGCACAACTCTCTTCAGATCACCCCACAGATTTTCAATCAAATTCAGGTCTGGGCTCTGGCTGGGCCATTCCAAAACTTTAATCTTCTTCTGGTGAAGCCATTCCTTTGTTGATTTGGATATATGCTTTGGGTCATTGTCATGCTGAAAGATAAAGTTCCTCTTCATGTTCAGCTTTCTAGCAGAAGCCTGAAGGTTTTGGGCCTATATTGACGGGTATTTTGAACTATTCATAATTACCTCTATCTAAACTAAGGCCTCAGTTCCAGCTGAAGAAAAACAGCCCCAAAGCATGATGCTACCACCACCATGCTTCACTGTGGGTATGGTGTTCTTTTGGTGATGTGCAGTATTGTATAGTATAGTGGCAAGACAATAGCCTTTTCTTATGAAGGAAAACATCCAAGCCAGGCTTCATTTTGCAAAAACACACCTGAAGTCTGAACACACCAAAAGCATGTGGGAAAGGTGTTATGGTCTGATAAAACCAAGGTTGAACTTTTATGCCATAATTTCAAAAGATATGCTTGGCGCAAAAACAATACTGCACATCACCAAAACAACACCATACACAATCATATGTCTTTTTTAAGAACTAAAAAATACAGGAAGATATAATAACAGATGTAAAACTCCTATGTTTTTAAAATACCATTTTGCTGTGATGATATCTTGACCACAATTTCATTATATTTTTTCCGACATCCAGAAACTGACTTTTACAGAGGAGACTTTAGAGGCGGATTTCAGTTTGCTCAGGGCAAAGATCACGACAGAGGCAATGAAGGAACCGCATGAGAACTTGCCCAGGGATTGTGTATGGACAGAGGTGGGGAGATGTGTTTCTATAGTGATTCACAAGCAGATCTCATTCATCCTTCTGCCTTTGTGTTTGGGAGAATGCGCTGGGGAAAAGATGGAGAATAAACAACATGGGAATCATGCATACAATAGGATTTGTGGGTGTTCAAGATGAGCAACCAGCATGACAGCCATACAATTTCTGACCCCCAAAAATAACAAGTATTTCAGCTTTTTAGTTCTTTCAAAAACAGCTTATTATAACAATTGTATGAACAACACAATTCTATCATTAACGAAGATTCAAGTATTTATGTTTTCTTTTTAGGAAGATATATATAATCATTCATTTCCAGTACATTCATTTAAAGAAAAACTTGGACTTTTCACACCTGTACTTAAATATTCTGTTAAATATTGATACAAATCCGCAATTTATTGAATTCTCTTTATAAAAACACCACATTACATTAAAGTCATAAAAACTCTTAACATTGATTCTGGATCAGCCAACCCTGTGCTGTGCATGTGAGGTGAGTTTTTTTTTACAAATGTAATTCGCAAGTCTCAGCCCTCCCTCCTTCTCACGCTGCTGGCAAAAAACAACGCTGCTTACATAACATGCAGGTCAATGGTAATACCACCTCCAGCCGCCTCCGTCGCCTTGGTTGTCTCCTGTGTCGTTACACCCCCGCCCCCCTCCACCTTTCGGACAGACAGAGGGGCACTGTAGGCTCCTTCCAGACAGGTAAGAATGCCTGAGCTCAGCTTTGGGGCTGAGTATTGTTAGTAAACAAACTCACCCTGAAATAACTCTGCCCAGGAGATAGCGGCTTTCTCTCCATGGCGCTATCTAGTCCATGATCACCCCCTGCGCTAAGCCCATTCCTTGGTGTGGATGCAGATAGGCCTGATCCACATTACCTGCCTACAACACCGTCTGTTCCCACCGAGTTCTGGGGTTCCGCCAGCCGGAAGGTCAATGTAGTGCACTTCGTCAACCTGGGAATTGTTGGTGCTGTAGGCAGGGTAATGTGGATCGGGTCCATCAGCATCCCTGCCAAGGAATGCGCTTAGTGCAGAGGTGCCGACTGACCTAATGGCCCCATGGAGACATAGCCTAACTAATTTTGGTTACATCAAGTATTTAAAATAACATTAATAACATTTTTGTGCTGTGGTAGTATGGGAGATGTTGGAATTGAAGAAAAATTGTGTTAAGCACATAACACAACACACCAGAGTGTGAAAAGTACAACAGGTGTCCTATGGAGATGCAACTACAATGCCTTGTTGTAAGCCCAATGGTTATAGTGTGGAAGGGTCCTCGATTTCAAAGCTTCTGCACATAGTATCATCACCAAACTTGCTTGAGCTGTACAGGAAAGTTATGAGAACCTTTCAAACAAAAGTATTGTTCTAACACATGTCGTTTAAAAAAAAAAAATACTTCATACCACCAGGTAGGTTAATGAGTCAACATTAATTAGGGATAGAAAAATTATTATAAATAGTAAGGGGGATAGTCATACACAAAGAGATGCTTATAAACCAAATGAGTAAAGTTTCTAAATATAAATTTATGGGAAACCTACATGAGTTTTTTTTTTTAACTTGGACATCTTCCTACAGGCATCCTTCACCAGACACACTACCAATGTTGCTATTGATAGCTTTCAGAGACTTTGAAGAAATTATTTTCTCGATTTTAATTTCAACGTTCATTACTTGCATTCTCTCACTTGTGACATGTTCCTATAATCCCCCCGCCCCACCTTAGCAGTTGCGGTGACAAAATCATGTTCAGGGCTTTGCAATAAAGAAAAAGCCAACAGTGGCAGTAAAGAATAGAAAAGTTCTCAACTTCTCATGGAGGCCAAAACTTCTCAATTTCTCATGGAGGCCAAAACTTTTCAGCTTCTCATGGAGGCCAAAACTTCTTAGCTTCTCATGAAGGCCAAAACTTCTCAGCTTCTCATGGAGGCCAAAACTTCTCAGCTTCTCATGGAGGCCAAAACTTCTCAGCTTCTCATGGAGGCCAAAACTTCTCAGCTTCTCATGGAGGCCAAAACTTCTTAGCTTCTCTTGGAGGCCAAAACTTCTCGACTTTTCATGGAGGCCAAAACTAGATAGTATGCTTTCACTGCCATGCATTGCGATAATTGTGATCACATTGCGATAATAACTATGTGACCATTCATTTTGAAGATAATCGCAATGCGATCGCAATTATAGCAATGCGTATTTAAAAATATCGAATATTAGTAGAATTATTTGCAAAATATTGCAAATTCAAATATTGCCTAGGCCGTTTGTCACAATATGTATATTTAATGAACCTACAATAAAGACACAGTGTTTGTTTGTAGAATTAAAGCTATTGTTACCCTTGCCTGTCAAGATTCATTTCTTGGCGAACCGCAGGAAAGTCATTTAAATGAGTAATTTTAACCTTTGTAATGGAATTAGCAAACCTATTAAGTCTGCCGGTTGATTTGAGTGATAAATCTAAAGTAAATTATATTTCTCTTTGATATTATATCAGATTTGAAGGTAACAGCGGACCTACTGCAGGGAGCAAGAAAGGATCTAATTCTGGATACCCTGCCATTGTATATAAACACAGCCGTTCCCATGTCAATAAAGCACAGCGCTCCTTTGTATTTAAGCTCCCTAGTGGGCTATAGAATTTGAAATGAAAAAAATAAATAAAATGCGCACAGGTTGCGTATATTACAAGGCAATATTAAACCGATTCCAAATATATATTTAAATTTTCATACTATTTAAATAACACTTTGTTGTTGTCAGTATATTACACCCCCCCCCCCCCCACCCCCGCCAAAAAAATCACAGGACTTGAAATCTTAAACTTATTCTGGTAATATTTTCCCTTTCCACGTTTCTTTCATTCTCCCTCGTTGACATGCTAATAAACATTTTCAATAAAACTGCTTCATTCTCATTACATACCTTATTGCAGATCTATTGACAATAACATTACTTGTAAAGATCATAGTGGGAGGACGCGACCAGCAGGATGCTGTACAAAGCTTCATTAATACTTGAAGCTGTGGTTATGTCCATCATGTGATGCTGATTTCTTAGCGGCTGAGCTTTTTCACATGACCATTAACGCATGCATTTTGCACACATGTGCGTTTTTGCATGCCTTTTTTCTGCACCAGATATAAAAATGCATGCAGCAAAGCATTAGAAGTTAGAAGTGCTTGCATTAATGCTGCCGCATTACATTGGTGGATGGAGAGAGACTGGAAGAGTCAAATTCGCGCCGATTCTCTAAATCAGTGTTTTTCAACCACTGTTCAACCACTGTAAGTCTTATACTATAATAGGCAGCTAGATAGGAGGGCTAAGCAACCGCATCCTCACAGAGCCGGTCCGTGTATAACACGGATCTGCTGTATAAGTCTTATACTATCCCCACAGTCCTCACAGACCAGGGGCTGTGTTTTTGCTATGCTGGTACACATCTGCGTTCCAGCGGGGCACTTGCTGATAACGTACTTCCGGCGGGGACCGCGGGGGCCGCGATTATGCGTATCGTCGGTGCCCTCCAATTTTTTTCATGAAACAAGTGTGCCTTTGTCCAAAAAAGGTTGAAAAACACTGCTCTAAATGACTGGTCACAGTGTGATGACGCTATCGCTCTGCAATTGTCCGTTCGAGAATCGCGTTGGGATCTATGTGTGTTTGGGAGGCTTAAGAATGAAATTCAGCTTTACTATAAAAGTATTCAAAGTATGCCATTTAAATAAGTCAGTGGACTGTAAGGCTGTTCATGTAATCAGGTACAGGTATGGTACAGAGAGTTGGTGGGTGTCAATCAACCCTCAACTAAACACATTCTATCTCAATAAGCAATGAGTTACCAGTTACCATTTATGGTCGTTTGAGAGACTACTAGTGTTTTCCAGAGTCTTGACAAACTTTAAAAAACTGGCAGTAACCATTGGCAGACAACTTTTCCAGTGCCATTTGGGTAGGTGAAGCCCCCCATACACCGCTGTGCTGAAAAATCGGCTGGAAATCTACAGCTTAAAAGTGTAATTCGGGCTAAAATCGGCCTCCAAACCAATTACAGACATGTCCATAATTCTTAGATCGATTTAATTACTTTGGATGGGGACCAGCACCCCCACTCAAAGTAAGGTTATGTCTCCACTGCATTCTCAGGAGAGCCGAACCACATTACCTGTCTGCAGCAGCGGCTGGAAGGTGGATCGGCAGAAGGAGAACAGCCGCTGCTGCAGACAGGTAATGTGGATCAGCCAAAAACACAGTGGAATCATACCCTTAGTGCTGGCGCACAAAAAAATCTGGTAAAAATCTAAACGTGTTAGGGGGGCTCTAGTTATGCTGATGTATTTTTGGGAAAGTGATTGGTGGAAATGTATAGTACTGTTCACAAGTAAAGCATAAAGCATGGCGCACAAGTATATAGGGTACAAAAATACTATTTTGATGAAAATTTTCTAAAAACCTCCCATATCTCTTCATTCTTATATAAATAGATGGACTTGATTGGAACATTTTTGTTGACCTGAAAGCAGGCAGGACACCATGAGTAGACAGGTATCTGAGAACAGAGGATTTATCCTGTGGCTGACAATATTACTCCACACAACAGGACATACAATATCCCATTAGTATCACATATACCCCTTAGTATGTGCTCCATACGGTGATTAAAGGACCAGACTACAAGATAAGTGCAACAATTCCAACACTGGAGACAAATGCCAGAGCACTTGATTAGTGGGTTCACTGATCTTCATTAACCAATGACATCTTTTAATTAATAATCTGTTTAATGACTTGCACTAGCTTGATACTTTCATCAGCATAAAGTGGATTTTACTTTTCATCTGAAGCAGCAAAGATACCGGTAATTTAGTCACTACAGAATTGCCAATATTTATTTATATATTTATCTTTTAAAGGAGCTCAGAGAATGAAGGATTCAGATTGAACATACATTAAAGCAGGGTACAGACCTGCAGATATGGGCCAGATCGATGGCGTTTTTGAGCGCCATGCACACTCACAGCCATGTATCTGACCCATATAATATGCACCCATTGCTGTTTTCGAGTGGGACAAACCAATCCCGCTCGAAAACAGCCTTATCGGACATGGCCGTTAATATGGCCAATGTCCAAAGCTTTGCATAGAGACCGCTGGTCTCCAGGCAAAGCTTCAGCTGAGCTGGGGAGATAGCTGAGCTGGGGAGATAGCAGAGCTGTCTCCCCGGTTCCTCCGATACCTGACAGCAGTGTGATGACGTCATCACGCTGCTGCAGGGTACATCGAATGGCTCGAATATCGAATACCTGCTTTACATTTAATTTGTAAGTTTCTGTCTATTGATGTCTCTCGCCATATAGTCGCCATATAGTCCAAGGTTTGTATTTAAAATCTCTTTAATATTATCGCTCTCTTAAGGTCATGCCATGCATGTAAATCGGGTTGAGTTCAGGACTCTTACTGGGCCACTCCAGAAGGAGTATTTTGTTCTGATGAAGCCATTCTTTTGTTGAATGACTTGTATGCTTTTGGTCATTGTCCTGTTGCATCACCCATCCTCTGCAGAGCTTCAGTTGGCGGAGAGATGGTTTTACGTTTTCCTGCAAAATGTCTTGATAAACTCTGGAATTCATTTTTCCATCAATGACATCAATCCATCCAGGCCCTGAGGCAGCAAAGCAGCCCAAAACCATGATGCTCCCTCCGCCATGTTTTACAGTGGGGATGAGGTTTTCATGTTGGTGTGCTGTGCCTTTTTTTCTCCACACATAGTGTTGTGTGTTTTTCCAAATTTTGGTTTCATCTGTCCACAGAATATTTTGCCAGTAGTTCTGTGGAACATCCAGGTGCATTTCAAACATGATGCAATATTTTTTGGAACAGCAATGGCTTCCTCTGTGGTGTCCACCCATGTACTCCATTCTTGTTTAATGTTTTCCTTATTGTAGATGTGTCAACAAAAATGTTAGCAAGTGCCAGAGATTTCTGTAAGACTTTAGCTGACACTCTAGGATTCTTCTTTACCTCATTAAGCATTCTGCGCTGTGCTTTTGCAGTCATGTTTACAGGACTCCCACGCCTAGGGAGAGTAGCAACAGTGCTAAACTTTCTCCATTTGTAGACAGTCTTTCTTACCGTGGACACATGAACATCAAGGCTTTTGGAGATACTTTTGTAACCTTTTTAGCTTCATGCAAGTCAACAATTCTTCTGAGAGCTCTTTTCTGCGAGGCATGGTTCACATAAGACAGTGCCTCTTGAAACCAGTAAACGTAAATCCGGTGCGTGTTTGTAAAGGGCAGGGCAGCTTTCAGCATCACATCCAATATCATTACACTGATTGGACTCAAGGTTGGCTCACTTCTGGCACCAATTAGCTCTTGGAGAAGTCTAGGGGTTCACATACTTTTCCTACCCTGCACTGTGAATGTTTACATGGTATGTTCAAAAAAAAAATGAAAACAAATAATATTTGTTCACATACTTTTTCTTGCAACTGTACATGTCCGCTTTTGACATATGATTCTTTAATGCCTCTTTTTTTAATAAAAATGTTTACGCTAAAAAAAAAAACGATTTACCATAAAGATAGGGTTACCTTTAAAGTGAGGATAGATTTAAATATAAAGGCATTGACATCTCCCTTCCCGAGTCTCCTTGCGCCCAGCAGATCAGCAATGCAGTATGACATTATGGCATCATAGGTCCACAGTAACATAAAGACAGGGCTACTGTTAAGAAGAACATGGACATGTATATAACTGCTTTCATTGTAGACACGCTCCAAGATTGTCGTTTCATCAACCTGGAATGTATATGGGCTAAAATGCCCTAAATAAATGGTCATTGGCTCCTCACTAGTTATTAAAGCTAGGATCCATAACCCAGCCCACAATACTCCACATTCTCATCGATCACAGTAACTGCTGAAAGCTGTAACAGGTATATTGGAAAGCTGTAACATGAATAGCTGGAAGATCCTCTTATTAGGGTGGAAAGAATGTTTTGCAGTCAACAATCTGACAAGATGGATACATGCAGTAAATATGTATTACGACTATTGTCTCGTCTGTCACTCCCCACTGATGGCCGTGAGAAAAGATTGTCCATTCCCTTTGTCGCTGGGAGAAGAAGGAACATTACAAGAGAGACAGAACACAATATCGAGGTTAATGAGAAATGTCCAGTACGGCAATACAAAAGATTACAAAACACCAACGGCGTGCCTTAATGTGGCTTCAGGATGGTGCCGTGGACATCAAAACTAGGATTTCGACAATATTCTCACAAACAATAAAAGATATAAACACCATCCTCAATTACACTACAATACAACACCATTTAGAATAACCTCATGTAGATTCATTGTAAACATATTGTCTGTCCCATAAAGCAAAGGATGTGGTGCAGCATTATTGGTATTTAACCTCCCTTGTGGTACAAATATTAAAATTGTATTTGTGTAACCTCCTGAGCGTAGATATTCCCTGCACAATTCCTGCTTGGAAATAGCAATTAACATAGAGGTCTATTGAGCCACCTACCACAGCCCCTTTAGAGAGGTAGCAAATTTGTAACAAATTACAATCTAATCTATTTAAAATTCCGGCATCATCAATGACGCAGCGGAAGAGAAGTCAAATGGCAAGGCAACCCTCCCATGTTCCCAACATGATCACTATTTCCAGGGATGTGGATCCAGGAAGTAGAGCATACTTTTACAGGAGAACACCATCAGCTCCATTAAAACACATAAGTTGCACCCTCAGCCTCCCTTTAGTCATGGGCATACCTGTCAAAAACCCAGGGGACATACTGGAAGTGACAAAACCAACGTCACTTTTGGTATGTGGAATGTGGTTCTTCCATTTCAATTTCAAGATTTCAATAAAAATACAGGATTTGTTGAAATGGGAATTTGGCCAGGAAAGTCACATAAAAAACATGGCTTGGACAAAACGGGAGGGTTGACAGGTATGGTCATGGGGGAGATTAATGGTTGCAGAGTGTCCAGGGCTAAGTTAAAGAAACACTTATAGTATGTCACTTACCGTCTTATAGTATGTGATTTCCCCTTGTTGTGTGTGTGTATATATATATATATATATATATGCTTGTGTGTACACATATACAACATTACCACACATTTTTACACCCTTTACACCCTAATCCATATAGGCCACCATGGGAGGTCACCAGGGGTTTTTGCCACCAGATGACATCAAACCTGATGACGCCCTTTGGTAACACCCCTACAATGTGCACATCTACCTTATTTTTACCATTAAAATCAATTGAAAAGTGTCCCTGCATCTTATGTTCTGAATATGTAAAAAATATATATTTTTAGTCCCAACCATCCTGGGAGCAGTAACCTGAGACTAAATCTCATGAGACTGACATTTGTTCCTTTCCCTCCAGCCAAGCCAAAAAACCACTGCCAAAAAGGTGATCTTATCTGCATTAGCAGACCAACTTAAGAACTTAAGAAGAGACAAATTTTACAATAAGATACATCAACATTTTGCATTGCAATAAATACATTTTGTGACACAGACTCCCATATGTAAATAGCTGCTCATGGGAAAGTTGTCAGATTGTAAAATGTGTTAAAATAGTTTGATCAGCAGGTTCAGAGAACGGGTACTGCTAGTATGTAAACATATATCAAAGTTTCAGCCCTGCACACTCTGCTGGGCACCAAGACCTCCCTCCTGGCACTTTGGCTGGAGGAATATAGAATGAATACTGCATGGTCCAGTCCTGCCTTCTTTGCTGGAATATTCTGTATATTCTTTTGATATCTGACTGCAATCCCCATCCAAAGTAATGGGATCAGCATGTCGGATCAATGTTGGATCTGACATGCAGCAGATTCCTAGTCGATCTTGCCAGGTGGGCACGGGCCGAATGGCGGGAACGCGCACGGTGGTCAATCAGCCAAATAATCAGGAAGGAATCTGCCCATCTATGCCTAGCTAGTAATATCAACAGATGCAAGGAAACAAGACCATTTTTTAAATGACCTGGGCAGGGATGACTAGCAGAAAAACCCAGATTAATAACCCATTAATCTTACCGTATTACGGTCCAGCCCCCAACCGAAATAACTGATGCTGACACCGCTTCAACTTTAAGATGTGGATACAGATTGGCCACAGCTTTATGAAATAACAAGAGAAAAACATCGAGAGCATAAGGCCCCCCAGGCAGTGTCCCCACAGCACGTGACCAATGACATGGCCCCGCCCACCAATTTTAATCATTGTCCCATAAATGGTCTCCGTCTGGATCGACTCCCTCTGTACTTCTTGAAA
>CM070037.1:108525573-108550287 GCA_036250615.1 Ptychadena robeensis | reverse complement strand
CAAAAGTTGATTGTACAGAAATTGTATGAAAAGATTGTAAGGTGTATGGGGGCCTTAACATGATACTTCATCTGCTTGGAGACACATTCATCCTCATGAGCTGTTTATCTGCCTTTCAGCACAAATGAGAGAGGGTTAGCTGGTTGGCAGGAAACCATTACTGTACGGTTTGCCATCGCTCTCAATCAAACGTTCAATGCTTCAGCATTCATTATTTTACGGTTTCAGGATGCGGAAGGTTGGGATTTATAAATTCCAACATGTTAAATGATGGATAAGAACACTTGAAATGTAGAGGTTCTGAGGCTCATTTACTTCAATTATCCAATCAAAAGCATCTGCACATGGTGATCAGGAATATGCTTATTACATGATTGTATACTTAAATTTATTATGGAATGTTTTTGTAGAGTAAAGGTCCCCATACACGCTGCGATCTGTGGCTGACGCTAATTTATCTGCCGCGGATCGCGGGTGCCCACATGGAGCGGCCAATCCATGTCTGCAAAAAAACTTGATCGGCCAGAGAACGGACATGTCTGTATTTCTCTGGCCCATCCCATAACTTATTACTTGGGTAATGGCCAGCACACAAAGGGTGCCCACGATCCTCTGAGGGGCCGGCTGCAGCGTGATGACATTCAGTCTCTCCTCTATCAAAGGAGAATTTGCTTGTGTATGGGCACCTTCAGGGACCATTTATACATGCACTTTCTGGGCTGCTCCTGGAAGGCGTCTGGCCACCCCTGTGTACTTGCACACAATGTACAGGCGGAGTTCAGAAACACCCCCATGTTATCCCTATTGGGCAAATTTCCAGAGAGCAACCGGGGTACACCCAATGTCATGTCTCCCGTACCTGTGTGTTATTTGTTGTTGTATCTCAACTCTAAAGTATTGTACAGCGCTGCGTAATATGTTGGCGCTATATAAATATATGATAATGTGCAGTCCCTTTTGGGGGGGGGGGAATTTAGAAGCGCCCCTATGTAATCCCTTTTGGGCGGACACCTGAAAAGAAACCGGAGGAAGCCCAACGTCTTGGTGTCACCTTTTGGTATCTGAGTATTTTCAGATGCCCTTTTGAATGGTCCCTGAACGACCTGTGAGCACACAGCTTGATAAACAACAGCACATTTGTACTGGTATATGTTAAATACATAGGTGTTTATTAGGCATGTAAATGGAAAAAAAATTGTGAATGCAACCCTAAGGATTTTCCACTACTTTAGTAAATTTGCCTTGTTGTGTCAGTTTTTCTACACATTTACCCTTACTATATTGTTTAATCTCTTTGAACTGACCCAGAGTACATAGCACTCTGCCGGGGTTCCCCCCTCCCTTCTACAAGTCACCGGAATCATCAGTGACGCGTTGTCTTGGCCCAGGAAAGCGATGCCCCTCCATTGTAATGGAGGTCTTTGGCACCGACCCCCCAGACCAACCCTCCCCCACACCGGAAGTGATCCCTGGACCCGCAGAGATGCAGAATTGCGGCAGGTTCCCATCAAACAGGCAGTTCTGCTTTGCTTTGTTAACAAACTGCCCCCAAGGAGATTAAATTACATTTAAGGCTATGTCCCCACTTTAGCGATCTCCCGCGATTATAATCGTGGGGCGGTGATTGCTAGCAATTTTTATGGCAAGCGATCTGGTGAGCCGCATTTAGGATCGTGGGCCGCGCCCGATAAAATCGTGATCATCAAAGTGGGGACAAGCCCTTAAATATCCCCAAAAGAATGTATTTCTAGGTTTGGAAGGAAAGTGCTTTTTAATATTCTGATCATCTGTGTTATTCATTTCAGGCCGGGTGAGCATCCTGCGACTGAACCGATAGAAGCAAGCAGCCACAGCGAGGGAAATGATCTCATCAGAAAAAGATGGCTACGATAGTGGGGTTCCTACTGACAGCGAGCTCAGGAGCCCAGAAAGCACATTTTGTTCTCGAAAGGAGAACGTTTCCGATTATGAAACTGGCTGTTCATCTCCAGACGCCATCGAACTGCCGCACAGAGAGGGAAATTCAGGAGATGCCAACATGCAGGTGACTTTGATGGATCCCAGACCAGGGGATGATGAGGATAGGAAAACTGCCAGCATAGAGTTGGATGATGAGCCTCATACTGTGACCTGCACAGTAACCATTTCATTCGCAATCCCGGCACCACCTAAAATAGGTAATTCCTGGCTACAACAGCTGACTACATTTCTTACAGGCTTTATGATTAAATGGATACCACTACTACCACTGGTATATGGAAAAGTGCGTGTGTGTATATATATATATATATATATGTATACACACTTTTTAAATTCACAAGGAGATGGCCTTATGACAGATACCATCCTGGAACATGAAATCAATTGAGATTCTTTACATTTTTATTTTTACATTTATACAGTTTATCGCAGGGAAACATTAATAGCTATGAAAGGTTGCAGTTGGGGGTGAAACTGGCAATGTAAATTACTAATAAAAAAAAAAGATTGGACATCTAAAGCTGGCCATACACCTTCAGATTTCTCTGTCAGATTTCCATCAGATCAGATCTACCAACAACCATGTAGTATAGTGTCCTCCCTGATAAAATTCATAGTGATTGGAAGGTGTAGAAAGGTCCTCCTATTACATGGTTTTGGTAAAACAAAATCTGATCTGAAGGAAATCTGACAGAGAAATCTGAAGGTGTATGGCCAGCTTAAGGGTCCCCATACATCTGTAGATTTCTCTGTCAGATTTCCTTTAGATCTCCTTTTATTTTACCAAAACCATGTTATATGAGGGACTTTCTAAACCATCAAGTCTACCTGTGTTCAATCGCAGAGGACCCGGCACTACATAGTTGTGGGTGGATCTAACAAATATCTGACAGAGAGATCTAAAGGTGTATGGTCAGCTTAAAGATGTTGGAAATCTGGAGGTTGAAAGTCAGAGTAGGCATATGTTAAGCAGGGTAGAGACGTGAAGATATGGGCCAGATCGATGGCCCTTTTGAGTGTCGTGTACGCTCGCGGCCATCGCTGTTTTCGAGTGGGACATGACCGTTAAATACGGCCGATGTCCGTTGCTTTGCCTAGAGACCGCGGGTCTCCAGGCAAAGCATCGGCTGAGCTGTCGAGATAGCAGAGCTGTCTTCACAGCCCAGCAGATATCTGACAGCAGGCATCACGCTGCTTCAGGGAACATTGGACGGCTCCTATATCGAGCTGTCTGTACCCTGTTTAAGAGTAAAATCTGACTAGATAAAACCTGTAATATGACTATGAAAGACTGCAGGTAGTTTCAGTGGTAAGTTACTAACCCAGAAAATTGCAATACTGAGGTATGAAATTTGGGAGTTCAAACGACATTGTACTGTGAGAGTTAAGCTACTGTACATGCAGCGATCTCTGCGCAACTCTTGAGTGGCCGATTGCAGAGTGATGACGTAATTGCGCTGTAGCCGGTCACTTAGAGAATTAAAGTAATGTGATCAGCCAGAGAAATAAGGCCATGTCTGTTCTCTGTCCGATCGCGATTTGGGCCACATGGATTGGTCGCTCCTAGTGGACAGCGGGCAATTTTGCAGCCGATCAATTGACGCAAACGCTCTTGCCAATCAATTGGCTGCCAAAATGCCTGTGGATCTATGCGTGTATTGGGGGCTTTACATTTGACCCAAAGCCAGCTGGGGACCTGTGGTTGGAGACAGCTAATTGGAGGATCAATCTGGAACAGGGTGGTCCATCTGCAGCAGAATCTACCATGCAGGAAGCTGATGCAGAGGACAGTGAGGGAGACCGTGAGGAATATGGTACTTATGAAAACCAGCACCAAAAGGATATTCATAGTGTGTGTCCTCACTACCTGTACTGCTAACAACATTTTACCAGACAGACTTCCTGGGTACACCTACATTTCAACATCCCCACTACATAAAAAATTATTATTATTATACTCTGTTGCTTGACATAGACTTTTTTTATACAGTAGACACTTGACTTAAGAACTTAATTTGTTCCCAAAGGTTGGTTGTAAGTCACGTTGGTTATAGGTCAAAGCTTTTTTTCCTATAAGATATAATGAATATTGTGAATATCCCAAAGCATCTATTACCTCACCTTTTCATTATGAAAAGAAATAATATAATAATAATAATATAATATAATAATAATAATATAATCATATAATATGTGTAATTTACAAGAATCCCCAAATTTCTTCCTGGTGTTCTCACCAAAAAGGTATACAATGAGCCTAGCTTACCAGGAACAACAATATGTAACCAACATTCAAGGTGGCATGATTGGCTTTCAGCAAGAGAGGATGGAATGGATGTTGGTCATTGTTGAGGATGGAATGGAAGTTGGTCATTCTTGAGTCCCTGCCATAAGAACATCAGTTATCCGGCTCTCTGGTGTCCTTCCCCTCCTCTCCTCTGTAGATGCTGAGATGGTCTCCCATTACCTGACCTTTAAAGGAACCAGAGACTGTATGCCAAAAATAACTCATCCTGAAGAAGTGTCTGTTGGGACCACAAAATGTAAAAAGTTATTTTAATCAACTAATAATCGAAAATTTACTACAACGGGCGCCTTGCACGATATGTTTCTGGGAACCCTGAAATCCAACTCAAATCATAGATGCTGAGATGGTCCATTATGACGTGCTGGTCACATGATTGCCACTCTCATATTTCTTTACAATTTCCTCCTTCTTTTCAATTATGATTTCCTCCTGAAATTAATGCTAGCCATACACACCCCAATGGGTGCAGGCAGACCAGTCCCGATCTGCACCGGGATGCAAACGTGATGACGTCATCACGTTTGCACCCTGGTGCATTATGGGGCCCCTTCATTTGGCCGGCACTCTTTGTGTGCCGGCCATTAGCTTGAAGCTAATGCCCTCGGCTCCCATCGGCCAGAGATTATCGAACATGTCCGTTCTCTGGCCGACCGAGCAGATCCCTGTCGCCCCATGTGGGCACATGCCGATTAGCTGCCGATTTTTAACCTGACCGACGGCGCGAGCGCGCACGCCCGTTGGTCAGGTTTAAAATCGGCCGCTTATCGGCATGTGTATGGCTAGCATAAGTTCCCAAATATGTGTACTTGAGTGCAGCGTAGAAGACCCACATTACAGTCCTATTCATGTCACGCAAGGAAATAACAATCAACATTGGCTTGGTGGTTAGCAGTAACTATTTCAATCAAGACTGCTAGCACTCCATTGTCTGAAAACAATGACGGATGCCTGATATTGACAGAATTGGGAGTTTGAATAAGGGACAACAGGTGCTGTGCGCATGTGGGAATGCTACCAAAGGCTATGTCCCCACTTTAGTGATCTCCTGCGATTCTAAGGCTATGTAACCACTTAGACGATCAGCCGTGGCACGGACTGATCTCCTCCATTTAGTTTAATGGGCTTAATCTAAAATGCGGGTCACCACAGACAGACGAACACGGCCATAGACCTGAATGGGTGCGGTTAAAGATCACGTGTCATTTCAACCTTACACCCCCCCCCCCCCCCCCTCCACTTCCTGCCTGCAGTCTCGGTGCCACAAGTTTTAAAGCTGCTCCGCGCGATCGCTATTGATTTTCCTGGGAACGATCTGCAGTGATGAGACGCATTTACCCATTGTATCTAGTCTTTTTCTTAACATTGATATTTTATCTGATCTGTTATGATAAATGAAAGTTCTTCCTTACATGTGTTTCTATATAACTGCCTTATCTCAAATGTTTATAGAAAACGATGAACTTGGTCATACTCACAAAGGAAAGACTGGCCAAAAGCATCAGAAGAAGGTGATCGAGGCTCCAAAGGCACAGAAGTATTTCCACTTTGAGTACCTCCTGCTTCCCGAGTACACAGAACCAACTAAAGTGGACGTGGTGATGTTTGGGGTTGTGGCCAAGCTGTATATGGAGCATGAGTCTCGGGTAGGTTGGGTGATCTAACACAACATTGTGATCATAACGAAGTTTTGTATATCTTGGGCATTACTCTGCTTCCTAAATTCCCACCCCGCACATCATCTGCACAAGCGGGGTTAGAACTTAGGAAGGAGAATAACACCCCCTAACTCCTAAGCAGGCCTGTTTCTAGCCTTACGGGGCCCTATGCAAAGTTATTGCATGGGCAAGTTGATGTGGGGGGGGGGAATGGGTTTGACAGCATCGGCCGGCACCCTTTGTGTGCCGGCCGTTAGCTTCAATGAAGATGCCGGTCTTCATTGAAGTTAACGGCATCGGACAAAGACAGAATATCAAACATGTCCGTTCTCTGGCCGGTCCAGCTGTGGAGCAACAGGGATCTGTTGCCCCATGTGAGCACCCCCGATCGGCGGCCGATTTTGCAGACGGCCGGCGGCCGCTCGGTGCCTGTATGGCAGGCTTAAGATGGTAAGTATACAATAGATAGATGGAGGGGGGTGGCGGGGGGGGGTTGTATACATGCTATATAGTCCTTCAGTGTTATTGTTGTGCAGGAATTACTGCATATTGTGGAAGCCATCAGGGTGTAAATCCTAGGTGCCCAACCTGCGGCCCTTTGGGCATTCTTCAGCGGCCCTCCTCAGTCCTCCACTTCCGGCCCCCGAAACCTTACTCTTCATGCGTACGAACTCATATAGTGCTTGAAGTATCATTTAAAATATGTTTTGTTATTTAAAAAATATTGTCTTCTATCACCGCCTACTGTCAGTTCCACATTAAAACATTCTTATACAAGTCAAAATAGATTGAAAATGTTATGTGCGGCCCCGCACTTGTGGCCCTCCATATCAACTCAGTTGCCCACCACTGGTGTAAATCATCAGCCTTTAAAGCCTCTTGATCACATCTCTGGACAGCAGAACTTTTTTCAACCCCATGCCAGACCCCAAACCATACTATAATATATTGATTTGAATAAATAAATTGGGCTTTTAATAGACTTTTCAAAATATATGAGCAATTGGTTTGATATCAGAGTCCTGATTGGCGTTCTGACCCGGGTCATAATAATTTACTGTTCCTGTGTAATACCAGATTCTACCAGCTGGTGTCGCTGCTGGTGAAATTTGTAGTTTCTTCAATGGATTGTTATGGCTTAAAAATGAACTTTTGTATTGAAATAGTAATAAAAAAGTTTAATTATTCTGATTAATAGCTGAATGCCATAGTTCTTTGCAGCTTATATACTAAGTATGACTTTTATGCTAAAGAAATTTATTTAGTTTTATGCATTTTGTGTAGGCATTGACAATATGAAAACTATTATTATCTCATGTGTATTTATCTCGTGTATAAATCTTGTGTGTGTGTGTATATATATATATATATATATATATATATAAAAGTTTTTGTCCATTTTTACCAGCGTACTACTTATGAGCACCCCTATCTATACTTTCTAGTAAAATGTAAATATACAGCCACATATAATGTGTCACCATGCTAAACAATGTTCAGGATTGATCTGGTTAAAGCTATGAAACTCTTCTTTGTCATGTGACATTTATCTCAGTTTTAAATGTATCACTATGTTTTGTCAAATCTCATCGTAATGTAAACCATTCATTTTTTCAGTTAATTAAACCGTGGCAAGAGGGTGACAAGTTATGGTTGGTGTGGAGCCACAGCACTGATCTCCATGTGACGAAAAAAGTTTTAAAGAAAGCTTTATCACATCAAATACGAGTGAAAATATGGGATTCAAAGGACAAAGTATCAGCAAAAGCAAGGTTTGATAGACCAAAGGCATTCCGTGTATCTCATGTGAAGCATGGCGAGGAGCCTGAAGGTAATCTTTTGCCTGTTCTTGTGCTTTCATTATGCTCCCCAGTAAATTCATTGGTGTCTTAGGCCTCCTGTCCATCCGTGGTTGCTTTGCAGATGATAGAGCGCCGCGCTCGCTCAGTATGCAAAATGGAGGCGCCCGGCAAACTGACTTGACGGTACTTTTGTGGTCGCTTTCTTTACTTTGAATGGGGACCAGGTTCACCATCCAAAGTACCTTACAAGGATCTATGTGTGAATGGCACACATAGTGATTCATGTTAGTTTTGGCGGACAACTGAAAACAGCGTGGTTACACTTTTTGGAAATGACCTTTTCCTTCCATCTGTGTCTGTGGTTCAGGAGTTATTTATCAGGTAGTACACACGCACAGCCTTCTTTTTGACAGGGGTCTTCATACATCTCTACTTTATTCTTAAATAAAAAAGGAAGTTTTGGCTTTCCTGTCTGTCTAACATCAGTAATTCCTATGACTGTCATCCAAAATTATCACTAATGATCATTCCAGGCAACTCAAAGGTGTGTCCCTATAGGCAGGGGTGCACATGAGCAGTACGCTGGTACGCAAAATGGTCTAAAACCTAGCTCTGCATACCTTTATTTTGCATGCACGTACTACAGGAGAAGAGATGCACGGAGCTTTCCCCCTCCTCTCTGATGAGAAGGAGCCTGCTTGTATTTTGCTCTGACAGCAAGTACTCTTTAGTGACACCCGGTGACTGAAGCTGATATTGCAGATTGAGTTGAGATTACAGCTCCACACAAATTTCTTTGTCAATGTTTATTGTTAATTGTATACAATTTATGTCACTTGGATAACCGCATAGAAACCTTTATAACTATAAAAGGTTGCAGTTAAGAGTGTGAAATTGGGAATGTAAATTACTAATTAAAAAAAAAAAGATTGGACTTATAAGGGTTAAGGAGATCTTGGGGACAAAGATCAAAGTAGGCATATTTAGGGTAAAATCTGACAAGAGAAAAGTTGTACTACTGAAATATGATACTGAGATATATACTGAGGTCTGGGGTTCAATCAGTGTTGTACTGTGAGAGTTACATTTGACCCAAAGCCAGCTGACGACCTGTGGATGGAGACAGCTAATTGGAGGACCAATCAGGAACAGGGAGGTCCATCTGCAGCAGAATATACCATGCAGGAAGCTGATGCAGAGGACGGTGAGGAAGATCACATACATATGGAGTGCGTACTAAACACCATCACCTGGTACTCATCTGAGGAGCTCGCTTAAAAAGTTATGTGCACCCCTGCCTATAGGCCTTTATACTACTATGCTTTTAAAGGAAACCAAGAAGAACAAGGCTTTGATGTATAATATACATTGTATTGAATATGATATGGTTCACTTGAACACCCTTTTAACACATCATTGTTTTCCTTTTAGTGAAACAGTCCATCATGAATCAGAGGAAAATTTTTGAAGACAGCCTTCCACGGCCAAGTTTTATTCTTGAGAAAAATGGTAGCATGTTGTTTCAGGGGAATCTCTGTGCTGAAGGTAATGTGTTTTTTTTAAGCAATACATTTTGTTTGAGAAAAGAAATAACATAACGTACATACAGATAGGACTGTCTTATACTTCTTTTTACAATGTCCAGTGGCTTATTTGGTTAAGCATAACAATAGTGTAATTAGGACAATCAGTTTCCTCCATTATCTGCATTGTAACCAAGAAAAAACAAATAACAAGAAAACAATATCATGAACAATTGCAGAAAGAGAATAGATAGAATCTAGGGGAAAAAATAGGTAAAAGAAAGAAGGAGATAAAGTGAAGAGAAGGTGCAGGACCAGAGCCGCGCACATTGTTCAGTAGGTAGGGGTCAGATTTATTGAAATCCTCTAATCCGATATATAGGGACCATACTGCCCAGGTATCAGTATGAGTTGAAGAACGGAACGGTCTTGTAGCTGAAGGTAAAGTTTAATAGTTTTAAATGTCACTTTTTACCAATCTAATCACTTTAAACCTGTAGGGTGGCTCAGGTCACGTGTGATGAGATGGAACACTAAACCTGTTGCCCTGAAAGCAAAGTGACAAACTTAGCTTATATACAAAGCCTTATGTATGGGTACAAAAAGAAGTGTTGTGACGCAAATAAACGTGTCTAAATATTTACTTTCAAAAGCCAAATCTTCCAAGCTGTGTTACTTGCCTTGCTTTGTTACATCCATACTATATTTTAACTTTCTTTTAAACTAGATTAGATTTTGTAGTTGCATTCTTCCATAGTTTTAATCTGGTCACCTAGTAATGCTGCCTGTCATTTACTTTGCTACGGTGATATTTTTTATCTCTATTTTAAATGATTAAAGAGCAGTGTGGTCATACAAGCACAAGATGTGTGTTTCAACCACAACTGCCTCTCCATATCTCCACAGTACAAGGGAGATGTTTTCTAGTAAAACAAAAGAAGGAAATGTTAAAAAGATGTATAGGTCCCCATTCATGGTTCAATTTCTTATTTGATTCTTGCTCGAGCGATCGTCGCGAACGTCGATCAATCTATAAATCATCGTTCACTGTCCACCTTGAGCGATTAATCAAAATGTTTTTAACTGGAGAATCGATCATATAGGAATACGACATGGTGTTTGCTTTGGATCGATTGTTCGACCTTCAAAGTACTGTGGTGGTGGTAATCGATTGACTTGTGCCATTTTTAGTATGACAATGACATAATTAGAAATCGATCTGGGAAAATTGGATCGTCCAAAAATCGATTGTTCAAGGTGGGGTGTTAATCGATCACCGATCGTTGATTTTACATTCGAATCAATAGTCGATGGGGAGGAAATCGACCCGTGTATGGGGACCTTAAGTGATATAACCTAGAAAAGTAATGATTGTTAAGTAACCCCATGCTTGCAAAGTAGAATAGAAGGTGGGTGGAGTACCTGTGATTAAAGTTCACATATACTCGAGTACTCTTTGTCTTCTGCAGTCACATTATTAATAATATGGGCAATCTGTCAAATAAAGGATTAAAAAGCTCACCTGTAATGACTGCCGTATTTTTCAGATGATCCGTCCGCAGAGCAAATGTATGTGAGCTTATATACACTGCTCTGACAGCTTCCCTGCATTAGCTAAGATAAGACACACATATTGTTTTTTTGGGGAAAAGTGCATCTTATAGTGCAGAAAAAATTGTAAACCCAGATTGTCCCACGTCACCTAACCCTTTAGAGAAAGAGCTGATATAATGCTGTCTATGTAGTCTATGGAGATACATTTTTATGTTGAAAACCATGATCTAGTAACCAAATTTCTTTCTGACTTGTGAGGGTTAATAAACTGCAATAACACAAATGGTTACTGCAGTTAATTAACCCTCACAAGTCAGAAAGACATTTTTCATCCAGGACTTGAGATGGCCACTGCTGAGGGTCGAGGTAACTGTAAGTAAGTATTTTTTAGGTTTGTGGAGCGATTCTCCACCATCATGATGGCTCAATGTGACTTTTTTTCTCCCCAGTATAGGTCTATTTTAAGCCCCAGGCTCCATGATGCGCAAGCCTCCGTCACGTTACTATTGACGCAGATGAGCTGCGTCGATAATAGCCTGTGGAGCCAGCCCTGTCATAGCCCCATTGCCGGTAGGGGCCGGCTCGAGCACTATGTTGAGTGTTTAACGCAGAGGTTTTAATGGGAAGTTGATCCTGGGGCTAAGTCTTTCCTCTTTACACCTTGTATGTTTTTTAACCTCCTAGCTGGTTAGCCTCCATATCCACGGGCCCAACGATGAGCCGGGATGGCAGCGCCATTGACCTCCAGGTTATGAAGGCAGCTACAGCCCCGGCTTCATCCACGATGCCTGGGATGTAAAGGGGGGAGGAGGGATGCTTAGAATCACGGTGGATTACATTGTAATCCATTGCGATTTTTCATTGGCTTGCTTTTAAAAAAAGGCGTGCCACGTGCGCAATGCCCAGAGGGTTAAGGAATATATGCAGCAGTAAGGGAGAAGTGAATAAGTAACTTTTCATGACCCAGGCCTCTCTAGTTGGGGTTCTTTTATGCAGTTGGCCCTGTGACCCTGTGGTTAATTTATTTGTTATCATAATGATGGAAAAAAATCTTTACATTTCCTTTCAAGATGTTGTGCTGTGAAGCTGTTCCAATAATATTGTAGCTGGTACATAAATAAATGGAGTTTACCACGCCAAGGCTCAGTGTAGACAAATGCGGACACCATTGACACTCTGGTTGATTTATTTTGAGATTCAATGTGGCAGTCATTTCTTTGAATTTCTAGTCATAATCAGGTTGTATTGCAAAAAGATATAGAAAATGTCACGACCAACACGTGTAAGATAAGAACATATTAAACCATCGTTTTAATCCCATACTCCTTATCTGTGCCAGGCCAGCATATTTCTGCGATGCATTGCAGGTAGTGATGATATAGAGGAGCACATTTCTTTCACGTTAGCCGAGAACAAGCTTTGCATATTCTGACCTTCTCAATGTATTATATCATTCTCTTCTACGCAGTAAAGTTTTCATGACATTTAAAGTACACAAACCACAAGGTTATACAATGAGTTACTGCTGATTTTATATACAATGAGCTTCCCAAAGCATAGGTATAGGTAACATTAGTAGCGCATAGAAACCATAAATGAATGAAAAAGCTGTAAGTTAATTTTATACAAAGTTATAGACTTTCATAAGACAAAGCTGATACATTATACACACAATTCATGAAAAAAAAAATTGCTAGGTGCAAAGAGACTTGGGAAGGGAGATGTCACTGGCTTAATAAGGCTATGTTCCCACATAGACGATCCACCACGGGGCCAACGCGATTTTAATTGCACACGAAGATCACGGCTGATCACCTCCATTTAGTTGAATGGGCTTGTGTCCACTGCAACTAAGAGATTCAATCAGCCGATCACGACCATAGATCTGAATGGGCGCAGGTTAAAAATCATGTGTCATTTCAACCACGCCCATTCACTCTCTATGGGTATGATCAGGAGGGGTGGGGCAAGATGTACTGCCGCACCCCCCCCCACTACCTTGCAATTTCACACCCCATTCTTATCGCGGGAGATCACTGGGTGCTAGCGATCTCCCCCATCTCCCTGCTGCGATTAGAATCACTTACGTAGAAACATAGCCTTAGGATCCCTTCTTGGGTCTCAGGAGATATGTTTTCAGTATTTAAAGCAGTGGTTCCCAAACTGTGTGTGTGGGGGATCAGGGAGGTATTCTTCCGTGGGTTCAGCTAGGGGCCTGAGGGAGGGACAAGCTAAAAGCTACAATACACAACGGTGGCTCAGGTGGTTAGCACTCTGACCATGCAGCGCTAGTGTCCTAGGTTTAAATCCCGGACTGGGCACTATCTGCTAGGAGTTTGTATGTTCTCCCTGTGTCTGCGTGTGTTTCCTCCGGGTACTCTGGTTTCCTCCCACACTCCAAAGACATGCAGTAGGTTCATTGGCTTCCCCAAATAAAGATTCTCCTATGTAAGTTACATGTGACCTATGACTGTGTTAGGGACATAAACAGGACTATAGTAGGGACATTAGATTGTGAGCGCCTCTGAGAGACAGTTAGTGATATGACTATATATACTATGTAAAGTTCAGCGTAATATATAAATACATATATAATAAATACAAGATAATATTAATAATACTATCTAATTGTAAAATGTGTCTCCATAACATCTCTTCTTGGCAGGGGATTTTGGCATGGTTGGAGGGAATGAAACAAATTCCTGCCTTCTTGGATGCAGGATTTTTTTTTTACATATTCGAACCATAAGATGCAGGGACACTTTCCCATTGATTTATATGGTAAGAAGTTGTGTCTTAGGCTATGTCTCCACAGCATTTTGTGATCCGTCGGGATCCCCCATGTTATGCGCAGTGCTTGGCGGGGGTCCTGACGGATCATATACAGGCTACCTGCCTGGCAGATGCTCTGTTTAGACATTGGCCGATGCAGGGGTTAACCTACTGCACCTGCATCGGTGGATCGGCTCAGAGCTGTGAGAACAGAGCATCCGCCAGGTAGGTAAAGTGTATGTGATCCGTCTGGACCCCCGCCAAGCACTGTGCTGTACGGATCACAAAACGCTGTGGAGACATAGCATTATAGTCCGAAAAATACGGTTAATGTGAAACTGTACAGAAGCTTCCATAGCCATGTTTTAGCCTTAGACTTCTACAACCCGTAGTGTAGTGAGTGGCCCTTCTGGCCCCTACAGTTCTACTCTCTATGCATACTATATGTGTATATGAGGTCACCAGTTTTGTTTCCAAGGTGAAGGGTTCCGGGTTTATATCCCTTTATGGCTATTATGGAATATATTTGTAATTTTTAGTGCTCAAGTTCATCTTTAGCTTGTTGTTTACCAACACTATGCAAGTAAATCTCTGTAGCCAAGGCTAAACATAGTGATTTGGCTGTTGGCCATCCCAGGAGGCTGAACCGCTGACATTTGGTCAGTATAATAAGTGTAGATTTTATTGATAATTCCAGTTTTCACCTTTGGGTAATGAGATCTTTCTTCATACTTTTATCCCCTTTACCAGGTCTCTCTGATTTGGAGAGTATCCAGCCCTGAGGAGAACTAGAGCAGTACATAAAATCTGATCCAATTACTCTTCTCAGTACACTTATTGAGGAGCCGTGCTGTTATTTAAATGTAACGCTGTGAATTTCTCCTAAATGTTACTTGTCTTCACATTTTCCGATGCTCAGTAATCAATCATGTCTTTACGCATCGCTGACAATACTCGGAGCCATTGAGAGCATTTCAAGTAGACCCGAATTTTCAAAGAGAACCATCAATCACTTTTCTGTGCAGATAGGAAAATGTTGAGTAATAACCTAAAATTAATTTGTATCTTAGATTAGGGGATCTGCAGGAGGGATGTACAGAGGCAAACTGTTTTGGTAGCTTGTCACGTTTAGTTTTAGTCTCGCAGAGTTAATGCTTCAGCAGTCATTCTAATATTATCTGGTTTAAATCTGAGATTTCTCAGCATATTTATTAAATGGTTTGCAATTTTTCGTAATACCTTTTGACCTGAGAGGGGGGTAGAATGACTATGGAACAAGGCAAGCCAGCAGCAACTTACAGGATGCTAGCCAATCACCATGGTGACCTCTAGAGCAGTGGTGGGTAACTGAGTTTATTTAGAGGGCCACAAGTGCGGCCCTCTGCATCACTAAAGGGCCGCACATAACTTTTTCAATCTATACTGACTTGTAAAAGCATTTTTTATAAAAAAAAATTACAGCAGGTATAGCTAAAAGACATTATTTTTCATTTCATACATAACATTTGTTTTAAATGACACTTCAAGCATTAGGGAACAATGTAATGTGGTAATGCATGTTTTGTGTCATATATATCATCAAAGGTTATGTGCCTCATAGATATTATCAAAGCCATTAATTATATTGATGGGGCACATAACCTTTGGTTCTGCAGACAGGTGAGTTGATATGCCCTTTGCATATCCTAACAGTTAGGTTTTGGGGGCCGCAAGTGGAGGACTGAGGGGGGCCGCCAAAGAACGTCCAAAGGGCCGCAAGCGCCCCCCCCCCCCAGCCGCAGGTTGGGCACCTGGGCTCTAGAGAATCAGATTTGTTAACCAATGGAGCCCTCAAAAGATGTTCCCTCAACAGAAGGCTAAAAGTACAGTATGTTCAGATTGTATATGTAATTATAAAGCCCTCCATAGACATTCCAAATCCTTCTCAACTGCTCTGCAGATCGACTGCACATGATGGTGTCATCACGCACGGTCGTGCCGAGAATCAGCCTTGCACCCTTTGCAAAATAGTGCAGTGCAAATACCCGGACCATATACTATCCAGACATTAACCTCTCTAGTGGTTCGCCGATCAAACTGTGCCCGTACCGGGATCGGGCAAAACCGACGTCTCCCTTCCGGCCCCGTGTCTTCGGCGTCATCTGTGTCGCCATAGGGGGCGGCACCATAGACCTCCATGTTAATAGAGGGGGCGCCGCTCTCCTCCCCACACACCGCCGGCGTCTATTTGACGTCGGAGGTGTGTAGAGGGCTGGGCGGAGAGCCCGCAAGCACAGCGGAGTACAGTGTACTCCGCCGTGATTGCCGGTAAAATGAGCTTTTCGTGCCATAAAAAATGGCGCGAAAGCTCAAACCGCCCAGAGGGTTAATGGGAAAAACTGCTGACTGACAGCTACCTCAAGTGTATCTCAGTCCGTCCTGTTGATAGATGGCACCTAGGAACAGGGAAGGGGGAGTGCATTTAGTGATTATAGCAGAGAGGAGAAAAGACGCACCCCTATATAGGGGCAGCATGAATTTTACGTCTCTGAACTGATCACTCCCTGCTCCCTCTCCTCCTAGGTGCCGTCTATTGACATTAGGGAGGGGAAGGTCAGGGTGTGATCAGAGGGAGACACAAAGCTGAGAGACACTGGCTGCAGATAGATGGCCATGAGCGTGCATGGCGCTTGAAGAGGCCATCGATCTGGCCCATATCTACACGTGTGTTCCATGCTTTAAAAGAAGGGAGAGCTGCGAGGGATCAAAACATCTATTAGATTATATGCTTGATCGGGCAGGGTCCTCAACTCCTCCTGTGTTGTAACCTGTGTTATCTTGTGTCGTATCTCCACTCCAATGTGTTGTACAGCGCTGCATAATATATAAGCAATATCGCGGAGAAATCGAGGAGAAATGCATTAATACTGTTTCTGTTCTTTCCAACAGAGCCAAAGTCTGTACTAACTGAGAAATCACCGTGCGTCAGATTTGCAATGCCCCTTTCCCTACGCTATGTTGGGGAAAATCCAACAAAAAGGTAATATGGTTTACAGGATTCTTTGTTTCAAAAGTTGTCATTCTGAGATTTAATATCTGTTAGGGTATGTTCCCACAAAGGCAAGCAGCCGCAGGGCTGAAACGATTTTAATAGCGTGCGCCGATCGTGCGCGATTGCTGACGTGATTGATGTAATTGGTAAGGCGATTTTACACGTCATTTAAAAATAAATAAATTGACCCCTTAAAAAAGAATTGCTACCATAGAGAATGAATAGACGCGATTTTTGATCACAACCACACAAGATCAAAAATTGTGTCCGTTCATGTCTATGGGCGAGATCAGGGCCATTCAACGAAATGGACGCGATAGCAGTGCACATGAGAGCGCTGTGATTAATCGCCTATGTGGGAACCTAGCCTCAGGGCTGTACTGCAAAGCATGTTCACCTGACTCCTACAACTCCTATCTGACCATTGAGTAAGCCTTGGAAGCCTGTATCTATTCATCCACCTCTAGGTGTCCTGAGTCTAATGCTAGCCATACACATGCCGATAAGCGGCCGATTTTAATTTTGACTGACGGGCGTGCGCGCTCGCGCCGTCGGTCAGGTTAAAAAATCGGCCGCTAATCGGCATGTGCCCACATGGGGCGACAGATCCCTGTCGCCCAACTTCTCGGCCGGCCAGAGAACGGACATGTCCTATCTTCTCTGCCCGATGGGAGCCGATGAAAGCCGATGCCATAAGCTGCAATGAAGCGGCGTCTTCATTGCAGCTTATGGCCGGCACACAAAGGGTGCCCTGCCGATTGAAGGGGCCCCACAATGCAACGGGAGGCTAACGTGAAGACGTCATCACGTTAGCCTCCCGGAAAGATATCGGGACTAGTCTGCCTGCACACATCGGCGTGTGTATGGCAGGCTTAAGGGTCAGAATCTTGTAACCCACATCCTCTCACCCGTTATAAGTATCAGTATTTGTTATATTTTAAGGCAATTAAACACACAGGCCGACTACTGGTCCAACCCACCCACCTTTCAAGGTTAAATGGCAACAAATAAGAACTACAATAGTGATAAGCTGCATAGGCAATAGTCAAATTCATGACATCTCTCAAATGATGCTCCAAATATTTAAAGTAAATTAGCAAGTTCGAGATCTCCTGTCCATAATACCCTCATTTGTAATGTGATTTATTGCAAAAGCAATGTGTGTTGTCACGGTGACATCTAGTGGCAGAATGTGAAATTGCAGCTGCAGTGTAATCCTATGAAACAACATTTGCATTGTGAATATTGCATGCACAATGCATGGTACTTTCCATAGAATCTCGAATATTCAAGACTTCGAAGGTATAGAACTATATTCCAGATCTTCACATACTCTCAAAGTGAAAAACGAAGAATTTTTATATTCACGCTGTACACTAAACTACAATATTTGTTGCATGATTGCAACTGTAGTATTGCTTTCTATAAGTTCCGGAATACATATGAATTGGGCTGTGCATGCTGTATGCCATTGTGCGCTAGGCATTTGTTTGTGTTGTAGTAAGAAGTCTGGCAAGTTACTTACATATAGTGTATACTAAATTGTAGCCTGGAAATCAAATGGCCCAGAAATACAAATCAATAAAACGTTTTCTGTATTCTTTTTTCTTTTTGGAGTTTTTCAGTAGCTGTTGCATTTCTACAACTAATACGGAAGCTTTTGCTCGTCAATGTAACAATTTCGTCTTCAAGACATTCTAATACCCATAACGTTCATTGTAATGCAACACAGACACCAACCTCCTCACTGAGTCAGGAATGGATAGTGATGGATGGACCGTAATGGTCTGTTCTGGCTGGACTGCTGTGGTACAGTCACTCTGTGCACGTACCATTCACGTTGTGGCAGAGGAGAGCCTGGAATTTAAATGATGGTGTCCATAGAGAATAAAATAACACAAAACAAATACTATTGTTTCTGATTGGAAAAAAGTGGCCAGCGTTGTAATTTAATTAGCATTGTCCATTCATTGCATTCTTCAAACAGTACATGTAATGCAGATAAGGATAAGATGCTGAACAATCCAAATGGTTATTATCTGTCATCATTATGTAAAAATGTAAACACTTTGAGTCCCTTCCAAAACAAAAGAATGCTGATCTAAAGTTCTTAAGCTAGGCACACACGGGTAGATTTGTAAAAAGATTTGAGTACAATCCATCAACGTGCGCGGTCACGGTGATTGATTGTACTCTAGTCTGCTTACAATCCTACCTGTGTGTGCTTTCCTTCGAGCGTGTTCAATAGAGCCCACTCGAAAGAACTCGATTGAACGGGGTTCCAACATGTTGGAAAACCCTGTTCAATCTCAATTTCTTTGCGTGAAGAAGAATCTTTATGCAAAGTATAGGAACCGTTTCGGCTCTGCCTTCTTCCTCCGGCACAGCTGTCGGCTGTCAGTATGAAGGGGGCGGAGCCAGCACTCTTTACACTGAATCTAGCTGCTGTGCTGGGAGAGGCAGACTGGATGGATTTCTCTGCCCAGCTTTTAGGGTGTTCGGATTCACACGCTGGAATCCCCATTAGATCCCCATTAAACGGCAATCGATGTGCCCATGTTGCACGTGAATTTACCCATGTATGGCTAGCATTACATTCTCTTGTTTTAATTTTTGCTTGCTTGTTGTGGCTCACTAAGTAAAGGTTCTGTAACACAGGCATGTCCAAAGTCTGGCCTGGGGGCCATTTGTGGTAAGTTATTCCACCGGCCTGCAGCCTCAGCCATACAATCAATGATATGCAGAGGTGAACTGTAATGGGCTAACACCATTTTACTACTAGATGAGGGGATGACACTAATCTTTACAAACTGTTCATGGGGTGGGGGTTGTATACATGACTGAAGGACTTTGGTTTGCCCCCCTTCACCCATAAATGGTACAGTCCTAAGTTTACACAGACCTCTATGTGTTGTGCCTGTCTGTTCTATGTGTTGTGCCTGTCTGAGGTTCGATTGACCTCATAATATTGAATTTCCGGTCAATCCAAGGGAAATATTGACCTGTGTATGGCTACGTTTATACCGAGTTGATCGAGATGGCCTAAGATTTTGTCTGCAAAACCCGGAAGAAGAGGTGGCCGCGTTTTGGCCACTAGCAGCTCCATGAACAAGTAGTTGGCCACTAGCGGCAGCTGCGGCCGCTAGTGATCTTTGACAGCCACTGGCGGGACTGCACCGCCCCGTGGCCAGCTTCAACTGTGGGGACATGCCCTTATATGTTCACTCAAAGCCACATACAGTAGACGGTTTGTCTCTGCTGTGTGTGTCAGATTCAGGCAGCCTTTGACAGCTTCCCTTCATCACACGCAGTCAAGGGTTTTTTCTCTGCTGTGTGTGTCAGCCACAGGCAGCCTTTAACATCTTCCCCTTATCTCACACAGCCAAGGGTTTGTCTCTGCTGTGTGTGTCAGCCACAGACAGCCTCTGACAGCTTTCCCTCATCACACACAGCCAAGGGTTTGTCTCTGCTGTGTATGTTAGCCACAGGCAACCTCTAACAGCTTTCCGTCATCACACACAGCCAAGGGTTTGTCTCTGCTGTGTGTGTCAGCCACAGCCTCTGACAGCTTTCCCTCATCACAACAGCCCAGGGTTTTGTACTCTGCTGGTGTGTGTCAGCCACAACAGCAGCCCTGAACCACTTCCCCTTATCCACACACCAACCCAGGGTTTGTCTCATGCTGTGTGTCACCACAAGACAGCCTCTGACCAGCTTCCCTATCACACACAGCCAAGTCTTGTCCTACTGCTGTGTATGTCAGGCCAACAGGCAACCTCTAACACTTTCCCCCGCACCTCCACACACCAGCCAAGGTTGTCCTCTCTGTGTGTGTCAGCCCACAGGCAGCCCGACAAAGCTCATCCCTCATCACACACACGACCAAGGGTCTCTGCTGAGCTATGTCAGCCACAGGCAGCACCTCTGACAACCCTTTACCACACACACCAAGCCCACACCACAGCACCACAGCCCCACAACACAAGCCAAGTTTTTGTCATATGACTGTGTTGTCAGCACCAGCAAGCCTCTAACAGCTTTCCCTCATCACAACATCAGCCAAGGGTTGTCTATGCTGTGTATGTTCCCACAGCAACCTCTAACGCTTCTTTCCCCGCATCACACACAGCCAATCTCTGTTGTGTTTGTCAGCCACAGCAGCTCTGACAGCTTCCCTACAGCCACCCCTATATACAGCATACACCTGTATACAGGGATGCGCCTTATCGACTGAAAGATAGGGTCATATTGCAGTGTATTGCATTATACACAGAATTCACTTTAAATAGTAAATACAGTATGTTTTTAAGGCCAAATCATAGTATATGCATATTCATTTATTTATACTTTTCAGTCTCATATATCATATATCTCTTAAATCAGACAGTCTCGTAATGCAATTGGCCGTGACCAGCAGAGCCAAAATGTAGAGATGTTTTGTTCCTATGAGTTCTTAAAGTATATTTTTTTCTCAATCCTCCTTTGGTCAGGTCAGAATTATCTCATTTTGGCTTATCCGCCCCGACTCTATCACAGAAGCTGCCAGCAGGACCAAGTGAGAGGAACAAGTCAGCAGGGAGCCGGACAGATGTGAAAGCTGATTTACAGAAACTCCACTTGAACACACAATCTTTAAAAGATCTGAAAACAGATGTATCACCTTCAAAGGGTGAGCATGGTGCTCGAAATCTGTTCAAACTGTCCAACATTATACGCTGAAAGAGATCAGGTTGTCCTGTGTGGGTGTTTTGACTTAGTGCTATGCTAGGAGATTTTAAGTAAAACCTTAGCAGCTGAGATGACATATTTAATTCAGTAGAACAGGCAACTAGCAGCAGAGTCTGAAAGTGAATGTACTATATACAGTACAGGCCAAAAAAATGGACAGACCTTCTCATTCAATGTGTTTTCTTTATTTCATGACCATTTACATTGGTAGGTTCTCACTGAAGGCATCAAAACTATGAATGAACACGTGGAGTTATGTACTTTACAAAAAAGGTGAAATAGCTGAAAACATGTTTTATATTCTAGTTTCTTCAAAATAGCCACTAGTGATGGCCGAACTGCCCGCAAGGCGGAAAGTTCAGCCGCGAACAAGCATGTTCACACTCCTTCTCGCCAGCACACAGTACGGGTGTTCAACCCGCCCTGTTTGCCACTGAGAATGAGCCCTCTATTCTTCCTCCGGTGGGATCATATGCAGCGAGATCCCGCCGCAGGAAGAATGTTTTCACTGAAGACCGGGTGGAGAACCCGGTCTTTCAGTGAAAAAACGGCTCGCAAACCCGGATGTGACGTCACTGGTTAGCATAACCAGGAACTATGCGTTCTGGATTTTCATCTGGATTTTCGGATTCAAATTCCCCGCCCGGAGGCGGGGAATTTGAAACTGTCTGCAGACGGCGGACTTTTTTAACCGCCCTAGCGTTATGGACGGCAGCACCTCGTCCAGCGCTCCAACTGCTACTATCGCACTGGACGAGGTGCTGCCGTCCAGTACAATGCGGGGCTCTGGGAGAGCGCATACTCACGCTGTGCTGTGTCCCCTTCATGCGACATGGCTGCTCGGCTGCTCGTGTCTTCCCCCCCCCCGCTCCGAGTGACGTTATGACGTCACTCGGGGAGGCGGCGGGAGATTTGTTCAGTAAATAGCATGAAAGCAGTTTTCTATGTAGAAAACTGCTTTCAAACTCCCCCTATGTACTAAATATCGCCAGAATAAAGTCCCTGATGCCCCAGATGTGCCCATTTGCAGTAACCCTCTCTAACCTGGTGTGATTTTATCACACCAGGTTAGTGAGGGTTACGTACAAATGGGAACATCTGGGGCACCAGAGACTTTTTATTTTGGCGATATTTAGTACATAGCAGCATAGTTTTGTGTCCTAATTTTTGTGGGGTTTTTTTCATTATTTTTCTTAAAAAATTTTATTTTTATTTTACATAATTGTGTGTTTCAAACATTATTAAGGATGTCTATTAGACCCTTGTACGGACATATTTGGGGAAGTTACAGGCCTACGACATAAAGAAAAATTTACCATTGAAGTCTATGGTGCACTTTTGGTACAGAAATCTGGACCTCAGCAGTGCGCTAGGGAGGTTAAAAGTCTGATCCGCCCGTTTGCGGATGGACATGGCCGAAGTTCGGCCATCACTAATAGCCACCATTTGCTCCAAAAACAGCTTGGCACACTCTTGGCATTCTCTTGAACTTTAACAGGTAGTCATCTGAAATGGTTGTCACGTCACAGGGGTGAAGCCTTATCAGGGTTATTTTGTGGATTTTCATGCCTTATAAATGGGGTGGGGACCAGCAGTTGTGTTGTGCAGAAGTCAGGTTACTACACAGCCGACAGCCCATTTAGGCAACTGTTAAAATTCATATTAAGAACCAAACAGCTAACTAGTGGCCATCATTACTTTAAGAAATGAAGGTCAGTCAGTCTGGAAAATTGCAAAAACTTTAAATGTGTCCCCAAGTGGAGGCCACCTTTAATGTTCCATAGACAAAACAGAAAATAAATAAAATTTGCTCCTCTTACTAGAACCAATGTTGGAAAATGTTTCTAACTATTCTTGTTCTGATGACAATTAATATTTGCTCACTTATCACCTGGGCAAAATGTCAACTAGGATGAATAGAGAGGGTACCATACTTTTCACTGTATAAGATGCAATTTTCCTAGAGGGGAAAACATCTGTGTCCTATAGAGCAAATATACAGCATATTCCAGTTACTTGTTTAGAGTAAACAATGCAATAACTTCTATACAAGCGCATTTGTAATGTACTTTTGATGCAAATACTGTATTTTTTTTACTTTAAAATGCTCTGGAGTATAGTACCCATCCTATACTTTGGAGCGGCTGATGGGTGAAAAATTGTTCGGCTTCCTCCTCCTCGGCTGGCCAGAGTGAGGGGGGGGGGGCTTCCACATCCATCGGGACCCCCTCCTAAGTGGAGTGCTGTGTGGGGATCCCAACAGAGCACTTTACCTGCTCCGCAGATGCTGTGTTCAGAGGTTCAATGTACTCCACTACGTTCAGCCCTGCATTGGCGGAACGGCTCAGCATTGAACACAGCATGCGCCGAGCAATGTGCTTAGCGGAGGGGGTCCCAACAGATGTGGATCTGGAGCTTCCATGGATCTAGCCCTGACTGGCTGAGCTGTGTCTGAGGTTGGCATCTTGTGCCCAACTCCCATACAGTGTAAATCATGGGTTCTCGGAAGTGACGTCATGAAGTGTCACTTCATGTATTTAGAGCGCAAAAGTTCCGGCTGAAAATGATTGTTGGCAGCAGCTTTCAGTGAACACAGAGACCCCTGTGAAATGATCATTTGACCCCCAAGGGGGTCCCGACCTACAGGTTGAGAGCCACTGCACTGTCTATGAGTTTGGATTATCAACCCAGCTCACAATCAGTTAACACAGAAACGGAGGAAAGAACCGCCCACAGGCAGATCTCTCCTTTGCAGTGTGTTCAGTGATAACACTACTCGGCTCTGTCTTTGTGTGAAAGCTTGTGAGTAAGTGCAGTTTTCACACACAGGCAGAGATAGATGAAAGAGATGCCGACTGGCAGCTTAGGGTTACATTTAAACATTTTACATTTTCGATTTTAAAATATGTTCAGAACTGTGCTCGTTATTGATAATGTTTATCTGGAGGTCTGCATGGTAAACGCTACATTTTTATATAAGCACAGCACGTAACAGAATCTAATTAAGATTAACAACATATGCTTTATGCTTACAGTGTGAAAATACTGTGTCTGTATCTAATCTAAGGGACCGACAATGTGTTATGTATAAATATATAGTAATAAAGTAGTACTGTGCACATACAGCGATGTTCCCCCTAGCCCAGGGGTGGGCAAACTTTTTGACTCATGGGCCACATCTGCTTCTTACATTTGATAAAGGGGCCCAGAGCCCTGTAGTGGCCGACCCACCATAGGTGTGCAAATTCCATGCATCGCTGGCATCACTAATGATGGCAGTGATGAGTGATACCCTGTTTCTCCGATGATAAGGCACTGTCTTATATTTTTTTTAAACGCCAAAATATGCCCTAGGCCTTAT
>CM070037.1:108511995-108525336 GCA_036250615.1 Ptychadena robeensis | reverse complement strand
TATTTGATGGGGATGGCTTATCATAGGGGAAACTGGATAGATAATGTGTGACAGGGACATTGTTATATTTTTACATTTCTTTTTCATTTTAAAATAAAATGCTCATTCATTGCAATGAGCAGAGTTAATTCCTAGAGACTGCCTGTTGTCACAATGAGGATGCACCCACAGTGTGATCACAACACTGCACCTAAGGTAACGTTTGGACACCTCTATGCACTCAATGCAGAGAACAAACGGAGGGGAGCATCTTTTCAACCAGGTGAAAAAGTGCTAGATTCAAAAAGGGCTAGATTCAACCCCCGGGCCTTAGTTTGCCCTTCCCTGCCCTAGATCCTTTGATATCAAGACAAATGATAAACTGGCATACTCGGTTTCTTATAGAAGTGAGTAAATCAACAGAAAATGAACAAAATATTTAAACATACCACCATAATAAAGCTTACACATTATACTATTCGTATAATGTTATTTAGGATCCAGGTCAATAAGATTTATAATCACTCTGAACAGCACTTTCATTCCCAGTTTCCCAATCACAGTGTAGCATCTGGTGTTGCAAAATAGCAGAATTTAATTGGCAGTATAAGTATTCCACACAGGCAAATGTAGATATTAATATTCTATTGTCTTCCCCAAATGTAGGAAGTTCAGGACAAGAGCCAACAAAACTGGTTTTATGTGTGGTCAAATGTGCATTGATAGGCAATCCCCTGAAGTTTATTTAAGGAATATGTGAAGCATTTTTCACATGCAGATAAGTGTTTCCACATCTCAGGGTAGAAATGATTCTCATTCTGCTTTTATTTTGTTCTATTTAGTGATGAAACAGTCATTGACAGAAATGCATGAAAAAACCCCGATCAGTAATCGATCAGTCCAAATGGAACGAAAGTGTTTAACTGTAAATATCTGCTTCATGCCACTGCTTGCAGGTAAGTCTGTCTTGTCACAATTAAGGAACAGAAGTGTCCAACAGTAAACAACTTTTCTAAGTTCTCTATAACATTAACAGTCAACAAGACAATAAAACAAAACAAAAGTAGGCTAATACCTCGAATTTCCTGGTACATTGAGGTGCAAAACAGAAAGTGGGTACAGCTTAAATTTCCACTTAATCTAAGCGTGATGGTCGGTCGGCCAAACAATTGGGTGCTGGTCTAAAGCTTAAAGGGCCAAAATCAGCTGCCAAATCGATCTTAGCCATTATGGACACGTACCGTAATTCTTAGATTGGTCTAATACTTTAGACAGGGGCAAGTGTACGGGTATGACACAGAGCCTGTCTTCCGCTGCAGCACTCTCTCCCTGACCAGGGGGAGCTAGCAGCTCCTCCTTCTCCCTTTGGGCTGTTTTAGTGAGTAGAGGCTCATGGCCGGGGTCCCTAGATGCTGTCCGCCGCATCCCTCTAGCTGCTCGGGCAATGTTGTTGGCCCTAGGGGGACCCAACAGACAGCGCTGGCACACAAATGGCAATTGTAACCAGATTTTTTGGCTGTTTAGATTGTGACCCGAATTTTTGGCCGATCGACCGTGCATGATGACGTCATCATGTGCGGTTGATCAGCCAAAAATTCGGGTCACAATCTAAACGTGTCTGGGGGGTCTTTACTAATACACAATCTCAGGAAAAACAGAAAAAGACTTTCTATGTACATATATCACTTTCAAGGCCATAACAATCATTTGTAATCATGTAAAAAATCGAGAACCCATGTGTGAACAACAAAATACTTTTAATGTATATACCTATGTATATTACATTGTAAAACCATGTTAAGGGTTTGTCTCCATTTGGCGTCATGAACACACCAGCGTGATGGTTCCATGGCGCCCAATGGGGTTGCGGGTCATTGGTGCATCCATTGAAAAGCGGTGTCATTGGGAAGAAGTGTTGCTGGTGGTGATGCACTTTTAGAGACGAGCACACATGCCAGAATTATCTGAGATATATTTGGCAAAGCCCTCCCAAGTCCTCACATCCTGGCTTCACTAATGATGCAGTAGACATGCGGCCGGAGCAAAGTGGGCGCAACACTTAACCTCCCTAGAGCACTGCTGAGGTACAGATTTCTGCACCAAAAGGCGCACCATAGACTTTAATGGAAAAAAAGTTTTTTACATTGTAAGCCTGTAATTTTCCAAAGTCTGTCCATACAGGAGTCTGGTGACATCTTGAATATAATAACATGTTCAGATGCTTTGTTAATAACTCACATTATCACATAATGAAGATTTCAATTATTCTCTTTTAGGTAAATTACTAGATGGCAGTGCAGATGTGCCAGGTTACATAGGAGAGCATGGGGAGGTGGGGTGGGTCTGATCGCGTGACCTGCCCTTCATTAGATCGGAGACACCCGGAGCATGAGTTGGCTCTCTTGTCTCCGATCTCTGCATGGCGAACCCATCTCGTCCAGTTCCGTTCTTACAGATCAAGATCTGGGACGAGCTTGGATCGTCGGAACGGCAGTGGGTTTAACAGATAACCTAGAGGTGCACCGATTGCAAATTTCTTGGCCGTTCCCGATTTGCCTATTTTACAGTAAGGGGGACCTGCCGATTCTGTTTTTGGTTGCCGGATTCCGATTTTTGAGTTTTTGTTTGTAAATCACGGCCCAATGTCCATTACTATCCCCTCCGAAGCAGGGTCCCCATCATATGGCAATTGTGTTCAATTCATTGCATCATTGATTACCGTTCGACTGACCCCGATCATCACCACGGGTGACCACACCACGCTGTGATTGATCGCAGTTGATTGCACGGAAATCTAACCTGTTATTCTCAGTTTACAGGATTAGGCTAGGTGATCGCACATATGACGCAACTAATCGCCAAACTATCGTTTTCACACTTTGCATTTAGTTGCGTCACCATGTTTGCGATCCAATGTTTGTTGATCACTGGATTGCTCTCTCTCGTCTTTCTTCTTTTTCCTCTTTCTCTCTCTTCAATATAGGATATGTTATCAATATATATGAATGCAATAAATATTACATCATCAATACCATGACCGAGAATAAAGTTACACTGTCATACCAGCCAGGTTTTCAACCTTCTAAGCACTTTAGATGTTGGCACTGATGCCATTATTCTAATAATTGGTTTACGTGTATGACTGTCTTCCCCATCAATTTGCCCCAAATTGCAGACTAAACTTGTAATAGTAATGCTAAGTTACAGATTTTCACATGTACTTGCAGAAATCCGTCCCTGCAAACCTTTTTAGCTCTTAGTGGCATCTTGATCCGTGGCAGCTGCTTTTTTCCTCCTCCAGGGGATTTGTGCTGAAAAGCAATAATTACGTGGATTCCAATCAATTGTAAAACTTATGGATGTTGACAGAATGAGCCTGATGTTCATGGTGGCTTTACGTAATGTAGAATGGAAAGCTTTTATTATTAATAGGAGGAAATGAACACTGCAGTCGATAAAGATATGGCGATCATTTTATGTCTCCGAATCTTTTCTGTTATTATCCTATGGGGTGCTTGTGCTCTAAATATATTTGGCATGCATATACCCTAAAGGGATGTACACTGATCGTGTGGTTGTTCTCACCCTTTCGCGGCTGACTGGCATAAGAAATCCACAGGTTTTCCTTTATTTTGTCTGTATGAATCATGTCTCTCTCTCGGGAGCACACGACTCTGCTTCACAGCCCATCCCCCTGTATGATTGGTTAGAGAGGCAGCAGAGGGCGTGCCTCCCTAGAACAGTCCCTGGCTGGCTGCCAGGAATGTATCCAGTGTTCCCGGCTGCGTGCAGAGGCTTCCAGCCGAGCACATAGACTCATGTCCCGATATGGGCCGATCATATCAAATATCGGCCGATTCTGGTCTCTGGCCGGGCAATCGGTGCATCCCTACAGATAACTCCGTGAAATGTAAACAAACTTGGGCGGCAGCACCACCGTGTGGACCTTCTTTTTTTTTTTTTACCGGAGATAGGAAAATTTCACTTTGAAAATCCACTATCTGGCTTTGCAAGTAGCTGCTGCATTTCCCACCCTCGGCTTATACCCGAGTCATTAGGTTTTCCCAGTCTTTGTAGATAAAATTAGGCACCTCAGCTTATATACACGTTGGCTTATACTCGAGTATATACGGTAGCAAAATAGAAACCACTGACTTGCTCTGAGCATTTAAATAACCGTTAAAGAGTCTATGTATTCTGTCGCATAATATCTGCAGTACATAAAGTCACGAAGGTCAGTTTCAGAACAGCAATTACAATATCCTCCAAAGACTCCACATTGCAAATACAATTATATGGAAAGTCCACATACTTTTTCATGCTGCAGCTAAAAGAACAACTTTAGCTGGGAAGGGAGTCTCAAATAGACTGCAGGTTCTTTTGTATGCCTACGCTAGTGGCTGATGAGATCTTAACTTTCAATGGCAGAGTCTTGTTAACATTTTTAATTCATTTATTCCGTTTGCTGCACTACCTGCTGCTGAGCCCGCAGCTTCATTATACACGTTCGTTTTCCAGGCAGCGCCACTACCAAATTAAAGGAGTTCCAGACTGATTGATAGAATTAGTTATACCACAGGCTGTACCTGTCAGCTTCCTGTTCAGACACTTTATTAACAGGAGAAGTGATACCACTATTGGTACTGACACAGTATTAGCTGTCACCTTTATCCCAAGCTGTCACTTCTCTCTGAAAATGAGCACTTCTCACTGAAAATTAGTTCCACTCATCCTGTACATGAGTGGGATTCTTACCTTTACCGCGTGCGAGCTTTAATAGCTGAGTCAGGCACACTGTCACAATATAGATCATCTTTTGGAGAATCTGAATAATATATAATAGGTTGGCTTTTTTATGAATACTGTCATGTGCTGTCATACTGTTTAATGAACTCCTTTAATTCTAACACAGTTAAAGGAACCCTGTCTTGAGGCAACCACAGAAGGTTGCCTTTTTAAATTTGCCTTAGGGTCCCCACACAGATCCCTGTCCCCCCAAAGCTTGGTCGGCCAGAGAACTGACATGTTCGTAAATCTCTGGCCGGCACATAAAGGGTGCCCGCCGATACTCTGAGCAATGGAGAGCAGCGTGATGACATCATCACGTTCCTCTCCACAGCTCATTTTTCGGTCCCCACTCGCTATTTGTGTGGGGACCTTTATGCCAGTGGTTCCCAACCTTTTTTTCTTGCTTCTGTCCCAGACAAGCCCCCCCCCCCCATTGCTACCCAAATACACACATTTTTTCTGGAAGTGATGCCACAACGCTCCCCCCATGGGGTAACATCCCCTCCCTCCTAACTTGCATGCACAGAACCCATCTTTATATCTCCAGCAATTGTGGGGATACCATGTTCAGGGGATTTGTAATAAACCTCCCTAGTGGTCAGCCACTACCACTCCGTTTTTAACCTCCTGGATGTTTGGCCCGAGTTAACTATGGAAAAACTTGCCTGTCCGCTGGATTCCCCCACCGATCGGGAGCATCAGCATGTATGCCTATGCTTCCAGGTCTGCCCCCGATCACGTCACCGGTGAGGCAAAGGGGGCGGGGGTAGGCGATGCCTACAGATGAGAGCACAGCAGGTAAGTATATTGTTTTAAGATTTTGAACGACTTGGTCTCAGCTCTGATGTAAGGGAGGGGGAGGAATGGTGGACACACGCTGCAGGTCATTTTGGTTCCATTCAACCTTCATGCATTGCCATTTTGTGGTGTCTGGCGCTGTACAGCATATACATGGTGCAGATGCAGAATCACCTATTAACTCGATGCACATCATTGTCCTGAGGAAGCCCAGTGAACAGGGCGAAACATGTTGGCAGTTAATTTATAAAAGAATGCATCTAACTCTATAACCTCGCTGTGATTTTTAAGTATATTAAAATTGTGTTTGTATGTCATCTTGATTATTTGTGCATTTTTTTCCTGGTTTGAGTCTGCCAACTAAAAGTCCCACTTTAAGGGTAATTTTGGTTGAATTTAGTAAGTATAAATGTTATTTAATTTTTTGAGGTGTTTTTTGGTTTCTTAGTTTAGGTGCGCTTTAAGGTGGTCAGGTAGGTGACAAGATTTTTTTTTTTAGTATATCATAATAGTGTGACACAGTGGCCCCAAGATCACCTGTGTCACTGGGCAGAGTGCTGGATGGGAGATATGTTGGACCACGATATCTCAGATTCCCATTCTGAGGTAGAACCAGCACTGTTATTATTTGCGAGGAACTCCTATGTTCCTTTGCTGTTTTCTTAATTCTGTTCTGGGGCTGGTTTTACTGGGAATCTGTAAGAGCAGGGTGGGTCCAGTATTTCCAGAGGCTCAGAAGCCCATTAGAACACCTGGTGCACAGTGTCAGGGGCTGGTGTGTGAGAGACAGTCTCTTGGATCAGAAAGAGCCAGCTTTGCTTTGCTTGTTTAGCCAGGAGACTATTATTATGAACATTTTATGTTGCCGCTGATGACCCCTGTGAGAGCATCTCCTTTGGTGTGAACATTTGTTGCTCTAATAAACATGGGCAGGAGCCCTAAAGAAAGGACTGTCTGTGTGGAGTCGCCTCATTGGGAGCACCATTTGCAGCTAAATCCCCACAATAGCAACACATAAATTTTCTGAAATGCATTTACTGTATATACTCATGTATAAGCCGAGTTTTTCACCCCCCAAAAAATGGGCAGAAAATGCTCCCCTCGGCTTATACGCGAGTCAGTCAAGGGCCCATTCACCTCAGCTGAATTTCCATGCTGAATGCTTCAGGCAGGGAGAGCTTTGCTCTTCAGAGGCATGTGCTATGAGCTCCCTGTTTCCGAAAGACAGCTGATCCATGTAAACAAACTCCACACTACCACCTGGTGGCCGGTTACTAGTACACATACAACACTCCATAGCCTATGATTGAAAAATTAAAATAGGTTTCCATTCCATTTAGTCTTCCCAATAATAATAATAATAAAAATGGAAATTTATTTTCATGTTTAAATCATAAGAATTGCCCATCCTGTAATAATAATAATCCTGTGTTCTCTTAAATGAATGGAGGGTGTGGCACTAAGATTAATCCTGATTAATTTCTAGGGGCAGCGGTGCTTTCTCTATATTTTTCTTACTTAGAAAACTCCACTATCTGACTTTGCATTTTCCACCCTTGGCTTATACTCGAGTCAATAAATTTTTCCAGTTTTTGTAGATAAAATTATGTACATCGGCTTATACTCGGGTCGTCTTATACTCCAGTATATACGGTACTTAAAATGCAGTTTAAAAACATTTTTTTGATGAAAATGGCATGTTCCCATCTTGTGTCACATGCTCTAATATAATTGGAGAGCAGTGCTGTACAAATTGTTAATAACCGTGTCTCTGTCTTTCTCTTTTTATAGGAGATCTGGCGGTCACAGGCCGGTTACACGAGAACTCAGATACAATATTAGATAGTTATGTGTCTTTGGCCATCAACTCCCCTCTACTGTCACAACAGCAAAGACACGAGCTCAATCCATTAATTATTCACATTCTTTCAGCCACTTCGCTCCCCTCAATGCCAACTCCGATCAGCTTGTTACAGGTAATATTCATACTATGACAGTATTTTACATTACACCGTTAAGGCCCCCATACACCTTACAATATTTCCATACAATTTGTGTACAATCAAATTTTGTTCTACCAGAAACCATGTAATATGAGGACCTTTCTAATCCTTCCAATCACTCTGTATTCTATCAGGGAGGACCCGCCACTATACAGTTGTTGGTAGATCTAATGGAAATTGTATGGATCGATCTTAAGGTGTATGGGGGGCTTGAGACAGTTAGGGGTAATGACTCTGTACTGTGCTGCCTAATATGTTTATGTAAATATAATTGTATGAGTTTATAAGAATGATTGAATTTGCTCTGAACTGAGAAAAGTTTGAATAATAAGTCTCTTATATTGTTGTTAAGTGAGTTTTTCTGCCTGTACCTGTAACAGGTAAGCAGGGGCTCGGAGCTACCACTTTTGCTTAAAAAAAAATGTACTCCAAACTACACTCTGCTAGGCCAGTGGTGGGCAACTGAGTTAATATGGAGGGCCACAAGTGTTGCCCTCGGCATCACTAAAGGGCCGCACATAACATTTTCAATCTATACTGACTTGTATAAGCATTTTTAATGAAAAATAATAAATAAAAATTGAAAGCAGGCAGAGCTAGAAGACATTATGTTTCATTTTTTTAATAACAAAATTTGTTTTATATTATACTTCAAGCTTTAGGGAACACTGTAGTATGGTAATGCACATTTTGTGTCATCAAAGGTGTGACGAATACCCTGCCCCGGGCCAGCCTGACGCAAGTTACGTAGAGCCCGCGAGATGAGGTATGGGTCACTGGGTTACCGAGCCTGACGTTCCGTCCTCCTGGAGGGAGTACACAAGGTCAACTTAGTACCGTTTTCCACAGCCTCTCTCTGTCACGCCTGCACAGAGAGGGTCACCGGCTGAGCGAGCCTTTCACTGACCCAGTAAACAGCGGAAGCTCAGCCCCGGAAAAACCTGCCACCAGCTTCGGGTTTAATACAAGCCCTGTCCGCTGGGGGTTATATCGGGTGCGAAAGCTCACCCAAGGTAGCTTATTCTAGGCCAAACACGGACGTAGGGATTCGTGATCAAGGCACCAGATCAAACACAGGATTAAATTGTATATTTAATCGCCTTAAAGCGGACCTACCACCAGGAATCTATGTTTTCATGAATGGCACTAGAAGTGCGCCAATAATAGGGAGGAATCAGTGAAAAACCAAAAAACTTACCTGTAATGAGCAATTTAGGAATATAACAGCCATTCCTCTTCACTTCCTGGTTAATGGCTCAAGCAGAACCTGGCACCACGTCCACACAGCACGTGATTTTTCAGTGAGGTGCTTGGAAATTCCATAAGATCACTGAACCCCCCAGTGGCCACCGCGATATTGCAACCACCATTGTTTCATGTGTTGGCTACACACTGAAAATCACGGGCAGCTGTGACGTGGTGCCGGTTTTGCTGAGCCCATTAACCAGGAGTGAGAGGAATGGCTGATTATATTCCTAAATTGCTCATTACAGGTACGTTTTTGGGTTTTTTCCTGCATTCCTCCCTATTATTGGCACTTCTAAGTGCCATTCTGAAAATATAGATTTCCTGGTGGTAGGTCCCTCTTTAAGGCACACTAGACAAACACAATCCATACACAAATTTATATGTGGTCTGAGGTTACAATACAAGGGATATGGTACAAAGATAGAGAACAATGTTAGTTACCGCGCTAGAGTCCTTTGGTGGTTGGATTAGTTGTCAATGATTGATGAAAGTCCAATGGAAGATGAAGTCCGTGCTGAAACACATGGGAGGTAGTGAAAACAGCTGGGCTCTGGTCAATGTCCAACACCTCACTAGTGACCCCCTTGGAAGAAGACACTGGGCGCTTGCCAGGTCCAACTCTTAACTGCAACTGGCCCCTCCCCTCTCCACCCCTGGAAGGTGTTGTCTTACTCCCCTTCCCTAATCCTGCCACAAAAACTTTAACACCAATTGTGGCCCAACCTCTAGTTCTAGATGTCCCGAGAGAGGTACTAGGACCAACGCGACGTCTAGGTTCTGGCTACCCGTAAAGTCCAATGCGGTCAGTTATGTGGTTGCTGGGGGGATTAGCAATATCTGTTCCTGGGTTCCTGCTCCGCACCAGACTACCATGGTTCTGTTCATCTTGTGCCCCCCGATCGCAGAAACATATTTGGTGTATCTCTGCGATGGTGGCCCGTTCATAATTCTCGAGAAACCCATGGTCCTGGATGTCTGGGGTATGCCAGAATTTGGCCAGTAGATGTGGCTCCCTACTGTGAGGCAGGAAGATGGACAAGCTGACTAGAAGCAGGGTAAACAAACTGCCCTTTGAGAGGCTTGGCCACCTGGGGATATTGTCACCTTTGCTATCTACAATTAGCCATATGCTCCAGAACTTTCATGAAAGGTGAACTGGAAGTTGAATTGAACAAAGGAATATGACCTTGGTTGAACAAGATGGCGGTCATATTCTCACACATCCAACATGGCTGCCGACATTCCTCACACCTCCCTCATTTAGAGGGCGCCAGGGGGCAGCACTGTCCGTGTTCCCCCCGTGCGCCCGTCCAGGCCCTCTCCTCCTGGAGAGCCCATCTGCGTTCCCATGGTCCCGACCCTTCCTGTGGCGAATGGTCAGTTGATGATTGCTGGAGCGCGAGGCTCCAACGTAGCGCCTACCATTTGTCCCTGATACAATCCCTAACCAGCTGAGGGGTTGTGGTCGGTCTCCACAGTGAGCATCGCCCGTATAAATACTGCGCAACCGTTGAAGTGCCCAGACAATGGCCAGGCCTCCTTCTCCACGTGGAGTAGGCCACTTCCCTCGGCAAGAGCTTCCGGCTCGGTACAAAACAGGATGTTCCTGGCCTGTAGTGTCAACCTGGCTAAGCACAGCACCGAGGCCGAAATCACTGGCGTCATCTGTACTATAACGGCCGCCTGAAGTCGGCTGCCTGTTACAGGAAGGCTTTGAAAGGGCGGCCTTCAGTCGCGTGAAAGCTGTCTCACAGTCATTTGTCCAATTGACTGCAGAGGGCATTTTCTTCTTGGTGAGTCTGTCAGGGGCTTAGCCAGGCTACTATAATATCCGGCGTGTGCCTAGGAGGACATCACCTGTTTCTTGGTCCTGGGGTGGGCCACGATGCAATGGCATCCACCTTCCCAGGCTCTGGCTTCAGAGTCCCCCACCTACCCGGTTCCCAGATAATGAACCTCGCTCATGCCCAACTGGCACTTTTCCGCCTTATGGTCAAGCCTGCCTGGCAGATCCCCTGAGCACCTGCGACAAGTGGTTCAGGTGATCCTCCCATGTGGGACTGAAGATGGCAATGTCATCACGTACGCAGCCGCAATACCCTTCAGTCCCTTCAGCAGTGTGTTGACCATGCGCTGAAAAGTGGCAGGGGCATTCTTCATGCCGACGGCATCACAGTGAACTCGTACAGCCCAAAGGGTGTAATAACAGCGGAACGTTCCCGCGCCTCACTGGTCAGGGGAATTTGCCAGTACCCCCGGCTCAGATCCATGATGGTCAGGTACTTGGCCCCGGCCAACTGATCGGCAGATCATCGATGCATGGCATTGGGTAGGCATCGGTGACCGAGACGCATTGAGTCCCCTATATCAACGCAGAACCGGGTGGTCCGTCCTTCTTAGGTACGAGGACTACGGGGAGGCCCAAGCCACTGTTGGAGGCCTGGATGACCTCCAGCTGCAGCATCTCGTCGATCTCCCGGCGCATGTGCTGCTGCACCTCCAGGAGACCGATATGCCGTCCGCCGGATCGGGTGGTGGTCCCGGGTGTCCACGTGGTGGACAGCTACTCTGTTCTTCCGGCTGCCGGCTGGCAGCTAAACACCTCCTGGAAGGGGTGAAGGGTGGCCCACAGCTGGGACCGTTGGCCCTCTAATACTGTTGGCCCACCTCCACATCCTCGGGGACCCACCCGCCAGAGGGTTTTCCTCCTCCCCCTCCTCCGGAGGTTGCAGACTGGAAGGGCTCAATGCCTCCCTCTCAATATGGGCCTTCATCATGTTCACATGGAAGGCCTTCTGTCCTTCCTCGGCCGTGGTCCAGGGCCTAGGTACGTAACGGAGTTGAGGCACTTGTGCACCACATATGGGCCTTCCTAGGCCGCCTGAAGCTGGTCTTGTGGTACAGGGACCAGTACCCTTACCTTTTGACCCACTGGTAGGTCCTTTTTCACACACATTTGGTCATACCAACGCTTCTGGTCGGCCTGGCCCGCTCCATTTCTCGTGCACCAGCTGCGACCTGCATCTTGTCCCTGCGCCCTGCATCTTGTCCCGAAGCGCATGACATACTCGATGACTGAAACCCCAGGGGTGGCTACATCCCCCTCCCAGGCTCTTTCATTCAACACCAGAGCCCAGGGGCCCTCCGTACACGTCGCCCATATAGGAGCTCGCGAAGGGGAGAACCCCTGGAGGCCTGGGGACCTCTCGGTAGGGCAACAGCAGTGTGGGAGTACCGCTCCCAGTCCACGCCTGTGGGATCGACCAACATCTTGAGCATCTGCTTTAGGGTGCCATTAAACCGTTCACACAGGCCTTGGTCTGTGGGTGGTACGGGCTGGTCACCAGATGTTGAAAACCTGAGTTTGCCTACAGAGACTCCATTAATTGTGACATGACATCGGTGAGGCATTTCCTGGAGAAAATCTCAGCAAGGCAGTGGCCACCTTGTCAGCCCGAGGACGACAAGGCCATTGCCTCTGGGTACCAGAGTGGCAAAATCTATTACCGTCAATATGAAGCGTTTCCCCAGAGCTGCTAGGAATGGACAGCGGTCCAATGATATCCACAGCTACCCTCTGAAAGGCTCGTTCAATGATTGGCAAGCGTTACTAGTGGGGCTTTGGGGCACTTCCCCGCCTTTCCCACCCGCTGCAGACGTCACTGAACTGTATTAGGCACTCACATCGGTCCCCATCTTTGGCCAGTCCCAATGCTGGGCAATCTGGCCCTCGTTTTAGCAATCCACCCTAGCTGTCCAGCATCGGAAGCTCATGCGCCACCCGCCAACAACTCTGCCTAAACGGATAGGGGACCACCAACTGTCGGTCCTAGGCCATACCTCCGAGAGTCCCTGCTGGACCTGAACCCGGCACACAGCCGTCCTTGTCACCGACCATGCCGCTCCAAGGTCTGAATCCAAAAGAGGCTCGCCCCCTTTCCTCAGAGCGTCTAGGCTGGCGTCAGCCATTACCGCCACCTGAAATTCCTTACCACCGGATTGGCCGAATGGTTGAGACTGCCACATCCTCTGTAAGTCCCCGAAACCTGTCCTCTGGAAAGCCCATCTGCCTCGGCGACATGGTCGGGGAGGGGAAGCCTGCAGACCCGTGGGCGCCCCACTGCCACTGCGTGTGACAACTGCCTATGGCGGCGGTCACTGTGGGCAGTGCCTGCTTCCCCTCAGCTTCCAACCAAGCCGCCGATCCAGAGGAACTAACCTGGCCCTCTGAGACATCCCAGTACGGAGGAGCCCTGCACTAAGGCCTTACCGGGGTCGAGCCCTGACCTCATTTGTAATCATCCTCCTCCCAGCTCCTCTGCCCCCCGGCCTGTCCCCTCAGTCCGTCACACTAGCGGACAACAGTCACAGCCGGCATGCATGGTCACACCCTGGGGCCTCAGCCAGCTGGCAGGATAGCCCCTCCCCATCGGGGGGGGGGGGGGAAGAAGGTACACAATACATCCCCCACCCCACATCCCCTACACAGGTATGCTAGGTACATCACAGTAGCACAGGGTTAAGG
>CM070037.1:108474170-108488783 GCA_036250615.1 Ptychadena robeensis | reverse complement strand
GTGGACTAGGGCTTTGGCCCACCTCCAGGCAGTCCTAGACCTTCAGGTTTTTGTAGACATTTAAATTGGGATGTTGGTCGGCCTCACTATTTTGAACCGTTTTGATCCATTTTCTATATAGGTTAAAGAATGTTATAATTTGTTCTCTTCTAATGTAATGCAGCCAATCCCAGCCTTAGCTGTGATGCAGAATTCAGGAGAACCAATCATCTGCAAGGGATTTATTCCTGGTGAGCTCACAGATCACAGCTTGAAGTGGACAGACAACATCATCCCACGTCACAACATGGAGCGCACAACATTTCAGCAGCTGAGAGGGAAAGACTTTGAGTAAGTTTAACTTTTTTTTTTTCTAGAGTCATTTGTCAGTGTAACGTGTGTAAGGTTTTGAGACACTATTGAGACCATAAACTCCTTAAATTGTTTGCATGGTCTTATTTAACCCTCTGGGCGTCAAATAGACGCTGGCGGTGTGTGGGGAGGAGAGCGGTGCCCCCTCCATTAACATGGAGTTTATTTTATATTAGCATATATTGCCTGGTTTTAACACTTTGGGAATTAATACAGGGGTCAATACGACCCTTATATTCATTGAATTTGTATATGTAATGATTTATTATTACATATAAAAGTATTTTTTGGGACTTAAAATGATCAATGTCTTGTTGTATGTATGCTTTATGAATGGCACTAGAAGTGGCCATAATGGGGAGGAATGCAAAAAAAAAAAATCATTACCTATTACGCTATGTTTCCATTTATGTTCGGACCCTCTCCGCTAAGGGTTTTGCTTGGTGGGAGGTCCCGACGTAGCACATAGATTTACCTGCTCGGTCTTCACTGCGCTGAACCACTCCGCCAATGTAAGGCTGAACGTAGTTGAGTACGTTCAGCCTCTGCATCGGCGGATGACAAAGCGGCTGCCGGCAGGCAATGTCTATGTGCTACGTCGGCATCCCTGCGCTTAGCGGAGGGGGTCCCGACATAAATGGAAACAAGCCCTAAGGAGTAACAAGATTTCTTGCAGCCCCCCTCCGCTCTATCTGGCTCTAATGGCGAGCTGCCATGGTGTCCCCTGGGGGGGGTCCCTTGCTGCAAGGCGTGTAAATCTCTAATCTTCGTTCTCTATTAAAGTGAATGGAAAGTATTTTCCCATAAAAACCGTTATAAACTTCCCCAGTGGCCACTGGTGATATTGCACCCAGAGCTAACCCAGAGCGTCTGGCAGATAAATATGGAATCTCTCATATGATTCCAGGGAACAGCAGGTAAATATATTAATGATTGTAGAGTGCTACACCGCCATCATACCAGCTCAGATGAAAGTCAAACTTTAATTTTACATATATATATTCTTTTAGATTTTGAGTATACATGCGCTTTAATGGGTTGGTTAGATAGATATCGATCACACTGTGTGGTAGTAAGCTAGATCAATGTCGGATTTGTGAGAGTATATTGTAACCTGCAACAATTGATGCATGTGGTTACCTTGAGGATCCTGCTGTAAAAGCATAATCGTATATTTCTGGGAATCGGCTAAAAGCGAATAATAATCTTGTGCAGGGTACCTTCTACCCGTCCTTCATTGGTCCATAAGAGAAGAATAAAGGAGTTAACCCAAGAGGAGAAAAACTCATTTATCTTCACAAAGTCAGATCCAGAAGACGACAGAGGGATGCATGGAACAAAGCTGGCAGAGGACTCGAAGAACATCCTCCGAATCCAGAGCCATGAAGGTTTCCTTCTTCAGATGAAGTAATCTCAGGAAAACCAAATATGACAATTGTATTTACTACAAACACTTAGGGATTTGTGGTTCTGTGTTGTCTTAGGACATCATTCAGATATTTTCCATACATGGTTTTATTTTTTCAGTGCCTCTGTGAACCACGAGCAGCAGGACTAATAATAAATACAAGCAAAGGCACTGACTGAGGGGTTTCATTGTATTATTACATTCAAACTGTTTTAAAAAAAATCGTTATCAATACAAAGTCGTGGTACAAAGGTGTTTGAGCCCCGGCAGAGTTACAGTAAGTAGAATATATTAACAATCCTATTGGGTTACAGCTGCGCTCACATTCTATGCTGGGATCTCAGTAGGTTCTGTCTAGCGGATGTGAACACGTGTAAGCGCGGTTCTCCAAAACGGCTTTTGCGATCTTGCGAATGCTGTCATCCACATTTTCAGGATTGTCTAAGGGAAAAAAGAAAGAATCAGAGATCCAGCAGAACCGGTACACAGGTTAACCCGACAATAGAGAATTACTACTTTAAATACAAAATATTCACGTGGCATTTCCATTCCACAACTATCAACAGGAGTAACCGTCATCTGTTTCTCATCGTATATAATGTTCCCCTTACGATGAAGGGAAAGGTTCCCAATGGGGGATAGCAGGTAGTAAAAACTCTACTGATTTTATTTAACCCCCTTGTTGGTCACCCCGAGTCCAGCTCTGTCTGAAAATACTTGCTGAACGCAAATCAGACCAAGCTGGACAGGCAGCTGCATTGCTGTACTTTTTCCCCCCTAAATGCCAGCAGTGGCAGTTTTAGGCATGGGCAACCTTGTTGGTTGCCCAGGGTGGCATCAGTCTCCCCCACAGCACGGGGGGAGAGAGAAGGAGTAGGAGATACTCACCAGCAGTGCCCCCTTCCCCTCTGGGAGTGTATGGGGGAACAGAACAACCAGCACCCCTCATGAGTGACCAGAGATGGGGCCCAGCTAGAGGATGATCTGGGAAGAGGGCTTTAACCCTACAAAGTGTGCCACAAAAGAATGGCCTGAGGTTGGCGAGGCGGCTAAAACTTCTGCACTTTATTCCTGAGGAATTCCTTTTTCTTATAATGTCATAACTTTTGCTGCATCTCAACTCAGAGCTGTAATACGGTGCTATATCAAGCTTAATGACAACAATGGGAAAGTCCCTTGGAATCATCACTGGTACACAACAGTCTGTCCTCAACTGGAAATGGGAAGGAAATGAGTGAACGCCAGCAGAAGAAAACCGCTACCCGATCCTCTTATTTATCACAAAATGACAGAATGGTCAGTTTCCTTACATTTCCCCAGCTGGGCGATCATGTAGTTGTTCCTGAAGTTCGCCTCCGTGCAGAACATGTTTGCAATAAGAACCTAAAACAATAAAAGAATCATCATGAGATGTATTTAGGTGACTGGAATGGTCATACTCAAAGAATACAGGTCACATGATCCTATAACAGATGCAATTAGGATCATATTTGGTTTAAGCATCACTGTTCAATTATTGTGTTTTTCTGTATATTGAATATATTGTATTCTTTGGACCATTAGACGCAAAAGGGGTCCAGTCAGCCTCTTGATTGGCCGGAGGGGGTTTATGACCTGAAAGGCAGGCAAGGAGCCAATCATGTCAGGAGAGTTCATACTTAAATTTTTCGATCGTGCATCTGCAGTCTTGCTTGCAGCCTCTTTATGTCACCTGTATGCTGACGGCAAATGCTCACTAGTGACATCTTGTGGCTGGAATTGTATATTGCACTGGATTTTCCCCCAATTGAGATTAATGCTCCAACTTCAAATATTTTTTTCTTGCTTTCCTTCTCTAAAAACTGGGTGCATATTATGGTCCAAAAATACAGTAACCTATTAAGCTATAATTACCTTACAATAGTCCCAGGGGGCACCACTATTGTGTGTGTTGCATCAGTGATTTAAAAACCAAACATGCCTAATCACTAAAAAATTAGATGTTGATGCAGATAATCAACTGATCAAACTGAGCCTGATATCTAACCTATATCTATAATATATACGGTCTAGATTGGGGTGGGCAAACTTTTTGAGTCATGGGCTACAATATTATTTTTAATTTGACAGAGGGGTCAGACAGAGAACCTGCAAGGACCATCCAGCTCCAAGTCCTCCCAGCCCGAGTAGGAAGTTTAAACAGACCAACATTATAGCCATTTATAACAAACTCTGTACCATAAGGCTATGTTTGCACTGTACACCAATGGTTCTGGACGTGCATTTGGCTGATTTTGGGATTTTTAATGAACAGGTTATGTAAATACCTTTTGTTTTAGAAAAGCTTTACTGTGATAGTAAACTTAACATTCTATTACAGACATTGACAAATATCGTCCTCTAGAAGGAGGCCATTACAATCATCCTCTAGGCATTGGCTCCCCTCTACTTTTTCCCTGCAACAAGTGGAGATAAAGTGTCTTGACAACAAGGTGACAAAGGGTCGGATTAACAGGCCAGATATGGCCCCACAGGCTATAGTTTGACCCACGTCTGGTGCAGAAAGAAGGAAGAAGTGCTGTAGATGTTAAATCTAGTAACATGTAGTCCCCTTACACTGGCGAAACCTCTACAGAACAGGACTTCGGTATGACATGTATGCAGTCAGGTAGTATATAGTGTTGGTTGGGGTAAGACAGGAGACTGAGGTCACTAGCGATTCCTTGTACCTACTGCCCAGTCTGAGCTGCGGTGGCATATTAGCTGCCAAAGACTCCAAAAGCTCATTGCACTGCCACAGCTGATAAGGAGCTCACATGTGTCACAGATCATGAATGAATTATAATAAGTAGCCATTATATTAGCCCCCATGTATATAAAATATGTGGACCTCGAAATTTTCTATAACAACTCATTCTCAGTAATATAGAAAAATCTATTTCTGCTGTGCAGAGTCATTGCCACTGCTTGTAACATCCTATATAGAGAGTTTGGACTCCAAGTGATCCCCTTTATTGGCAAACAGAAGAAGGGATCGGAGACATCCCCAACACTGTTTCTTTAATGGGTTAAGCTAACTTGGACTCCAAAGTCATAAACAGGAGCAGATCCTAGGATGTCTCAAATCCCTTAGTCACTTGAACCCCATTCATTGATGACTTAGGGTATGTTTCCACGGCATGGAGGGATCCATCCCCTGCACTAAGTGCATTCCTTGATGGGGATGTCGATGGAGCCCATCTAGATACCCACCTACCACACTAGCGGTCTCCACTATGTTAACCTTCTGAAAGACAGACTCCATGCTGTAGTGACAGAAGTGCGGTAGGCGGGTATCTATATGAACTCCATCGACATCCCCATCAAGGAATGCGCTTAGCGCAGGGGGTGTTGACGGAGCTCTCCACACTGTGGAAACATACCCCAAGGATGCCTATACACAGATCAATGAATGCTCGAGCCCAGTGGGATGACATCCCCATACTGTGCTCCAGCGTTTGTTGATTAAAGGGAAATTGCTGCACAACACTTTGGGTCCCCATCCAAGGTAATGGCATTCGAACAGAGATTTACCAACATGTTGGGTTCCCTGTTCCATCAAGCTTTTTTCGAGCGCAAAGAAAGGGTGCCTGCATTTGATTCTCAAACAATCGATCACCGCGAATATGCATGCCGATCGATTGTTCAGGAATCGAATGCAAAAATCAGGGTGTATGGCCCCCTTATTCTCATACATAGCAATTCATAATCTAATCCCTTGTATGGAATCTTCACCTCATGGTCATGATTGCGCAGGCCGATGCTGATGGAGCGACTTGCTCGGGAGATCACAGCCGTCATGGCGTACAGGTTGATAACAATATCCGCCACTCTCTTCAGTACGAGCTGCTCTTCCACAATTGTCTGCGGAGAAATAAATCTGATATTTAATGTTCTGGAGAAGAAATTGTTCTGGTTTTCAAAGTTCTTTCTTCTTGTTGCTGATAAACATTCATGTATTGGACTGTATTTTGTTTTGTACAGAAATGATCTCATTGGATAAGCTTACCTTGCCGAACCTGTACAACAAAGTCTCCACAGCGTTGCCAAAGTAGTACACGTTTTCCTCCAGCTTCTTTGTACTCTCCTGTAGGAAGAAACCGATTCAAGTGCCATTACTCAAACATTCTTCTGTCAGTATATACTCAAGTATAAGCCACCCATATAAGCTGAGGAGTACAAGCCGACCCAAACCTAATACCTAATTTAAGAAACAATTCTGAAAAAACTGAATGACTTAAGTATAAGCCTAGGGTGGGAAATGCAGCCGCTAACAGTTTTGTTTTGAGATGTTATTATTTAATTCAGCAGATTTGTAAGTTAATTACTAAGCCCCTGAACATGGTATCATCCCTTAACCTTCTGAGTGTCTAGCCCGAGTTAACTCGGGCTGAGTTTCATGCATCATGAAACTCAGCCCCAGTTAACTAGAGCCGCGCTCTAGGTATCGCCGTCTTCCTACGGCGGTCGGGAGCACCGGCATGTATGCCGATGCTTCCGGGTCCGCCCCCGATCGCGTCACCAGTGACGCGAAGGGGGCGGGGGTAGGCGGCGCCATAGACCTCCGTCAAACTGGAGGGGCGTCGCTTTTCATTAGCATAAGTCCGGCGTCTCCAGTGACGCCGGGCTTATGTTAAGGACCTCCAGCTGAGCAGGCAATCACGGCGGAGCATATTGTTATTCATATGGTTATGAAAAAACCGTGCCAAGTGGCAAACGCTCAGAGGGTTAAATTGCTGGAGATGTAGAGAAGGGATGTGGGAACATTGCAAAGAAAAAAGTATTGCTCTAGCATATCAAGTTTTTGCACAAGTTCAAATTAAGTCAACTTAAAAACATTGACTTGAGTTTGAACCTAATTTATGCAAAAACGACATAACAGAACAATTTAGGGCATGCTTCCACAGCGTTGTGTTATCCGCTGGGACCCCTGACGGATCACGTACACTTTACCTGCCCAACAAATACTGTGTTCTCACGGCGCCGAGCCAATCAGCCGATGCAGGGGTTAGCGTAGTGCAGTTCATCCGCCGTGCAGGTAAAGTGTATGTGATCCTTCGGGACCCCAGCCAAGCACTGCACTTACGTAGGGGTCCCGACGGATCACAAAACAAAGTGGAAACACGCCCTTAGGTTAGAGGCCTCGGATGGTAAACATTTATTCACATGACATATAAATGGATCATTAGTGAGTAATACACAATACAGAGAAGACACCGAAATGCTGTTCTCTCTCCTTTTCACAAATGTTATGTCTCCTCCAATCAGTGACACCATCTAATGTATTTAACATGAGACAAGGGCCTGGCTAACGAAAGACAAACATTCACATATGGCCTGACATGACGAGCACGCTCTCATTATTGTGAGTGCCAATGTCTTCTATAGTCCATGGGGTTGTACTCAGACATGTCCTTCCCTTGGGAAGTGATAGAGGAGAGTGTATGGTTCCTATATATAGATGACTATGGAATGTTATCTTTACAATAGAGACATGTTTATTACTTTCTGACGTGGTTTGAGGCTACATTAGCCCTGCTATAGTATACAGTTATTTTCACAAATATTCCCACATCCCTTCTCTACATCTCCAGCTAATTTGGTGATGATACCATGTTCAGGGGCTTTGTAATTCACTCATAATGTCCACCTACAAAATGCAGCGATTTTCATTTTTTGACCCGAATAAAAGCAGAATCTTTCTTGAGCACACTTCAGGTGCTAAAAAATATGGCTTATATTCAAGAATATACAGGAAGGGCTTGTTTCCATTATACGTCGGGACCCCTCCGCTAAGCGTATACACTTAGCAGGGGTCCTGACGTATCCCACAGACATTGCCTGCTCAGCGGATGGTCTGTTTACACATCCGCCGGTGCAGAGGCTGAACGTTCTCGACTACGTTCAGCCTTACATCGGCTCAGCGCAATGAAGACAGATCCTCCGCCGAGCAGGTAAGTCTTTGTATACGCTTAGCGGAGGGGTCCCAACCTAATGGGAACATAGTCTAATTACAAAGCCACCTGAACACAGATTTCTGTACAGCCAGGACAAACGTTATTGCCTGGGGGTTGCACCCAAGGACCCCAGAGGTGTCCAGAAACTTGCCTCTGGCCCCGATATATGCACGGGGGCATAGGAACTTCCCTCTGCATCACGGCCCCAAAAAGGTAGGACAGATGGAAAGAAAAAGAGTGATAAGAGGGCAATTACAATAGAAGAAAGATGTTAACTTGAAGTGTGAGTAGGTGAGTACAGTCTTAAATTACCGGTAACCGGTTATAACTTTGCTTTAAAAGTAGGAATATTATTGGTGTTTTTTGTAGGTAACACATATTTTACATAATGTTTATTATGCAAATGGTAAAGTAAGTGATAATTTGGGAGGTCCGGAGCGGATTATCACCATTTCCTATACTTTAAATTGTTTTGACTTACAACCAACCCTTTGGAGTCAAGTATCCAATGTAACAGGAAATTGTATGCTCAGATTCCTCAGTGCATTGAAGGTCCTTTTTATTGGCTGGGACAGTTGTCCTGTTAGGGCTTGTTACCACTAGTGCGGCCAAGCGGATGCCTGTGGTTGTCTGTGGCCGCGCCCAACCACGAGGCACGCGGTTTCACACGGTTTTTGCAAAGCGTTTTTTTTTCTAATTTTCCTGCTGAATTGCATTATGGGAATTTTCACTTCATGCTGTATTCTCCTAATGAAAAATATCAAGATGGATGCCTCTGACTTTTCTTCAGATGGTGAAGTCTTGATGATGTGTGGATTGGGGGTACATGGGGGGCCTAAATGTACAAATAAATGAGTACTTACAATTGCTGCAAGTCTGCGTCACTTCACGGCTTCTCCAACAACTTTTATTTTACTTTCTTTTTCTCAGGAAGTAGGGGGGAGTGGTTCTCAGTGTCTTCCTGTCCTCCCGACCGCACCCATAGGAAAACAATGGATGCGGACGAAATCCGCGCCCCGTTCTCTGCACAACTGCACCAATCCACACCCATTCATGTCAATGTGCACAGATTGGCACGGTTAAAAACTCGGTATGCTGCATTCACAACCGCATCCGCGCCCGACCGCAATCGCGAGCAACCAAATACATGGAAACTGCCACATGCATTTACAATGTATGCAGTTGCGGGCATACAAAACTGCACGGAACCGCACCTAACCGCCCAGTTCCGCGCTTGTGGAAACAAGCCCTTAGGCATATTCATTTACAAATATGTCGGATTGTGGCACACAGACCCCCGGGACTACCCAATTCGTGTATATTTTACAGAGAAAAGAAATGTGATTATGACCGGGTCAGAAGGGAATGGATAGCATCAAGTTAGCAGGAAAGCGGACCTACCTTAAGACTTGGGTGAGCACCTCCTTCCACTGCCGTCAATCCATAATCAACACTTCTTCCGAAGCTGTCCCGTAACTTCTTGGTCGCCATACCTATAGCAATGCCAACGCCCCCTCTCTTTAGTTCCCTACAAGTGTAACATACAGTTTAGGTGCATAGCGTTGAGTAGGTAATATTTTATTTAACGCAAAACGAAGTAGAATTTCAGCAGTCTAATTGTACAAAATGAATTCATTCATGACAGCCATTGCTGACCACTACCCCATGTTTCCTTGAAAATAGAGTAGAGCTGGTTAACATAGTTCTGTACGTCAACCTCCAGCCGGTCCACGCTGTGGAGACAGCCGATGCAGTAGGCGGGGATATAGACCAGTTCCGTCAACATCCCTGTTAAGGAATGCGATCAACACAGGGGGTGCCAACGTAACCCTCCATGCTGTAAAAACATACCCCTAAAGCAAGCCATACACTGGAAAATTCCTGTGACGTCACCACGCTGTGATTGATCGGGGATCAATCACACATGGGCACATCAATTCCCGTTCAATGGGGACCTCCAGGACACATGTTTCTCTCCAGCCTCTAGCCTGTGTGAATCAGAACACATTCACACGGGATAGAAGCTGGGAAGAAATCCATTCAGCCTGTTTCTCTTACAGCGGCTTCAGTGAAGATTGCAGACTCCGCCCCCTTCACACTGAGCCTGGGCGGAGTCAGAGCTGACAGCTGGCTGTGTGAAGGCAGAGTCGGCTTTTCCTATACTTATACCTATAACATGAAGACTCTTCATGTAAAGTATTGGTGATTGAACCGGGTTTTCCAACATGTTGGAAACCCGTTCAATCAAGGTTTTTCGAGCGGGCTCTATTGATCCTGCTCTAAGGACAGCACACACGGGTAGGTTTGTAAGCAGATTAGAGTACAATCAATCACCGTGACCGCGCACGTTGATTGATTGCACTCAAATCTTTTTACCCGTGTGTGCCTAGCTTTAGAATCACATCATGCAGCTCAACCAATTAACAGCAACCAGTCAATATTCAGATCGCCACCACAATGGCACAGCAATAAAAGCATTCGCTCAGTCTGGCCACAAAAAAACTTACTTTATTTTTTCGGTCCATATTCTCCCTGCATGTTGCATCCCTGTAAGAGCAATGTACATCCGCAGGATTTCATTTGTCCCCTAAAAAATTAATGAAATTTTCATTTTTTCCTGTCACTATGACATAGAATATATACATCCTGTACTCTGCTAAAGTTCCAAATAGCATCAGCAAAGTATCTGGCACTTGTCTGAGAAGAGGTGAAAGCGTGCATACAGCAGACGAGTGAGTGTTTTGATAGCCAGAGTACGATAAAAGTACATGATGACGCCCGGCGCAAATCTGGAAATGGCCATTTGTGGCTTCTGACAGATCAGAGGATCACTGCACTACCTCGTATGAACAGTACATAATCGCAAACAGGAGCAGACTGGAAATACCAAATCATCTACCAGAAATTCATCATTACATGAATGGCACTACAAGTGTTGATAATAGGGAAGGAATGTAAGGAGTAATTTAAGAAGATCCCTTGCAGCCCCTGCTCTTTCTCTGGTGCCCCGGTAAATCTCTAATCTCGGTTCTGCATTACAATAAATGAGACGTATTTTCCCATAGAAAACCATTATAAACGCCCCCAGTGGCCACTCGCAATATTACGCCCTGACTTAACTCCTGAGAGCCTAGCAAATAAAGCTGGAATCTCTCATATGATTGCAGGGAAGAGCAGGCGATAATCACTGAACTTTGACTCATCACTATAGTGTGCTACAATCACACATACAAAATGTTGTATCGTCTGTATCCAGTTATAGTTTATTGTACGTCCGTATACAGTATGGTGCAAGATTTTAACATCTGAATAAATTAGACCCACTGAACTGCTTTTCTAATGCGGTCTAGTCTGTACTGAAATGTTGGGATATGTCAGTGATTGGAAGTTCGGCTACATTTCCATCTTACTACTCACATGCACTCCTAACAGACACTTCTGCAGAACTCTGCGAGTGGGTTGAAGCTGCTGCTCATATACAAACAGAAGCAGGAACGATCCACGGGTGGATGTTTCCCTGTGCAGAGACTGTGTTGGAACTGGTTGAAGCTGCGGCTCATATACAGAGATCTGCAGACAAACGATCAGAGTTCTGCAGCTTCCCCGTCTCCTTTAACTCCCACTCTGCAGGTCTAAGCACAGAGCGGCACTGCCGTTTTTTTTACTGGGATAAGAAGCTCCGCTGTAAAGGGTGCCTCCTATGCAGAGGAGTGTCTTAATGTACACAAAACATGCTAATTCAGGTTTTTAAAATAAATAAATAAATAAATAGGACAAAGCTTCTATAGAAAGACCATCATCTCCACCCACAGGACAGTAGATTAAAAAAAAAAAGGTCCAGAAGTGACTTGAAAGTGGCAGTAGGCGGGAGGCTTTTTCAAATATTTTGGAGCCTCAGCATGCTCATGCAACCCAACACATAAACCAAGTGGCGCAGAAAGGACTTGTGGTCAGAAATTGGGGAATCCCAAAATAGCCCAGTGACCTATACAATGAGGTTAGAGCTCCCAGTGCTCAGCCTACCTGGCCTACTCAGAGTCTTACAATCAATCAAAGCTGATGATGAATGTGAAAGGAGCTCTGCAGGGAGCTTGTTGGAGATGAAAACATGTCCATCCTCCTAAGAAAACCTTAAGACATATTAGTGATAGGAGGAGTTATCCTACATTTTTGGCAGTGTGTGGTCCTCCTATACGCAGCAGCATAACCTAAAAGCAAACAATGTCCTGTCTACCATAATAGAGTAGGAAAAGCACTGGGATGGCTGCCAACTTTCTGTACTTCAAGACTTCTCTAGGACCGCTCCTACACTTTGGAACTCTCTCCCTCACCCCATTAGACTTGCTCCTAACTTTTTCACTTAAAAAAAAGCCCTGAAGACCCCCCTCTAAGCTTCCCATTCCTAACATCACCACCATGCCAGTCCCATCCCCCCACCTTTAGAATAATCTGTTACTTAACCTATTCGATTTTAAGCCTGATCAGGCCGGGTCCTCTACTCCTCCTGTGTCATAACCTGTACATGTGTGTTATGTTGTGTTGCTGCATAATAGGTTGGTGCCTTATAAAGAAATAATAATATGTTGGATCTATCAAAAAATGCAATCTTCCTCTGGCACATTCATGGTTGTTGCAAGAGTGATAACCAAAGAGAAGAAGCCGAAGCTCCAAAAAAAAATGAGAAAGAAATGTGTATTTATACTCGTACACAAACATACAGAAAACACATAATTTACCTCAAAGATCAGAAGAATGCGGCTGTCCCGTAAAAAACGCTCGTATGGATAATCCTTCATATAACCCAAACCTCCAAGGATCTGTAAGGCCTCGCTGATGCACTGCCATGCCCCTTCAGAGCTGAACACCTGCAACATCAAATATTATTACCTGGAGAAAGGTTTCCTTTTACATCAATATTTGTCAAAGCATTGTTGCAGCTCACCTCCAGTACTAGTAACACCCCCAACTACTTACCATCACAACTTGTAAAAGTAAGTACCAATAGTGTGTATAGTCAATGTATTCAGTAGGTAGTATACACTTTCTTTGTAACAAACAGTATGGGGGTGGGTGAGACCATTGTAGGTGCACCTGCCTAAAAAATTTCCTTTCAAAACAATGCTAAAAAAGAGAAATATTGTTCATAATCCAGCACTCCAGGAAATCCTCAAGATCAGCATTGTGGCTCATTTAACCTCCCTAGCCCTTTGCCCGCACAGTGGACGGTATGAGCGATGACGGCAGTGTACACTGCTTGAAATTCACGACCTCCTCCTGTCCCTGTACATGTTGCTGGTGTGTCATCAATGACCCAGGTGATGTGGGCTGGGAGACCGATGCCCCTCCATTAACATGAAGGTCTATGGTGCGCCCCTCCCCTTCCGTGTCACGTGACGCGATCGGGGTGGTGCCGCAACCCCAAAAAATGCTGCGGCCAGAGAGGTAATTGCTGCAGCTTTACGGGGACATGCAGGCTTCAGGCGAGCGCAGCTCACCAGGAGTTTGTTTTTTAAATTCTCTATATTGCTGCAGTATTTCCGGGTTTCCGCACCTGCCCGGATGACGCAAAGGTGCAGCTCGCCATAGACCGCCATGGAGGGGCGTTGGTCTCCAAGCCCACCTTGCTGGCAACATTGAGGATTCCGTTGAAGTGGACAGAGACGGGGGGAGGGGTGTGAATTTCAAGCACGAGTTAAATTAATCTTATACCATCACAAGGGCTGCCTGTTAAATGACACATGACTTAAGAAAAGGGCCGCAAAACTTACAAGAGGCAATAACCACAGACACTGTGATATACAGCTTGTTTTGCTCATCCTTTTATTGCACTGTCGGCCTAGGAGAGGGTAGAGGAAAGAATCATTCTTGGGAACAAATATGTAAAATCAGGACTGCCTTCATTTTTTAAATGTTAGGATTAGTGATGAGCGGCATAGGCAACATTCGTATTCGCGGCATGCCGCGAATTTTTGGGAAAACATTCGGAAAATATTCGCATTCGCCAATATTCTTCTTATTGCGAATACCGGCAGTTTGATGCGAATTTCGCGAATTTTATATATTCGCAAATATATGTTTAACTTGCATTGAGGGGCGTGTTGAAAAAAAATTGCGAATTTTGGACGCCATCTAAGTGATTTTCGCGAATTTTCAAAAGTGCCGATTTTCGCAATATTCCGAATATTCGCATCACCCCAATATTGGATTTAAAAACTGTTGATGGTCGCAGGGAGTGTTGCTAAGCTCTTGTTGCAGCCTTCCCATTCGTCCACTTGCATTGAGAGGCATGTGTAATGGAAAAAAAATACAGAATATCCGGAATTGCCAATACTCGGCAATATATTCACCATCTTCGCGAATTTCCGAATTGCCGATGTTCGCGATTAATATTCGGAATCCGAATATTCGTGATCATCACTAGTTAGGATCCAAACAGATCACCATTCAAATATTCCAGCAAATCAGAAATGTGTAATGTGAGGGATATACAAGCAGAGTTTTCAGTTCGTCACATGAATCTGTAAAATAGAAATAGTGTTCTTACCTTCACCATCGCAGCTTCCACAGAGCAGTCCGGGAGCCCTGGCCTGTCCATCATGCCAGCTGTTAGGTAAGCCATGCTTTCCATGACATAGGCTTTCTCGGCCATGAGAGCAAATTTTTCCTAAAGAATAAAGACAATGTGTTAGTCACGGTTTAACAAAAAATATTAAATACACAAACTCTACCTGAAAAGCTTGCATACCTACTGGTCTTATCACTAAAGCCTCTTACAATCTTACCATACAACTTCTGTACAATTAACTTTTCTTCTACCAAAACCAAAGCAGTGATATATACCTTCCAATCACTATGTATTCTATCAGGGAGGACCCGGCA
>CM070037.1:108463165-108474070 GCA_036250615.1 Ptychadena robeensis | reverse complement strand
AGGGAGGACCCGGTACTACATAGCAGTGATATATACCTTCCAATTACTATGTATTCTATCCAGGAGGACCCGGCACTACATGGTTGTTGGTAGATCTAACGCATTTTGTATGGAGTGATTTAAAGGTAAAAAAAAAAGCTATTTGTGTAGACGAGTTGTATTATGCACTCTCTAAAATGCACTTTTCCCCCTTAATATCATGGAAAACCATCTGTGGGTGTTTTTGGGGGTAAAAAGAGACTCATTCTTGGCTCTCAGCAGTTGTCACTCTGCTGTAACTTGCTAAATTTTTCAAGTGATGAAAGACAAAATAACAAGCATAACGTCTCCCTATTGAAGCTGCTGAATCACCTACACAAATCTCATGTGCTCTCACCTGAATTAATTCAAAGTCGCTGAGCTTCTTATTAAACTGCTTCCTTGTGCAGGCGTATTCCGCTGTCATCTCTAGTCACAAAAAAAAAAAAAAACAGATTATACAAAAATAACATTTCTTTGCTCTTATCAACTTTATACTTCAGAAACCCTGAATAATTTGTAATAAATTTAAGTGTTTTTTAAATCTTAAATAATAGGTTAGTGCAGCAGAATAGATTTCTGAGCAGATCACAATGGAATGACGGCATACGGGTTCACAGTATAATAGAAAGAAAAAAAAAACAGCAGAAATTCTGTAACTTATTTTCTGGTATTTGGATTAGGTTGTTCTTGACATTAGCCAAGGGATCACTAAAGTGTGGTTTAGATGCTGTACCCATGGGCCCAACTTCCTTCTTCCTTGCTACTATTAAAACCCAAAAATTAAATAACGCACAACTATGAAAACATAATCACAAAAGCTGGCCATAGACGTCCTGATTTCACGTGAGATCACGGGTGGTTGTGCCAAGAACTGTCCTTCAGTAACTTTGGATGGGGATGCTGGTCCTCATCCAAAGTGATGAGCTCCATCTAAAATGTATGGACATGTCCGTAATTCTTTAGAACGATTCTGGGGCCGATTTTTCACCCAATTCAAGGTGGATGTGTTAGACTTGCGGCAAAATATACAATGGCCACGTGTGCAAACCACACTCGATACTATTTGCAAACCATGGGCAGAAAGCAAAGTATAAGACGCGGTATTGCCAACCCTATACTCCCTGAAACAGGGCGTTCATTACGCCAAACACAGTTTCTAGGGTTGCCTAATGTCAATCAATATTTTCAGTTGATCAACTTTAAAATCGGTCCTTTTAAACCGATTGGACAAAAGTGGACATGAAATAGATGGGACAGGTATCTGCGGAGTTTTGTAGATATTTAAATGGATTAGTATACTATGATATTATGGGATGTGCACACAGAGGATCGGGACTGCTACAGCAACACTGACAAGTGCCGGATTTACCGTCTGTATTTTTCCTTAAAACTAAATCTCCTTTTTTCTTTCTTTTTTTTTTTTTATCTATTAAAGACTAAACACATTTTTTTCTAAATATAAAAATATATTGACCAAAATATTTTTTTGGTCTAGCAAATAAAATGAAATCTCACAATTATAGAAAAATACAGGCAGGTTAAGTGGAGAAAGCCGACAATTGCAGCTCCTCCGATCTCTGTGTCTAGTAGGTGACGCCAGTCAGCAACATTTTCCTCCATGCTCAAGAAGAGGAGAAGAAGAGGAGCTCAGTGCAGGTCCAGGGGACATCTGTGGACCCTCTGGGGACATTGATGGGGTCTAACATTGATCACCCTGTGTGGTAGTGTCAGCAATCATCTATACATGTATGCTCAGTATAACTGTCTTTGTAAATACAATCATCAGCCTCAACATTAAATCCACTGATGGGTGATGTAAAGAACACGGATCACGTTACTGTGAAACATATAAGGCAGCAAGTTAACAGTCAGTTGATGAATGTGAACCATGGCTGTGACACTGGGTGATGTCTAATTTCTGGTTGGCCGAAAACTGGTTGATTTGTTCGATGGAATACAGACCTCACCAATGTATAGGTATTATAGAGTTTAACACAGCCCACCAAAAATCGTCCATAAGTCAATTGGCCAAAGAACAGACATGTCTGTATTTTTGGTATTTTCTGTATTAAATGTCCCCAACCAAAGTATATATAGTGGCACACAAAGGGTGCGTGGCCGATTCTCTGATGACATCATCACACGCGGATGTTCTGCCGCAAATCTAACCGTCTATGCCCAGCTTCAGTGTGAGTATGTGTTACTGGCTCAGTGAATGTTGCAAATACAATGCCAGTGTTGTTATGTACATATCAAAATTATCCTACAACATCAAATAGAACTCTATGCTGTTTCTGCATTATATATTCGATACAGTAATATCCGCTGCCACGGTGCATTAGCTCACCCTATTCCAGCATCCTATACCTACCAATCAGTTTTTTGATAATTCCAGCCGAGGCGCTCCCCATGCTGAATCTCCCACTGTTTAGGATGTTCATGGCAACCTACAAATCAGAGAACAACTCCTCAGCTTTCTACAATCATCAGTTCCAATGCACATGTCACTAGCACACAGTCATTTATGATTTCATGGATTCCAAGGCATGGAGAATGTTTAGAATCCGCTCTGTGATACTGGAGGGGCAGAGCAACAAACCAAATGTGATAACAAACGACAGTCCAAGAATGTCCTCCGTGCAAGAACAGGACGGACCTCAACTACAAGTATGGCAGCTTACCTTGAATCCTCCGCCGACCTCCCCAATGACGTTCTCTATAGGGATCTTTGTGTTTTCAAAGTGGAGTTCACAGGCTAAAATAGAACAGGAAAAAAGTAACTGTGTGTGAGATATGTTATAGAGATATAAACCTTCACTTGTATACATGTATCCTGGCCTGGAGAGCCGGCTCAAACAACCGCATTACACAATTACATATACATTATATACACAGGAGAGAGAAAAGAGAGAAAAAGCAGAAAAAAGAGAAAGAGCCACCCCCAGATAGGAAGAGAAAAAAGGAGAAAGAGAGAGAGAGACGAGAAAAAGGAGAAATGATGAGAGAGAGAGAGAAAAATAATAGAAAGAGCGAGAGAAACGAGAGAAGAGAGATGATAGGAGAGGAAGAGAGAAGAAGAGAGAGAGAGAGAACAAAGAGAGAGAGAGACAAAAGAGAGAGAGAGAGAAAATAATATGAGAGAGAGAGAGAGATAAAAATAAGAGAGAGAGATATGAAAAAAGGTAGAGAGGAGAAAAAGAGATGAGAGAGGAAACATAGAGAAGTAGAGAAGAAAAAAAGAGAGATGTAGAGAGAGAAAGAGAAGGAGAGAGAGTAGGAGAAAAAAAGAAATGAGAGAGAGAAAAAAAGAGAAAGAGAGAGAGAGAGATAGGGAAAAAAGACAAGATGAGAGTAAGAGTAGAGAGAAAAAAAGTAAATAGAGAGCAGAGATGAGAGAAAAAAAGATGGAGAGAGAAAAAAAATGATAGGAAAAAAAAAGAAGAAGAGAGAGAAATAAAGAAAGAAGATAGAAAAAAAGAAAGAAGGATAGAAAAAAAAGAAAGAGAGAAGAAAAAAAGAAAAGTAGGTGAAAAAAAGAATATAGAGAAAAAAAGAGAGATAGAAACAAAACGAGAGAGAGAAACACAAGAGATGACGAGGTGAAGAAAAAAAGAGAGAGAGGTCGGAAAAAAAAAAACAGAGAGAGATAAAACCAAATATAGACTAGAAAAACAAATATTATATTATACACAAAGATATAGATAAAAAACATACTAAGATGAGAGACAAAGATATGATTATAGAGTATATATAGAGAGATGATTTTTGATTTAAAAATATATTAGACCATTAAACAAGTATATAGATATATATAAAAACTAAATATATACATAAACATATATATATAGATATAAAACATCTATAGATATATACACAATACAATATATATACACATAGTAATACATATACATACCACTATAATAATACATACACATACATACACATATACATACATACACATATACATACATACACATATACATACATACACATATATACACATACATACATATACACACAAACACAGCTTCTGGAATACATTCTGAATCCATTTCCATAATTAATGCACAATGGTGCATAAAAAAAAAAAAAAGTCCAGAAAACACATGGTATCCGACACTGGGGAAATAGAGCCCAAGGCTTGGGCTCCACTGCATTTCAATTTAAGAAGACACCAAAAATATTGCCCATTCAATGTAATGGGACTTTGACGCGATTGTATTCACAGGCGCTTCACAGACTGCACACCTGCTGGTTTGCGGTGTTTTTGACTTGCACAACGCAGAACCGTGGCATGTAAAGGCTGCCATACACAGCACGGATTCGTGCCGGATTCCGGCGCGATGGATTCCGGGCGCGTGCACGCGGATCCATCGTGCCGGAATCCTCTGCAGCCCACCTTGCCCGTCCGACCGCATCCGATGGATCGGGGGCACAGAATCGGATCCGAGGAAGAACCAACCTGTTGGTCTTTTCGGGTCCGATTCTGCTCTGATCAGGGGGCGTTGCGGTCAGGGAGCCGATCCATCGGACACGGATCCGGCCGTGCAAGGTGGGCTGCCACGATCGGATTCCCTAATTGGCTGATCGTTCACACCTGTGGATGCCGGCGGAATCGCCGGAATCCATCGGTGCTGAATCGATCAGCCAGGGAATCCGTGCAGTGTATGGGGGCCTTTAGATGTGGGGCTCGTTCAGTGGCCACATCCTATAGACAGGCACATGGCTGCGTATTTGCCAAATGGATTCAATGGGCATGTGGTGCCACCCCCCACCAGCCCTAGGGATCCGCTCATTCACGACGTTCATGGGTAACAAAAACACAGGGGGCACCTGGCCTCCCTGTGACCACAATCCTTAGGCGGGTTATGGTCGCAATGTACCGATTACATGTACATTGACACCAAAGGCCTAAAACACAGCAAATATGCAGTGGTGTACATGTCAACGGGGAAACACCCATGGATTTTCAATAGACGTGTCCCACATCTGACAAGTCAAAAATTAGGTAAACCATGTTTGATTTACGGGACAGCTATGACACCGCCTGTGTGTACAAGTGAACCACAGCCCCATTACTTTCAATGGACAGTGCTTCCCCGCATCTTTTTCCCCACGATAGTCAGTCTGATGCATTCAATGACTGTCAATGGACAAATCATTTATCAAGCCTTCATTGTGGTTATGTAGAGGCAGTGCTCCACATCGATATATACGTACGGGAGGCTTGAATTGCCGAACCCGGGGCAATGACTAGCTGTGGAGACAGCCATGTCAGCTCACTGCCTTCAGTGCTGGGCTAGTGCACCGAATTAAAATCCCTGCGTGCAGCGTAGCCCCAGCCTTACACTGCAAATAGATTCTGTGGCAAACTCCCTTACTCATGTGTTGGCAAGATGATCTTAAAAAGTTTGCAAATTTACGACTGGCCGACTCTCGGGGAAAAAAGCCCTTGAACACAAAATTTTGACTGGACTTTAAACAAAATAAAGTTTCACCCTTTACTACAGCTTCAGCAATTTGCCAACCGTACCATGTCCAGGGGCATTGCAATTAACTTTGGGGGGTTCCACATCCGTCAGGACCCCCTCCGCTAAGCGCAGTGCTTGGCAGGGATCCCAACGGATCACATACACTTTAGCTGTACTCCACTACATTAACCTCCTGAGCGTTTCGCCCTTGGAACGGTTTTTTCATAACCGCGCCACTGGCAATCGCGCGGAGCACAATATGCTCCGCCGCGATTTCCTGCTCAGCTGGAGGATGTAAACAAAAGTCCGGCGTCACTGGAGACGCCGGACCTTCTGCTGTAAGAAAGCGACGCCCCTCCAGTTTGATGGAGGTCTATGGCGCCGCCTACCCCCGCCCCCTTCGCGTCACCGGTGACGCGATCGGGGGCGGACCCGGAAGCATCGGCATACATGCCGATGCTCCCGACCGCCGCAGAAAGCCGGCGAGACCTAGAGCGTAGCTCTAGTTAACTGGGGCTGAGTTTCATGATGCATGAAACTCAGCCCGAGTTAACTCGGGCTAGACGCTCAGAAGGTTAAGCCCTGCATCGGTGGAATGGGTCAGCGCTGTGAGAACACAGCATCCACCGAGCAGGTAAAGTGTATGTGCTCCGTCGGGACACCCTGCCAAGCACTGCGCTTAGTGTTGGGGGTCCAGACGGATGTGAAAACATACCCTAACAGATGGTGAAAATTTAAAAGTCTTTATTAGCTTTCAAGATATCGCAATGATGGGCCAAGTGTGGGATGGGGGTGCCAGAGATGGGTAATGGTCAAGTGAAAACATCTAGTCCTTCGCTTTGAGGACTTGTGACATCACAAGGAGACTGCAGTTTCCTATATCTCCCCGTAGTTATGAATTGCTTGGTGTTTGATGTTTCTTATTACATGCATAGCTCAATGACGGGTTTACTATAATGTAGACCGCACTGCTATGTAGCACATGGTATAGTAAAAAAGATCCCTGACAGCCCCTCCTCTCTACCTGGCTCTGATGATGCGCCGCGCCTACGGAACTCACCACAAAGATAGACAGGTAAATTTCTCGGACATTAAACAGAATGACGCAAATGTTTCCATAGGAAACCATTATAAACGTCCCAGTGGCCACTCGTGATATTGCACCGTGTGTTAACCTCCAGAAGCCTGTAAAATAAACATGGAATCCAGGGAACAGCGGGTACCGTATATACTCGTGTATAAGCCAAGTTTTTCAGTCCAACAAAATAGGCAGAAAATGCTCCCCTCGGCTTATACCAGAGTCAGCCCAGGGTCCACTCACCTCAGCTGAATTTCCATGCTGAATTTCAGGCAGGGAGAGCTTCCCTCTTCAGCGCATCTTCTCTCTGAGCTCCTGTGAGCTCTGTGGCTTCCGACAGACAGCTGATCCATGTAAACAAACACCACACTGCCACCTGGTGGCTAGTTACTAGTACACATACAACACTCCATAGCCTATGATTTAATCATAATTGCCTTGCAAAACCCGTAATAATAATAATCCTTTGTTTTCTTAAATTTATTGAGTGTGGCACTAAGATTAATCCTGTTCGATTCCTAGGGGCAATGGTGCTTTCTCTATATTTTTCTCATTTAGAAAACTCCACTATCTGACTTTGCATTTCCCACCCTCAGCTTTTACTCGAGTCAATACATTTTTCCATTTTATGTAGATAAAATCAGGTACCTTGGCTTATACTCGGGACGGCTTATACTTATACAGCTTAGTATATACGGTAAGAATATTTTTTTTAGGGATGTTGAATGCTTTGCCACCATCATACCAGCTTAGAGGCAAGTCAAGCTTTCTTTTACATATATATGTTTTTGATTTCTAACAGTGCACAAACACAAGCCACTATCACCTAACGTACACATGTCACACCGGGCACATTTAGCCAAGAGCCTCTTTACACAATTCTATCGCGCTGATTTGGACTGTTTTTGATGTAGTGCCAGCAGAAACACATTACACAAAACCGCGAAGTGCTCAAATTAGAGCAATTAAACCGTTTCAGCTTCCAAACGTGTAAATAGACTGCGAGCACCTCTCCCCGAGTCAGTGATTTATAGTGCTGGTCAGCATTTCAGTGCTAAAATAAGACTCCATTTCTACACAGCAGCTTAGAGAGCACTTTTCAGATTAAATTGGAAAAAATAAATAAATAAGACTCCTCATAATAGGGACGGTACACGCGGAAATGCTGGCTTCCCATTTCCTGAGGCAGCAGTACGCGCAAAGCGCTCCAGCCGAGCAGCCACATCTTTAGGGGGTTTGGCCTTCCCCTGCTGCTGAACCGCGCCGCCATCTTGCCTGGAGCGGGAGGAGGACTGCTTATGCCGCCCGTGCATCCTTGGATCCAGGAACCACCGCACTGACAGCTATCTCGGCGGGACCGGAGGGTGAGGGGCACCTTGCCAGATCAAAAGAGCAAGTTTGGCAGCAGACCGGCCCAGGGGAGAGGATAATTGAAGGATCAGGTAGAAACCGTACAGATGAGGGATCTGGCTGTGACCGCATCTCTCATCTGACAGCTCAGGAGAGCTAGCAGGAACCATAGGCGCATTCAGACCATAAGACAAGGCGGAAAGCCAAGGACCATAAGACGCAGGCACTATTTCCCCCCGATTTTGGGGGTGAAAAAGTGCATCTTATGGTCTGACAAATACGGTACTTGAAGTGTTCAAATCAATTGGGCAAAAATTCCCTTGCAATACCAAGGTTAGCCACAAGATGTCCCTAGTGAACACTTGGCATCAATTTACAGATCACCAGCTTCTTTCTCACACATCGGAAAAGAGAGGGTGGAGGGGAATGCTGCTTGCTGCAGATCTCTCTTCTTAATGGCGGACAGCAAGTTAAATACAGCTACAACAAGCTGCGGCGCTTGTGAGTGGGGCAGGGACACCAAACACATATCCTTTTACCACACCTGCGGACCATAAGACTCAAACCCCCCCCCCCTCCCTTGGGAGGAAAATTGCATCTTATGGTCCCAAAAATACGGTAAACTTAAAGCCCTCAACTTTGCATTATTTACTTTAAACATAGTTAAAAAGAAACCTAATTAAGTTTAAACATAAAACTATTCCAGAGATAATGAAAGCTCTAAAGATCAGGCACTTACAGTATTTTTCACTCCAGAAGAGGCACTGCCCAAATCGGTGCATCTTCTAGAGCGTGCGGTGCTCAAACATGCTGTATAATGGTACTCGCTCAGGAGTAGGGGCAGCCCTAGACTCACACTCCCTGGTGTCAGCACTGCCCCTCCTCCCCCTTAATGTCGCTTCATGCAGGAGGAGGGGCAGTGCTGAAAGACTGGAGTCAGAGTCATTTTTTTTTTTTCTCCCCAAAATCCTGGAGGAGTTATATAATTCGTGAAACGAATAAAAACCCATACATCATGCAAAAACCTTACATGACTGTATATATATATTTCCTTGCATTTATTCACATTCTAATACAACCATAAAGAATAATTGACCAAAGCAAACACTCTGGATCTGCATGTACAGTCAGGTCCATAAATATTGGGACAGCGACACAATTCTAACATTTTTGGCTCTAGAACAATGGATTTGGAATGAAACAAACACAATGTGCTTTAACTGCAGCGTAGGAATTACAACAGTTTGCATATGTGCCTCCCACTTCTTAAGAGACCAAAAGTAATAGGACAGAATAATAATCATAAATCAAACATTTTGCTGGTTAGAAATAAACAAGAATTCCTCCAAAAATTTAAGATCGCATTTCCCTTCTCCTATTTTGCTGAAACCAGGGACGATCAATCTAAAGCTAGGCCTACGGGTAGATTCCCGTGCAATCGACCCCCAATCAATCACAGCGTGGCTACGTCACCACACTGTGATTGATCGGGGATCAGTTGAATGGAAATCAATGTGCACCACATGGGCAGATCAATTCCCGTTCAATGGGGACCCGTTCTCCCCAGCTTGTAGCCCGTGTGAATCACAACATGCTGCAAGCTAGGAAGAAATCCAGCCTGCCTCACTCACACAGCTTCAGAGACAGAAGTGATGGCTCTGCCCCCACACACTTATTTACAGAAACGTGTGCATTTTAGGAAAACATACTGCACGATGAGATGCACCGTCGCAGCAGGTAATATATTCACTGCACTTGCAATCCTGATATGCAAAAACTCATTTCGTATGCACACATTTAATTGTAATTCCTGTCAAAAGTCAAGCACCCTGGGGAGGTTGGGGTATTGGTCTGCAGTCTCTTTGCATATAGGGCAACGTCCAGTGTTACTAACGTGTGTTTTTAATTTTTTTTAAGATGATGCATTCACACATTCAACCCCATACTGTAGTAAATGTGAGCACACATACACACAGTGAGTTCATTACTCCTACCTGACTGTGCCAGAGGGACTATCTTCTCTGTTTCTGAGAGTAAAGGGCCTTTGCTTAGTAGGTAGAAGGACTCCACATATATAACATGGATCTACAGGAATAATGGGGAGATTACAGCGCCTCCTCTAAAGTAGGCATATTGTGCCAAGAATCGGATTTATTTCTCGTCCCCCCCTCAACACTATAACCGTCCTATAAAACCTGCCTCAAGCTGGCAATGTGAGAGATTTCTGTAATTCACAATCTCCTAAACTTTTAACCTGTTCAACAGTGAGTTTGCCGCTTTAATTAAATCCATTTGTCATTTTGTCTTTTGTGATTTATTAAATGTTCTGCTTTCCACAGTCGGCAGGATTTCGGAATGATTAAAAAAAAAACAGGCGTTTGTGACTGTAAAAAGGTTTTCTTCCCCCCAGTAGTAGAGAAACTACATCCAGAGTCAACCTGTATTTACTTTCATGCGGTCTTCTCTTTATGGTAAACTTGCATATTGATACGGCATAGAAATGATTCTGCAATCATCCACCACTCATCCACCAATACTAACATTCTTTCTCCGGCTGTATCAAACTGTAGATTTTTAAATATTGTAGCGATTGTGGTTTCTTAAGAATGGTTCCTTTTTACAATGCTCTACCTAGCTGTCACCTAACTTTGAGAAAAATATCAGTGAGAGAGGAGGAAGTCGCTCAGCAGAAGGGACAGCTATTGGAACAGTTAAGTGACAGAGGTGGCCAGTGAAATCCCTTGGCCCAAACCCAACAGACTCCAGACAGTCGGGTAAGGTTATGTATAGGATCGCTACACTGCCTCATCCTGATAAATAGGATCGCGGAGCTGCTCCACACTGACATATAGGATAGCTGGACGTCTTCACCCCTATGTATAGGAACGCCGGACTTCTTCACCCCTATGTATAGGAACGCCACAATGCTCCACCCCGATGTATAGGAACGCCACACTGCTCCACCCCGATGTATAGGAACGCCAC
>CM070037.1:108446619-108463065 GCA_036250615.1 Ptychadena robeensis | reverse complement strand
CATGTATAGGAATGCCACACTGCTCCACCACCATGTATAGGAATGCCACACTGCTCCACCCCATTTTATAGTAACACCACCCTTATGTACAAGTTTACTGCTTCACCCTCCACCCACAGCGCCACCTGCAGAAGACGACATTCAGCAAGATAGACACACTAAGATGTGAAATGTTTTTTGGTAAACTTGTAAAGCTGTCTTAACAGATCCTTCTAAATTCCTCTTTAAGTCATTTTTTAGAGAGAAAAGAAATAAAAAGATCCTTACTGTTTGATCCTCGGATTCCCAGCTTGTCCTCCGGTTTCCCATGTGTAACACCACCAAACGCCCGCTCCACTATGAAGGCCGTTATTTTGTCCTTTGTGGCACCATCTTTATCAACAACTTCTGTCCTTGCAAACACTGTAAATATTTCTGCCAGACCTCCATTGGAGATCCAAATCTAGGAAGAGAAGTTCATTTTCCCATCATGCAATATTCTGTACAATATCATAAAGAGTATATATTTAGAGGGTTGCACCATATTACTGCGAGCCTACCCACATAATCCTAGGTTGGTTTACAGCTACTTTGCTTGATTTCAGTGTAGGTAATGTAAAGCCCCCCATACACCGGTTGTTGCCCGTTCGATCGACCACTAATCGATCACACCGAGGTGATGTCACAATCCTGTGCTCGATGGTTGGTCAATTGAAAGGTGAATCAATGTGCACCACTTTGCACATCGATTCCTGATACATGTAGACCCTGGTCCGGTGTACACCCGGTGTAAGAAATTCCTACGATATTTAGGAAAATATCCCAGAACACCGGCTGGGAGCTGCTGACAGGCAGAGCCGAGAAAGGGACTCTGGATGGCTGTAAGGAGGGGGCTCCCCCTGCACTGTGCACAGCAGTCTGTGCTCCGCTCCACCCCCTTTCCTGTGTCACACCTCTGAGCTGTGTGTCAGGCAGCCTGTGTCTCCCTGTGCACTGCTTGTGTGGTCCCTTTCCACAATCGACCGGGATTTATGGACATGCACGTTCCCAGTTTGACTGACCTATCTTTGAGTGGGATCGATTGACAGAGGGGTGGCCGAGTAAGATGGCCACCCATCAATCGAGGGGCTATCTACACGTGTATGGGTATCTTAATCTTATAGCACAGACTGAATTCTCTTCCATTATCATCCAGTAGGGGGTGCGTCATCCCTGCGTATCACAGAACAGTGATGGGTACAAGGGCTGGAGGAGAGAGGGGGTTGAAGATATGGTCCATGAATAATAAAAAGTGAACATCCCCAACCCCAAGTAATGCCATCGACCAAAGGGTGCGCGCTGATTCATAAAATGGCCAGACGTGCATGATGATGTCATCACGCATGGTCGATCAGCCCCGCATGGCGCCGTCTATGGCCGGCTTAAGTGTTTACCTAATCTAGCACTAGGGCATGCACATGTTTGTACAAATACACTCAATAATAAACTGCTGGAAGTGGCTCTAGCTGCTCTACAAAGCTCTGTGGAATATCCTGCTGTCATATAATAATCATGAAGAATAAAAATATTATACCTTTGAACCGTTCAGTATATAGTGCTTTCCATCAGCACTCAAGGTGGCTCTAGATTTGATTGAAGCGGCATCACTTCCACTAGAATAGGGGAAAAAATAATAAGACTCTTCATAAAAGCATCACTTCACCCTGTTCATTCTATTAAAGTAAGCTTTGACAATGGGGATCCACAGCAGTGATTCAGCCTCGGCTAGAAATTGTGCAGCAATACACAGGGAAGACAGCCCTGGTACAGCGCATCTATATACATCCCTTCTATATGCATTTGTTGGAGTCATATGCAATCACATTTAACTGAAATTCTTACAGTATTGTATATATTGAAGATGGTTGTGAAATTTCGACTATCTGACTAAAATTGCTGGAGATGTAGAGAGGGGAACAAAAAAGTATTCTATTTAAGCAAAAACTTACATGTACTAGAGCAGTGGTGGACAACTGAGTTGATATGGAGGGCCACAAGTGCGGCCCTCTGCATTACTAGCAGCACTTCCTTGTTGTAATGTCCCCACAACCCTTGTCTATATATTCACTCATTTTTGTGATTAGATCATGTTCATGCATCTCCACTACCATGTTTCCGTGAAAGTAAGGCCTACCCCTAAAGATCTAGCAGCATTTCCCCCTCAGCCCCAAATATAAACCCTCCTGCCCAGGGAAAATTGTGCTGCCCACTGTCAGCAGCCCAAAAAGCCCTCCGCCGGTCCCTTTATTCCCAGGCACACACAGTGTGCAGCTCCCGGTAAATGCCGCCCCGGCAAAATAAGTAAAAAAAAAAAAAACATTCTTAAGCCTGAGCTGAGCTTGAAGAAGCTGGGAAAAAAAAGTGAAATCTTATGGCCAGTCTGTATATTAGTTTGATGAAATGTTACATTAAACATTAATGATTTAGTAAAGAAATACAGTCTAGGGAGGTAGAATTGCTCCATTTTACTTAACCTTCTGAGCGTCTAGCCCGAGTTAACTAGAGCCGCGCTCTAGGTTTCGCTGTCTTCCTACGGCGGTCGGGAGCACAGGCATGTATGCCGATGCTTCCGGGTCCGCCCCCGATCGCGTCACCAGTGACTCGAAGGGGGCGGGGGTAGGCGGCGCCATAGACCTCCGTCAAACTGGAGGGGCGTCGCTTTTCATCAGCATAAGTCCGGCGTCTCCAGTGACGCCGGGCTTATGTTAATGACCTCCAGCTGAGCAGGCAATCACGGCGGAGCATATTGAGCTCCGCCGCGATTGCCCGTGGCACGGTTATGAAAAAGCCGTGCCACGTGGCAAACGTGCAGAGGGTTAAGGCCCCCATACACATCTAGATTTTCCGTTCAATCAACTTAATTCAATAAAAAATTTTTGTTGATTGATTAAAAATCTACGGCAGCCCACATGGTTAGATCAACCTAAAACTATTACAATTGGGAAAAGTTTTGATCGAAAAATTATCGGACGTGCTGGGAAATTTAAATCGGTTGTATGAAATTTAACCTTAGTTCAATTACGCTTTCAGCCAATCCAAAATATCTGTTACTACAGTTGGCATAGATTACAATCAATCACAGACTCTCCTGATCCCTAAAAATTTTTCTTTTTTTTAACGGAAAATCTAGACGTGTATGGGGGGGCCTAAGTAAAACTAAGACCCACCCTAGATCTCGTGCATATTTGCACCTAAATAAGGGTCTTATTTTAAGGAAACACTGTAATTACACCGAACCTGCTGTATAAGACTCACATGCAGCAGTTCATATGAAATAGAACTAGCATTACCGCTGGGTACCTATACGTAATCTGTTCTACCTTTCATACTTGTGTGTGTTGAGCGATGCAGTGTGATAACCCATAAAACCCTACAGCATTCATTTTACTGCTTCATTGGAGATTTCGAGCCCAGGTTAGGAGTTGGAAGGGGGATGAAGTGTTAATTTCACAATAGCCATGTTGCGTTCTGTAGTAAACGGTAATGTGAATGTTGCCGGTATACAAAATAACGCGTTACAAAAAAATAGTCTATTTTTTAGAGATCTCAGTATAATCACATACCACATGGATGTGAAAGATGACATAAGCCTCTGAAAGCCATTTTGGCAGAAATACTAGAAAACAGTAACTACAGATCTGTTCTGCCAAAAGCATCATTTACACAACTATTTCCAGATGTAAAACGTTTTATTTTTAGAAGCTTTTAGCATATGACTTTCCGAACTCCATACTGGCAGATCCGGATTAGGTGACATACTGTATGCATTTCTATATTACATTTTACAACCCAAGCAGGAAAAAATAGCATATTCTTATTACTAATGGCAGGGACCAAACCAGATGTGGGTATAGCATTGCCCGCAGGCCATATCAGGCCGGTTTAGTCTTTTAATCCAGCCCTGTCACCTTGCTGTCAAAAAGCACTGGCTCCCCTGCATAAGTGGAGATAATAATAAGCGGATTGTTTTGGTCTCCTTCTACAGCCAGTAGTTTGCCCATGTCTACAACCTATCCAAGGGTAATTTTTTGAACCTCCTGGATGGTACAGCATTTTTGTGGCACCGTCACCTCACCCCGCTCTCCTCTACACATGTAGATGTAAGCTGGGAAAAGAGATGCCTTGGGCCATGTGTTATGAACAAACTATACTGGGTTGGGGCAGAAGGTAAAATACAGATGTTTAATATAATTTATTTTAACCTCCCTGGCAGTATTAGTTTTATTTTTTTTAACCCTCTGAGCGTTTGCCACGTGGCACGGTTTTTTCATAACCGTGCCACGGGCAATCGCGGCGGAGCACAATATGCTCCGCCGTGATTTCCTGCTCAGCTGAGGGTCATTAACATAAGCCCGGCGTCACTGGAGACGCCGGACTTATGCTCATGATGCATGAAACTCAGCCCGAGTTAATTCGGGCCAAACGCTCAGAAGGTTAAACAATTTATTCATTTATCAATTTAACCTGTTTAAATTTCCCACCCGGGCTAGTTGGGTCCAGCACCTCTGAAAAATTTGAAAAACCCCATTGTGGTCCACAAATCAAAAAGGTTTGCCCACTCCTGGACCAAACACAGAAAACGGAAGAAAAAAAAAGTTAGAGCCTCTGTATATCAGAAACAATGCTTTATTTGCATAATACCTTCACACAAACTGACATCATACAATTTTACATGGAAACAAGCTGCGAAGGTTAAGACCAGGACAGGCAATGCATTCATAGTAGACTGGCTTTCCTATACTACGCTTAAGTGGAGGATTTGACTGCAATTGTCTGTTTATCTTCTGAGCAGAGGTAAGTAAAGCTAGTCATACACACAAACTGTTAAGGCTAAAACTCCACTACGTTTGCCAAAATACTGTAAAACCATAGTGGCTGCATCTCTGGCACGTGCCCCATTCATTTTCAAAGGGCATACAGCCGTGACGTGCATGCGTCCCATTGTAATTTTCAAAAGACAGCACGATGGGATATGGACACATGGCGGGTACGCCCCCATTAAAAGGGACATGTGCCAAATATGCGAGCACTACAGTAGAGTTTTAGCCTAACATCGATCGACCTTTGTACATGCTCAATAATATGATCAGATACAAATTGATCCTAAAATACCAAGAAAACCAGATACTTTAGATCAGGGGTGCCAAAACTTTTTGCAAAGAGGGCCAGGTTAGGTGAAGTGACATTCTTTAAGCCATTAACATAAAATGCAAATTAACTATACCATGTTGCAGCTCTTTTCCCCCCACACAAGCAACGCTCCTATAAAAGGGGCTATACCTCACCTTCCGGGCTCAGTAAGGCAAAAAGCTGCAATGTGTTCTCCAGTTGCCAGCTTAGGCAGGTATTTGGCTTTCTGCTCATCATTACCAGCAATCAATATTCCCTGAAAATAACAGAACAGAGGATCTGTCAGCTTTCACAAATGTCACGACCTGTTATTAATTGGTATTACGCATTTCCTGACTGTGACTACTTCTGTGTACTTCTTTGTCGATGTATTTTTTCCTTCCTCCTTCTCGTAGAATTTCCTTTCATCATTTTTAAATATTGGATTTTATTAATTAAAAAAAAAAACATTTATCATGACTTGAATATGTTTTGGTACAATTTCTCTTGGGACTATCGTCCTGGATTATGGAATCGGGGTTTACATTTCCTCCACCTTTGCCTGGCTTTGAACATTCTACTGAAGGGGATTTGTTTGCCTTCATGTACCTGGTGACCCCGCTTTTGACCAAGAAACATATCCTTTTTTTAATTATATATATATATATATATATATATATATATATATACATACACACACTCTAGTATCTATACAAATCTCAATAGTCAGAAATTAGATGATTAAACCTTTAATCCTATAGCTTGATGAGCAGCCAGAGTAACTGCAATAGCACCATCCAGTGAAGTAATCTCTCCCAGGCGAGCATACATGGTGTTCGATAGCCCAAGTCCTCCTGCAAGGGAACATATCCAATCATGTTGATGAAACTCACACAAACACACACACACACATATATATATATTTAAGGCATTGACAACTAATGATTTTGTAAAGTTAAGTCATCGGTCATTGAAGTCACCACCCTTTCCCTCTCAGCCAATACCGACAGAGAGAGTTGGTCATGCGCCGACTGCCAGAGGCAGAGATGGCATCCACACACATCTGTGTGCGTGCGAAAAGGGAGAGTACGCCAACCAGCATGCATGCTGTCTCTGGGGAGACAATGTTTATGCCTAGGCAGGTTATTTTAAAGATGTACAGGAACAAATATATATATAAAAAAATAAAAAATAAAAAACAAGATAGAAAAACATTGGCGTATCGGGGAGACCCTCTCACAAGAAGACACTGTATGCAGCCAGTCAGCGTGCACATAGAGATACGGTCTTGTTCTTCGCCTAGACAAATACACACACACGTATGGGGACCCTAAAGCAGGGTGCAGACATGTCGATATGGGCCATATAATAGACGGCCATCGCTGTTTCGGAATGGATTGGTCCTGCTCGAAAACAGCCATATTGGACTTGACCGTTAACCGCAGGTCTCCATGCAAAGCATCGGCTGAGCTGGGGTGAGCAGAGCTGTCTCCCCGGCTCCGCCGATATCTGACAGCAGTGTCATGACATCATCACGCTGCTGCAGGGTACATCGGATGGCTCAAATATAGAGCCGTCTGTATGTTGCTTAAGTCTTGGGTTTCCCCAAAGGGGATGCAGGTCCAGGGCACCGAGCTGCCTAGACACATACATACATGCACCTCCCTCATTCGGTTGAGTGAAACACTTACCATATTCTTCAGGAATCTGAATGCCAAACAAGCCGAGATCCTTCAGCCCCTTCAACGTCTCCGGTGGAATTTTTGCATTCTGATCGATTGCTTTAGAATCAACTGTAAAACATGTACGATTTCATTATTACATTATCTTCACAGGGCTTCACTGACACCTTAGCTTGTAAAGTCTACTATTTTCACCTTCTGTACTAACCTGAACATGAAACAGTTTAATCCTATACCGGCCTCTTATATTGAAGCATGTTATGGAGGCTGCAGAGCCCTGATGCAGTATAACAAATGGATAATGGGGAATCTAAGTGTCCATGGCCAGCTTTAGTCACTGGGTCTGCATTCTGCCATCAACTTGGAAAACAAATTGACTTGAGTATAAGCCTGGGGGGAGGGGGGGGGGTGCAGAAGATTCTTACAGTCAGATAGTGGGATCTTTAAAATGAAATTCCACCAGCTCCAGTAAAAATCAACAAAATGTCTACAAAATAGCGCTGGTGTCCAAGTTTACATTTCACCAGCCTGGGGGGAATAAATAAAGAAGAAAGGTCAGCCTTTAGCGGCGGGCCCTCTTGTAGCTACAGGTACTATGGTGGTCTTTACACCACATTACACGGGCACATTGATTGCCTGCACTGGAGGCCGGCAACTGATGCAGAAGAAGGAGGCTGCAGGCACGGAGGAGAGCATTGGACCACCCACAGAGGCTGCCGGCACCCGAACACCTGGACAGGTAAGTGGGACCCTGACTTACTTGAGGAAACAGTATTTCAGCAGAGCTTTATGTTTCGTCTTTTTCTTTTTACATTTACTTACGGGTTCATGCATTTGTTTACCAAAACCCAAGCACCAGGATTAAACACACAGACACGGGAAGGTGACTGATCTTGTGACAGTATATTGTACGAGGAAACAACTATATTGTGTATAGAAGTTCTTCTCTATTTTTCTGCTCTCAAGATAGCAGGCAAGCAATCAGCAAGAGAGCGATGGAGCCATCAGGGAGGGAGGGATAATCCTGAGTGGCAGAGGATAATACGACGTACAATTGTCTGACCTGTAACTCACAGAGCAAAGTCTGGACCACAAGGACTCGCTGACATTCACACAGCAATCATTTCTAGCCTCTCCGACAGGTCTAAAGCTTCAAGCTTTCTACATATAAATTCTAATAAAGCCCCACACTGACGTTTAGAATAGTTGTCGTTCTCCCAGCAGACGTCATCCAGGCAGCCGGTCCTGGCGAGAAGCAGCTGGGCACCCCTTTGTGTGCCGGAACTTACTTTGGATGGGGACACTGGTCTCCATCCAAAGTAATGAAAACAATCTAATTACGGACATGTCTGTAGTGGATTACACCTATTTCATGGACGATTTCTGCCCGGATTAAAAGTTTAAGCTTTCCAATTTGCACCCGATTTTGTGGCAGATCGACAGTGTACAATCGCCCGAAAAATAGGGTAGAAAGCCAAGCGTTTATGGGGGGGCTTAAACCATTTTTAAATGGGTGCCCTAAAGGGTTAACGTCTAAAAAGCGTGCTTTATAGTTTTAAATCGCCGCAAGCAGACAGACCGCATTAAGATAACAAAATGCTGACAGAGTTGTCACTGTAGAATGAGGATTATTATTGTTATAATTTATTTATATAGCGCCAACATATTACGGAGCGCTGAACATTAAATTGGAGTTGAGATCGAACACAAGATAACACACATTCTTGTGATACTGCGGGACTATATCTGTCACACAGCCGCTAGGGCCCTTGGGACAGATGTCCCAGGTGCCCTTGTAGGAGGGGCGATCTTGGAAGGGGAGATGCCAATTCATTGCACTTTCACGACACTCGATTGTGCTTGAATCTATTAAAAATAGAGATGTCCAGCCTTTCTTGGAGCAGGATCAATCTCACAGGAAGAAAGCTCAGTCAAACCGGGAACCAAGATGTTGGTAAACCCTGTTCGATTTTCATTAATTTGGGTAGGGGGCCGAGGGTCCCTAACCAAAGTATCGGACAGCATCGATGACACAGAAGTGCTGCGGTTCGATATCGAGGGCGCTCGAGCAAAGCCTGATGACGTCATCGTGCTGCGCTGACCCCACGATCGCACAGGCATTGAGACGTGTATGCCTAGCATTACTGTCTACTGGCAATATAGGACAATACATAGGCACATAGAGAACAGTATAATATTGTATTCATCTGCACTAAAAAATAAAACATTGCAGTTACCCCACCCATCCAAAACAATAAAACTAGTATACAATCACAGAAGGTGTATACATGCACAGAAATATTCAATAAAACTGGTGCACATTGTACTCATCCTAGTATGCATTTGCATTTTTCAAGCCATTAAGCAATGACAGCCGCCATAAGGAGATAAGATAATTATAAATGATCTCAAGGGTCAAAGAAATATGAATCACAGAGGGTAATATAATATTGCTCCAACAACATAGCTCTTGGCTTACCTCCTTACCTGAGGATATCCAGCATCATCTAGCCATGTCCCCCCCTCACCAGTCTCCCTGGCCTGTCCCCCCTCACCAGTCTCCCTGGCCTGTCCCCCCTCACCAGTCTCCCTGGCCTGTCCCTGGATTTACTAGTTTCGCCTCTTTTAGGCCTAAAATACACGGATTTCACAGTAGGGAAGAAGCTGCCCATAGATTTCTTTGATCATGGTGTGCCTGTATATACAGCCATGTCACAGCCAATGATGTGCCTGTATGACCCAATGAGTGGCCTGTATGTTGCAGGACGGGTCATTGGTTATTGTAAGTGCGGCAAATAAGCCATCAATCGCACATAGGCATTCTGGGCTGCTGACAGGTGGGCAACAGCTCGAAAGGCGCCTGCCCGCCCGTGTGTGGGCATTGCACACAATGTGCATGCACTCCATGTTCATTTTATGGACGAACACCTGAAAAAGGGATCGGGCTGTGGATTTTACCTGGGGTAGTCTGCAAACAAATACAATCCACTAAGGCAGTGGTTCCAAACCAGGCTAAAGATAACGCTAGAGATTGCACGGTGGGACACACCATCAGTGGTGTCAGAGGGGCGCAGCAAACAGAGGCTGCAACTCCAGCTTTGTGCTCCCCTCGGTGCTCTCTCTGTAAACCAAAAGTGAAAGTAGTTTTCCTGAGCTGGACTCTTCTGCTGAAATGTAAACAAGCAGGAGCACAATCTTGTGCAATTTTGCTATTTTATTTGTAAAGATGATGGAATTTCATTTAGAAATGTCACTATTTGTCTTTACGAGTTAATTACAGAGCCCCTGAAGAATGTATCATCAAGAAGGATTGTATGCATGCAAGTTAGGAGGGATAGTACCCCAGGATGGGAGCTTTGAATGCATGTATGAGTTGGGGGTTGTCGGGGAGCTGGCTAGTCTTGGGCACAGGCAAGGGGGCCTTAAGGAAAAAAGGTTAGGAACAACTGTGCTAAGGCATTTTGGATAATAAAGAACCAGCCTGCATCAATGCAATAATGTAATTTAAGCATAAAGACCTATATAATAATGGAGGGGCAACCGTTTCCCAGCCCACATCGCCGGCATCATTGATGGCGCCAACAACGTGGACAGTGGCTGGGGGAGGGTGGGAAATTCAAGCAGAGTACAGCATTTTTACCAGCACGGTAGCAGTTGACCGCTTGGAAGGTTAATAAAACAAAAAAGATATACAACGCTATTAATCTCAATTCCAAACTATAAAAATAGACAATGACCATCCAATCCCTCAACCAATATTATAGGTTACTACAATTCTATTTTATTTAACACTTATGCAAAGATTAGGGTCACCACACATGCATGGGAACATGATCGTGGCCATCAAATTAAACATTAGATTTTATTTAGATTGTTGAAGGGAGAACCTACATTATTTTTCAGACCATAAGACACAGCCAGTTTTATGAGCAGGAAAACAAGAAATAAAATATATTGGGTACTGCAGGGGAAAAAATCCCCATGCAGTACCCAATTTCAGCCACAAGATGTCACTAGTAGCACTTTACACACCATCACATCATCTTTCTCACACATCTGGGAAGAAAGGGGCCATGGGGAAAGCTGCATACAGATGTCTTCCCTCTATGGCTGCTTGTGTGAAAGCGGCAGCGTGAGTGCAGCTTTCATACACAGGCAGAGAAAGATGGGAGAGATTCCCGCTGGCTGCTCTTTCCTCTCTCTCTCTCTGCTCTTCATTGGTTAGATCAGCAGCGCTCCGCTGATATAAACAATACAGAAAAGATGGGAGATCGGGCCGTGGGCGGATATCCTATCAGACAGCTCTAGAAAAAAAAAAGTGCATCCTATGGTGCAAAAAAATACGATAATCTTGAACAAGTGTTAAATAAAATGAAGTGCTCTGAAACTGCAGTCTGCATCCCTCTAATCATCATCTCTGTGTAACTCCATGTTAGTGCAAGCTCACCATCTTCACTGAAGAACTTCTCCACGGGACCTACAAGCTGGGTAAGTTCTTCCAATTCCTCGTTGGTGATCTCTGGGTATGGAAACGCTTCTTTCTGGCAAATAAACATTGAATTTATGAAAAGCAGAAGTATTATCTGATACGTTTAGTAAGAAATACTAGAAAATAACATACTCTGTATATAACATAATGAGCTTCTAACAACAATATAATGTGGGATGTACATTGAAGTTGCAATATAAAAAAATTATTTTCTGCTCTGAGCACAGATTGCAGTTCCTCTATTTAAAAAAACTTTTATATCCCTCATAAGAGAAACCCCAAACAACAGTTTGAATGGTTGGCGATCATGGAAGCATATTCTCCTGCTAATGAACCCAATAAAGGGAGGCTAAGGTGTATACGAACACATGTACAACTTGGTTCCCTTAATAAAGTGTCTAATTTGCCAAAAATCCCCCCCCCCCCTCTATGAAGGAAAGCTGTGCTGTGAAGTTTTTGTACAGATATTTAATGTGTTCTTAGCTGTAATCTCAATCTCCCTGCAATACCAATTTCAGCCACAATGTCACTAGTGAGCACTTGCCGTCACATTTATGAGATAAACTCACATTTGAGATGAATATCTCTAGGATAATACCATTCAGCAGTGGAAACCTCTCGAAATTGTCACAATATCACAGGTGGGTATGCATTTCACCACATGGGTGAATCCTGATTTGCAAAATCAACATTTACATATTTCAAAATATATTGCCACTACTCAGCCAGTATTACTGGTATATAGTCACGTGGAAGCATCAGATTAAGCAGAGACATTCATGGGTTGCATCATCTCTGCTGGAACATGGTCACACCCAGCTGAGTGGCACTTCTCACCTCCCGTGGGTGTATAAAGATCTGCAGGGGAAAGTAGACATCCATCTACTGCACCATCACTGTGGACATTGTCACATGTTTATTTCATCCAACATCTTCATTAGGAACATGGGTTTCATTGGCAACATTGGGGCGTGAGGAGTCCGGTATGATCATATTCCAGCAGACATATTTCACCAATCATAAATCAGATCATATGTGAAATATTTATTTCTTACTTTTTAGTTTTGGGTCATTAACATCCCTAGCATTACGGGCACAGTTTGATCGTGAATCAAACTGTGCCCGTGCCGGCTCTCCGTGAGCCTGCAGCATTTCTAGAAAGTAGCAGGCACACAGAGCCTTTCCGGATCCATGTCTTTGGTGACTCCGAAGGGGGCGGCCTCATAGACCTCCATGTTAATGGAGGGGTTGTCGCTTCTCTCCCCACACACCGTAGGCGTCTAATTGACAACGGCGGTGTGTACAGGGCCATAATACTACAGATGATACACACTTCTTATACGTAAATAGCTGCTCTTGGGCAAGTTGTTAGTGCTAGATTGTAAATTGTGTCTCTACATCTTGGGATGTAGAGCTATTGCGTGTGTGTGTGTGTGTGTGTACACATATATATACATACATATATACACACACACTTTTTAACATTCTGACCAGAAGACATTTGCCCAAAAAGGTGTTTTATAGTCAAAAAGGTACAGTAGTATATTTAATCTAAACTTAGTTACTGTTGTATTCGTAGGGAACGTAGTACTATTTAAGATTTTAGGAGATTGCTCCAGTAACCATGCAGATTTTAAATATGTTTTATTATTCAATCACCATCTGTTCATTAAAATAAATCCCTGAATATCAGAATTGCAGACTGATCGTGAAAAAGGTTTGAGAATGAACTCACCCGCAGGTACCCTTCAGTCCTTCACCAATTCAAGGGATCCGTTGAAGTAAACTAGAGATTTGTAATTGCTTAATTGCAACATATTAACTTTCTCACTGGCAAATGTTTTAATGTAGCACACTGAAATGAAATCAATTCTCTGCAAATGAGGCGACTGCCAACAGGCAATTTATCCACATCCTTAAAGAATTCATAGATGTGAGACAGAAGCCAGGGTAGGCCAACACTAAACAGATGTATGAAACCTGAAAGCCCAGGGATATCAGGGATTGCAAACACAAAAGCTAACCCAATACAGTCACAGGAACGTTTTAGGATATCCCATGCTAAACCAGTAGGCATCAACATTGTTATGTGTGCCTTAAGGCCCCCATACACCTTACAATCTTTCAATACAATTTCTGTACAATATAATTTTGTTCTTCCAAAACCATGTAATATGAGGAGCTTTCTAAACCTTCCAATCACTATGTATTCTATCAGGGAGGACCCGGCACTACATAGTTGTTGGTAGATCTAATGGAGATTGTATGAATCAAGGTGTATGGGGGGCTTTACAGTTTGTCGGAATCTTTGCCCATTCCTACAGAAAAGCATTGGTGAGGTCAGGTATGCATATAGTTAATGGGAACATTTCCATTCTGGTTTCAACCCAAAGGCGTCTGATGGGTCATGACTGTGTGAATAGGTCACATTCTTCCATTTAAAAACGTGCCCAGCTATATCTTTATGAATCACTCTGTGAGCAATGAAAAGGGCCGTCCCCAAACTATTTCTACAAAGTTGGAGGTGCAGTTAACCTCCTGGGAGTTTAGCCCGTGTTAACTCCGGGTGAGTTTGTTTGCTAACAAAACTCCCCTTGAGATAATTTGCGGCCATATTCGCCTGTCCGCCAATTCTCTGTTTTTCCAGACCCGCCGATCTTTCCAGGTCTGCCCGATGATGCCATATGATGCCAGTGGGACAGGCGGCGCCATTGACCTCCATGTAAAGGAAGTGGCGTCAGTTTTTGTTAGAGCACATCCCCTGTGCCAAGGGTTATGCCGAGGACGTGTTCAGGGTCTAAAAGAAGGAAGAAAATTTTATTGTAATCTACCGCGATCACCCAAAAACCAAACCCCCAAAAACGTACGTACATTACTTAAGCCCCCAATACACTTTACAATCTTCCCATACAATTTCTGTACAATCAAATTTTGTTCTACCAAAACCATGTAATATGGAGGAGCTTTCTAATCCTTCCAATCACTATGTATTCTAACTTGGAGGCCACTATACTACACAGTTGGTAGATCTAATGGATCGATCTTAAGGTGTATGGGGGGCTTTAGTTGGCACAATACCATCAAGTTGGAAACACTTTTTAGACATCTGCCAAACCCTAGAGACTGACTTCCATAAAGCACCTGGTGCATTGTTGAGGTTAGACAGTAAAGGTGCCAATACACCGCTCAATACTTCTGTTGGAAAGACTTTTGATCGTTTTAAGACAATCAATTGAAAATCTATTCCTGCATGGCTGGTCCAGATATAAATAAAAAATTTTTTTTACCAAAACATTGAAATAGTGGTTGATCGTATCGTATGCCCAGCTTTAGTTTGGAACTCTCACACAGTGTAAGAAGAGTGTCGGTAACTTTTCTACCATATTTAAAAGTAAGCATTGTTGTTATTATCTTTATATTTATATAGCGCCAACATATTACGCAGTGCTGTACATTAAATTAAAGCTGATCTGCAACACAAGAGAACACACAGATACAGGTTATGACACAAGGGGAGCAGAGGACCCTGCCTGATCAGGCTTACAATTGAATGCTAAATTTACACTACCGTTTCTCTGGCTGCTGAAGACAGGGAAATGAGCAGTAGTTCTGGCAGCAGCTACAGAAATGACCTGTCATGGGCTTCTGTAAGCTCGGCGGTCATTTAGATAACCACCCACTGACAGGTCTATTGGGCTAAAGCCTGAAAACCAACTGGCGGACACCGCGTCTGCCGGTTGGCTGTGTTAACGTGTCGTTTTTTAAACAACAGTGTTGCCCCTTATAGGTTGGTGAAAAGAGTATACAATAGGTGGTGGTGGGGGGGGGGGGGGGGGGGGGGGGGGGGGACTGGCATGGTGATGTTGGGAATAAGAAGATGGGTACGCATGACTGAAGAGGGGGGTTTTCAGGGCTTTTTTGAAAGTACTAAAAGTAGGAGCAAGTCTAATAGGGAGAGGGAGAGAGATCCAAAGATTAGGAGCGGCCCTAGAGAAGTCTTGAAGATGTGATGTTCTGAGTGGGGATGTCATTAGTAGGTCAATGGAGTTGTGGAAAGCACAGTTAGAGGTGTATTTATGTACCAAGTTTCTCTCAAGTGAGGTCACAGTATTATCTAGTGTTGAGTTTGTGTTGGCAAAACTTGCTCACAAAATAACTTTGGTACATTTCAAATAGGAAAAAAAAGCCCGATAGCGAATAGTGTTCTCACTGTGCTCAGCTAGGCTGATCAGAATAGGAAACAGTACACGCCATGTAGCAGACATTCGTATTTAAAAAGTTTTTTTATTCACCCTCCAGTCTCCTTCAACTTTCACCTACTAAACTCCAACAATGTCAATCAGTTCCTCACCTTTTACCTACTAAACACAAGCAGTAATAATAGTCCACCACTTTCTCACCTTTCACCTACTAAACCACAAGACTGTGTTAGAAACACATACTGATGTGTACAGCAGTGGCATTCGGGCATTTCATGCCTCTGCTAAACTACTGCTGTGCCAAAGAGGATGACACATAACAAGAGCAGATGGAAACAATTTAACATGCCCTACGGATCTTCCTCCCCCATCTGTGATTGGGACATGGTCAGCTTTCTTCATCGGATCATCCTGCCATCATTCTACTCCATATCCAGGTGATTGCTCTTCTGTTACTGGGACACAAGTCCTCAGCCTTTGGGGGAAAACTGTCCGACTGGAACAAAGAAAGACAACATCTAGCATCCCGGAGAGACAAGGATCTCTCCATCAAGAAACTAAATCCCATTTTTTAGTAGAGATGCACCGGTTGCAAATTTCTTGGCCGATTCAGATTTGCGATTTTACTGGAAAGGTGACCTGCCGGTTCCGATTTTTTATTTTAAAGAACTAATGTAATGAATGCATATGACATTCATTAAAATTTATTTTATAATCTATCTTATTTAAATCTGCAGCTGCACTGTAACAACACTGAAGAACTAAAATGGCCACATAACATGGTCAGGGTCAGTAACGTACCCCTACTACTTACACCCCAAGTTTCACTCCTACAAGCATTATTTGATAGCTGGACTTTTAGCTGAAGTTTTACATGTAAGTGTTGTAGCCAGGGTGGATTTGATTTAAATCACTAGTCTGTAAGGCTCGATTTAAATCAAACTGATTT
>CM070037.1:108427966-108441708 GCA_036250615.1 Ptychadena robeensis | reverse complement strand
TGTATCACTAATGTCTCTGAGCTCCCCTGTATCACTAATGTCTCTGTAGCTGAGCTCCCCGGTAAGTTGTGCTCCCCTGTCTCTCGTGCATGCTGTGACTTGTAGTGCCACGCAGTATTACCTTATTTATCTCTCCCAGGAACAGCTGCTTGGCATAAGCCATACACCGGGGGTCGCGGTGGAATGGTCTTCTCTGTGTGCCGGGCTGGACGTGTACCGGAGTCCCCCATACCCGGGCTATGCGCCCGAACCGGGCATACACTCTGTGAAGAGAACTCATGTCAATGTCAACCGGGCTCACTGATCTCCTCACAACTACTAGAGGCGCCTACGTCATCAGAGGGCGCCGAACAGTCACGTGACGCCGGCTAATCTCCAGAAAGTAGGGGAAAGGTGAGAGGAATGGGGACGGTGTGTACTTGCTGTATGTCTATCCGTCCCACGATGTTAGGCTGCGTGTTATGTGGGTCTTATGAAGGTAGCGATTGTTGTGATACATTTGGCTGTGTTTGTGTGTATGTAAAGTTATATCAGACCATTTTTATAAACTTCTCCAAGCGGTACAAACATATCACGTGACTGCTCATAGAGGTTTTAATCGGTGATGGGGAGGTACGCAGCGTGCCTCCGCCCAGGGGGCGGTCGCTGAGCCTTTTATCCACGCCTACCTGCAGTGAAAACAAGACGCTGGTGCGGCACGTGGGAGGTTGGGACAGCAGATGTCTGTGTGTCCTGGCTGTCATGTCTGTCCTCTTGTACTGCCCCTTCCCCAATATACAAATCATTTGTTGTGTCTGCAATATCCCAATCTGCTTATCATCACTGCAGCTCCTGACAGCCTAAAAACAAAGGACATGGTGGCATACTGCCTACCCTCCACACCCATCCCTAAAGTGGATCCCATTGACTTTAAAGGCACATTAGTAAATCTTTGATTTTATAAATGTGTCATAGTTTTTATTTAAATATGATGCACATGATTATTAAGAATGTCTGTACAATCAATACATCATTTCAGATACATATTTACACTTGCAATCTGGTATAAATACATTTCACTTGCTGTCATGATTTACAAACATGTTACATGTTACTGATGGGTTTCTTCTCTACGCGTTTCACCATTAGGTCATAATATCTTTGCATTACAGCATTGGTATACATCTATACCTTCAACTTCCAAACACACCCAATAATCATGCGATACAATGGGTGACGACGCCGATTGGATGGATCAGGTGAGAGCCGCTGCGGGGCCTGCCCCTCCCACGACCATCGCCAGGAGGAATAGAAATAACGGGGGACAACACCAAGGTTAAAGGTTCCCACAGCCATCTTCCCACAATCATCAACTCCCCAGTCACTGAGTATCAAAAATGGTGACTCTGACAGAAGTATCACTGCAAATAAACAAAACCAGTGTGTACTGGGCTTGTGTTGTGTGTGCCTATCAAATGATAAATGGTGTAAAAACGAAATGAATGTGGTGCTGTAATGTGCAGTGTGTAAGTAATAATGGTGAAATAGTGAGAGTGCATAATGAGTACTGATGAATAAGGGCTGGTGTGCCTTCATACTAAATACCTAACAAACCAAACTGTTATGAATAAGCCTAAAGCCTACTGTGTTCTCATTCCTAACTAGCATTAAAAAGCTATGATGAGAAAATGTGTGAGTGACACTTACCCAGTTGCTATATGAGCAACCAATTCAGACAGTCAGATCCCGGGGCATCGAGTGGGGGGGAGTTGACTGACGTTTCACCCTGGCTCCCCCGATCTGACTGACTGCTGCGCCTACCTCCTCTGACTCTGTTTACTCTGCACTGACTGCTCTGTCCCACTTCTCTCAAATTCTCAAAATAATTATGGCAAGTGTAACAGATGAGTACCAGGAGATGGTGTTTGGTAGTCACCCCATATGTAGCGTGGGGTCTTCCTCACTGTCCTCTGCGTCAGGTCCTGCATGGTAGATTCTGCTGCAAATGGACCTCCCTGTTCCTGATTGATCCTCCGATTTGCTGTCTCCATCCACACATTACCAGCTGGCTTTGGGTCCCATGTAACTCTCACACTACAACACTGTTTGAACCCTAAAATGTTCAGGGTTAGTCACTAAACCCTGAGTGTACCTGCAGTCCACATGTCAACCTTTCATAGTAATATTCCAACTGTCAAACAGTGCTTTGCTCTTACATATGGTCTTTAAACCCCCAGATCTCCAACACCCTTGAAAGTAAATTTTTGGGGGGGATTAGTAATTTACATTCTCAATTTCACACCCTTAACTGCCATCCTTTTTATAGGTATTAATGTTTCCCTGTGGTTATCCAAGTGACATAAATTGTATCCATTTAACAATAAAAACTGAAATAATTAAAAAAAATAAATTTTACAACAGTGTATACATGAAAAAGTGTTGTTTTTACAGCTATTTAATGTGCTTGAAAAATCAATGTACAAATCACATCACCGGCTTCTTTCTAAAACATGGGAGAGTGGAGAGCTGCATGCTGCTGATCTCTACCCCTATGGCTGACATCGGCTGCCTAGGCCCATAATACCTTGTAGTTAGTAGACAAATACGACAGTAACAATAATGCAAGTATGCATAGCTAGCTTTTGGCCTTCTCGTGTACCACTTCTGTGCTGGCCTGGATATATATATATATACACACACACACACACACACCTTCTCTGGCTTTAAACCCCCAGATCTCTTAGTCGTCCAATATGTTTTGGAGGTTAGTAATTTACCACTGAGGATGTTTGCCTTCTAATTTTCACACCCCTATCTGGGGTGCAACTTTTCATTGTTGTATTAGGTTTCTCTGCAGTTATTCTATGAACATAACCTGTATACACAATAAAATCTGGAATAATTATGGTATTCTAAAAAGGTTAACCAGTAGTGTATACATGATAAAGTCAAGCCGTTTATACAGATACTGTATTCACGCTTTTAACCTTAATGTTTGTTTTTTTTAAAATCTCCCAGCAATAACATCATTTGCCACTGGGGTGGATGCTTCAGGGGCCAGACTAAAAGCCTTAGAGGGCCAAAGTCTGAAAACCCATGGTATAAATACACCACTTACTCTATACCTAATGCTCATTTACAGGTTGGGGAACCTCCTCTTAAGGTGCTCTTACAGTGCTCCTTTGTTTGGTCATGATCCCACAGGTCCCATTCCCACTATGTCAGGTGCCGAGATCACAAGGAAAGATGGACATCGATCTGTTGGAGTAGATGTGAGGTACCTTACACACTAATAAGCCAGTCTCATTGTGTAGGTGTGTACTGGAGATAAAAAAATTTGCTACTTTGGCACCCCCTCTCCTTTGGAAACCTATGCCTGTCACATAGTTAGTGCTCCTATATATTTTTTTCGGCATCCCAGGTAGTCCCTGGTTGTCATTGCTGAAGGACACAGTGCATAGCATGGCCGGGAATACGGGATGTGACTTCACTTCCAGTTTTCGTGCACACTCTTCCGTGTTTCAGATGCTTAGCACAACCAAGCCTTCTTAAAACAGAAGGTAGTTACATGGCCCAATCCAGCTTCCAAGCTCCACACCATAGAGCCATGGTTTCCATGCACTGCACTGATGATGGCCAAGGAGCCTGAAACAGCTGTATGCAGTTTGGAATAAATGGCTCTGTACCAAAAAGGCTATAATTGCACTGTACACCAGCGGTTTCTGGATGTGCATTTGGCTGATGGGGCGAAAAGTGATAATTTGCATAGCTCCCCCACTGTCCCAAAACGCAGGCTTCCACCTAAAGTTTTAGGATTTGTGCTGGATTGGGCCGTGTAAATACCTTCTGTTTTAAGAAGGCTTGATTGTGCTATGCACTGCTCGAGTTGAGGGCTTTTTGATTCCTTTCATCCCTTCTCACCATAACCTTCATGGGTACTTCTCTGTGTTTCAGATGCTGGAAGTGTTGTCAGTGACCTTCAGTTCCTGCCTAATTTTGGAGGGAGAGGGCTCTCCCTAGTAATGTCCCACCCCACACATCATATGCACAAGCGGGGTGGGAACTTAGGTGGGAGAATAATGCGCCCTACCTCTAAAAATCCCAGGAAAAATGTGTGATTTTGTAAAATCGGGTTTTGGCTGATACTTTACCGGCCAAAACAGAAGGGGTTGACAGGTATGACAGTGGAATTGCCTGGAGCATGTAAGCTAAGCCCCCCCCCCCCTCTAAACATTCCCAGTAAGCCCCCCTCTAAACATTCCCAGTATCATCACTGATGACGGGGAGATGAGGTTCCATTATGCCTATGCCTGTAACACATGCATATGGCAAGAACACCCCCCACCTCCCCGGCGTTATCACTGAAGTAAGGGCTTGTGTCTACTGCATCCATCACAAGAAAAAAGCGAGAGAGGACACTTACTATTTTAATGAATGGGTCAGTGTCCACTTTAAGTTCTCAAAGCCACACGCCTACATACATGAAGATGAATGGGCACGTCAGCGGGACGCAGATAAACCGCGCCTTAACAGAATCGGGCATGGCTTTTCCGTGTCTTTGTATTGCAAATTAATAGGCCGAATGGCTGCTGATGCTTTTTAAATCATGGTCAAGCCACCCGCAAATCCGCTCTGTGTCTTTCCATGTGTCCAGCGCAGGGGAAACCACAGTGGACATATGGCCTTGGGGAGGTGAATCTGTAGTGTCCAGTAAATGGCACTACTTTTTCATTTAAATGCATTGTTATAACTGCTTGTACATTCATGGGTTTCCCCTAGCATAGGGTAGTGACAGGGCCTATTCAACTAATATGTATATGTTTTACAGTATATTTGGCATGGCCTTTATGTTATTCCTATGCTATCCATTGTGTATATATTTATTTGGTGCCTGTCCCCTTAAGGGGTTTGCACCTGCTGTTTACTCTAAGGATGAGTGCGTGACTAGACGGCTGTTCCTTTTCCCGCTCTCCACACCTCACAATGTATCTATCTTAATCTGCCTTACTACTGGCCCTAAGCACACCTGGAAGTCTATGAATACTGAGAACATTCTGGGCTCTTCTGATGATTACTGATCTGATACACTGCAGATCCTCCAGGTGTCCATGGACACAGGATTCCCGGGTGAACTATCCACTGAACCAGTGTGAATTCCTGGCAAGGACTGCCTATCCTCTTTTCTGGTGTGATAGCCTTCATCTGTCTAAATGTACACATCCACAAGTAAGGAGCAAGTTGAAACCGTAGATTTCACAAGATTCCTGCCATTTGGGTGATGGTGAAGAAGCTGTAAATATCCGTTCCTGTAGTAAAGCTTATAGATATCCCCCTACTTCTTGTGTGGATCTTCCGTTCTTGGTGTGTGAGCTTTGTTGCAGTGTGCTGAGCAGAAGACATCCTTCTAAGGAATCTGGTCATGTAAGTGTGCTTTACACATGGCACCCCATGACACTACAGATCCAGTGACGAGCCCAGAGGAGACCTACACTGAGGACAACACATGCTTGGATGGAGAAGATTAGATACCCTTAGTGTTGGTCAGGGTTACCAATACTGGTATTGGAAAACTCCCCCGAGTTGGGGCACTCTATAACAAAACAAACCCTGGGCATTCTAGGGCTGTCAGCTATTCTACAAATTTGGCAATGATTCATTATGTAAAACTGCGTAGTATATTTGTCGCACTCGTCTAATTGGCATGTGACGTAGGTGCCGTGATACAAACATCTACTAATTATCTGATATTCCTTTTTGAGCCTTGAACATGTAAGGGGTTTATAAATAGTTTGGAAATATCTGCCTTGTAGCTGTGCAGGTGAAGATCCCAGACGGGGAAGAGACTCATCCTTAGACGTCACCCATACACTCTTCTTAACTAATGAGTACACACTGTGTTCTCTATATTTAGTTGCCATATCTAAACATCTGAACGCTGTACTTTAGAAAATGACCTAAAAATTAATTGTGTCCCATAACTATGGATGCATTTGGCATGAGAGGCTTGTTTGTACTAATTCTGGCATCAAGAAGATTGTTTGTCAACATGCTACACTTGAACAAATCGCCAAAACATATAAAGTTTGCTCCCAAAGTGGTTGTATTTAACTTGGTTGTAATAAATTTGTAATAAAGATGGAGATTTGTGTACCATATTGTGTGTAGAAAATTCATTCAACCCACAAAGATCTGGAATATTTACCTGCATCGGTCCTCAACCATCAAGGTTTGCCATGGCCTGGAAAGTGGGATGGGTGGGACAAAGATTGAAATTGCCCCTGACAGTATATAGTACAACCCTAAAAATTTCGAACCCTAGCTGCAACCTATCATAGTCATATTTAAACTCTAAAGCCCCCCATACACGTTCCGATTATTCTCCCAACCGATTTTTCGTCCGATCCTGTCACCCGATTTTCACCTAAAATGTTATGGTCGGTCGGTCGGGTGGCACGAAAAATCGGAATTCGAATTATCACAGATCCATCAGCCCGACCCTATTTATTAACAGCAGATCGACCAAAAATTTACAGACAGGTCCGAAGCGGTCCCGATCGATTTTTCGGCAGATTTTGAGAAATCGGGATCGGTCGGGTACATAATTCCGAATCCGAGTAATCTCCTGATCGATTAATCTCCCGACCCGATCGGTCGGTCGGGTAAAATTCGTACGAAAAATCGGAACGTGTATGGGGGGCTTTAGATAGTGCTTCCATCTTTTCAGATTTTGCTTCCCTTGCCTTTACCTTCCCCCCCTTTAAACCCCAGACAGCCTTCCTAGTAAAAACCTGACTTTTGGGGCGTTTATAATTTACCCTCTAAATTTCACACCCTTAGCTGCAACCCTCATAGGTTTTATTTCACTTTATTTCACATAATACTGTACTCATGATATTCACTAGTCATAAACTCCATACACTTGTGGGTTTAAAAATGTTGAACTGACTACAGACTGCGCTATTTTATGCACATATCTTGTATACCCCTCCTGGGAGAATATCAGCAAGATTAAATTGTAATCCGCCGCAATTGCCCATGGTGCGCTTTTTAAAAGAGCGCGTCACAGGCATAACACTCAAAAAAGATCATTTTTTAGCTCTTTTTATCAGTTCGTGCTACCTTATTTAATGCAGCCTCTTTCTGTCCAAAACTATGCACTCCAGTGATGGCTGCCCGGCATCCCATTTGGTTGATCATACCTGCGTATTGTGTTAAAACAGCCACATGCAGCTTCTTTGGGAACCTTGTTGGCTGCAGTGATGAGAAGTGTGCATCCATGCAGCTGTTGGCTGGGTAATGAGAGGGTCTCTCTCTCCTCTCATCGCCCATCACAAAGTCTCTCAGATCTGGCGCTGACGTCACAATACCGTGGGCCTGGGCAGGCGCAACTTCCTGCAGCCACAATGCAACTTCAGCCACAAGGGCACTACAGTTAAGGTGTAACGTGAGACAGTGGGAGGGGCGATCTTAAAAAAACACCCCTCCTGCTGTCAGAAAATGTTTTTTCATTTTCCATTGCGGATCGCGAAATGACCTACAAGGTGGTAGCTCCACTTTTTAACATAGTGATACCCATTGGAGGCACACCAGTGGAAGCCCCATGGTTTCTGGTGGCCTCTTTAGATTAAAGGCCCTCACCCCCTTTATTAAGAGCTTCCAGTTCTTTTTTTTTATAAACTCATTGTAAAGCCCCCATACACCTTTAAGCCCCCCATACACCACATCCAATTACCATGCAATTTCTGTACAATCAATTTTTCTTCTACCAAAACCATGTAATATGAGGACCTTTCTACACCTTCCAATCACTGTGTATTCTATCAAGGAGGTCACTATACTACATAGTTGTTGGTAGATCTGATAGAAATTGTATGGAGGAATCTGAAGGTGTATGGGGGGCTTAAGAGCGATCCATACAATCTCCATTAGATCTACCAACAACTGTGTAGTATAGTGGCTTCCCTGATAGAATACACAGTGATTGTCAAGGGTTAGAGAGGTCCTCATATTACATGGTTTTGGTAGAACAAAATTTGATTGTACATAAATTGTATGAAACGCTTGTAAGGTGTATGGGGGGCCTTAAGACATATATACACAAAACATACATCATGCATTTATCTATAGGAAGATGGGACTCACATAAGATTAATATTTTTCTGAGTGGCCTGGAGGGTCTTTAAAGTCTAGTATTCACAAAATATATTGCATTATAAATATTATCATTAAATAGCCATTAATTTATTACACCTTCCCAGGCTATCCCTCATTAGCTTATCTACCCTCTTTACTTTTAGAATATCCTACAGTACATAAGGTGCTATGTGCTCACCGGCTATAAACCTACTATATATACTATATACTTACCTGTCCAGGTGTTCGCTGGTCTCCCTGCAGGTGCCGGTATTCAGTATTCTATCTCTGCCATTGCCGCCTTCGGCTAGTGAAATTAAACATACAGGTTGCAGCGCCATCTTGTGGAAATATTGTCCACAATTTTGAGTGGAGATGGTGGAATTTAAATTTGACAACTCCACTATTAGTGATGATCAGATTTTTCGCCTAATTTTCGCAACAAATTCAAGAATTTGTGATCACCAGTCATTATTACCTTAATTGCAAAAAAGATTTTCACAATTTAAAAATTTTTAAATCATATTTTCATGATCAATAACTATAGTCAAAATCTTCGCGAAGTGCCTATATTCTAAATAAAAAGCTGTGATTCAAATATTCACAATCAACAGTATCCCATATCGGACTTTGCATTTTCCACCCTCGGCTTATACTTGAATCAATAAGTTTTACCAGTTTTTGTAGATAAAATTAGGTTATATTCGTGTCGGCTTATACTCAAGTATATACGGTATATAATTTACAAATTTGCATCTCTAAAGGCCCCCATACACGTGTCGGATTTCCACCGGATTCCGGCACGATCGATTCCGGGCGCGTGCACGCGAAACGATCGTGCCGGAATCGCGTGCAGCCCACCTTGTCCGATCGTTCGCGTCCGATTGATCGGGGGCTCAGAATCGGATCCGACAGAGAACCAACATGTTGGTCTTTCTGATCCGATTCTGCACAGATCAGGGGGAGTTGCCATTTGGGAAGTAAGTGATCGGACACGGAATCGTCCAGGAATCCGTGGGACAAGGTGGTATGCAGCGATTGGATACTCTTAATTGGCTGATTGATCGGAGCTCCGATTCCCGCTGAGATCGCCGGAATCGATCGGGTGAGTGATCAATTGGCCATGGAATCCGACACGTGTATGGCTAGCTTTAAGAGCTTCCAGTTCAAAATACTAAAGCATGACTTAAGCCCCCAAACACCTTAAGATCACTCCATACAATTTCCTTTAGATCTACCAACAACTTTGTAGTGCCAGGTCCTCCCTGATAGAATACATAGTGATTGGAAGTTATATATCACTGATATGTAGTGCCGGGTCCTCCCTGATAGAATACAAAGTGATTGGAAGGTATATATCACTGCTATGTGGTGCCGGGTCCTCCCTCATAGAATACAAAGTGATTGGAAGGTATATATGACCGCTATGCAGTGCTGGGTCCTCTCTGATAGAATACATAGTGATTGGAAGGTTTAGAAAGGTCCTCATATTACATGGTTTTGGTAGAACAAAATCTGATTGTACAGAAATTGTATGGTAAGATTGTAAGGTGTATGGGGGGCTTTAGCCAGCAATGAACATTCATTGAACAAGATCCAATTGTCCAGTCCTTTATCATTTCATCTGTCCAGGCTGCAGCACATAGCCAGTAATGGGTTTTCTGTTAGTGAAGTAATGGTCCAGGATGACTAGAAGTCTCTTCTATGCAAACTCGTGTAATTACTAATAAAAGAGAAGAGTATGTATTCGTCACCTCCTTCATAATAGAATCCTTTCCACTAATATGTCTTCTGCCTTTTGGCAAAACCTATTAGATTCCTTCTTTTAACCCCGTGTTAGATAACTGCATTTCCTGCTGCTGCAAAAAGGCTTTGAACTAATTTCTTCAAATGAAACCATGAACACGCAGCAGATTAATCGTATCACCGCAAACATAAATTAGTTTTTACCGCGTGCACGGCCAATCATTTTCCTACAGAGCCACTTTAAAACAAATTACGCACTGCAGTGAAATAAAAAGAAATATTGATTTTCCTGGGAGGATTTAGTAGGTCTGTAAGATGTGCTATTAGGAACTTGTCTTTCATTCATTACCCAAGAGGAAAGGCCACTGACTCGTTCTTCTAGAACCTGCTGCTAATATGACTTTGTCACCTCCGTACTGGGAAGTTCAATGCTCTACTGATACATTAAATCCTCCGAGAATGGGTTCCAATATGAGAAGACTTTGTATTACTAAGCTGAGCCTTCTATATATAAACATCTATCCACATGGACATTTTTTCCCATATAAACACGGCTGACGAACCACATGTGCTTCATTTAGAGCCCAGGTGCCCAACCTGCTGCCCTTTGGGTGTTGTTTGGTGACCCCCCTTGGTCCTCCACTTGCAGTCCCCAAAACCTTTTAATGCATATGGCATAGGAACTCCCCTGTTCACTGATTCTTCACCGACACATACTTCTAAGAGCGGTAAGAGGAGGAGAGGCACTCGCTGAGCCTCCAGCTGAGCACCCTAATTGGCATACCTGATAGCTAATGATAATAATACCCAGACAGTGCCCGAGCGCCTATGCTTCTACTAGACTACTTTGATAATATCTATGAGGCACAAAACCTTTGTTGATGTATATGGGGCATTCCATACATCACCGTGTGATGTGGTCACACGCTGACCCAGCTTTCTTAATCAACTTTTGTGGTCGTACATGTTATGTGCGACCCTTTAGTGATGCACACTTGTGGCCCTCCATATCATCTCAGTTGCCTCAGGTTAAATCTGTTTATTCAGTGAGCCATTATAAGTAGAATCAGGAGAGTGCGTGTAGCTATCACAACCCATCAACTCTCTTATACTGTTCCTACATTTGCCGGGTTCCCATGCCACTCAATTGTACATCAGCATTTTTACAAGTACATATTGCTTGTCTCTTCTCACAATGCAGTACTTGTACTTGAGGGGCTGATGGTCACGTGCAAAGACAGTTGAATGATGTCATAAACAGTGTTTAGCTTGAGTATTTGAATTGTGAATATATTTGACAAATAGCGTCTATTCCGACTATGTCAGCGGATATTCGCAATTTCAAATATTTGTGATATTATGCATTGGGAAGCTTGTGCTCATGCATTGCGATTTTATATATTTGCAATGCGAAAATAAATACCACATGTAAATACACTCGAATAAGCGTATATCGAATTGAAAAATTGTTGAATTATTTGCAAAATATCACAAATTCAAATATTGCCCATGGCGCTCATCACTATTCATAAACTTTATGTAACATACCTGTCAACTTTTTCCTTACTGATTTAGTGAAAAGCGACAGGAAATTATGTTGGTGATGTCATTCCCATTATCTGGAACAAGGAAGTCCTGAGGTGGAGAGATACTTCCTTGTTTTACACACTTAGGAGGGTGTAAACTGGCTAACTTAGGAGGGAATGGGGCATTACTCTCTTCTATGTTTCCACCATACCTGTCCACCCTCCCGTTTTGGCCAGGAAAGTCACGTTTTTTATGTGGATTTCCTGGTCTAATCCCAATTTCAAGAAATCCTGAATTTATCCCAGATCAGCACAAGCGGGGTGGGACATTAGCATGTAGAGTAATGTCCTCTCCCTGCTAGATCAGCCAAGAGGTAAGCCCGGCACCGGAAGTGACGGCAGTTTATGTATGTCCCCCGTTTTTTTTTTTTTAAGTTGACTTTGATTCCCACCCCGCTTTGCAGAGCGTAGAAGGGAGAGTAACGCCCCCTCCCTCCTAATTTTACCCAATTGAAAAATCCCAGATTTATTGAAATCTGTTTTTTTCCGGGAAAGTCATATAAGAAACTTGACTTTCCCAACCAAAACGAGGTACTCAATAGGTACTCTATGTAAAGCTACATATACACGTAGAAATGTAGAAATACAAGAGTGGCACCCCACTGTTTACTCCCCCAAAGGGTGCTGGACCAGTGAATGACCTTGCCTTGGCATCTGTGCAGACACTAAACATTCTCCTGATAATATATCACAGCTGTATAAGGCTTAAGATTGAAACATTTCAATTGCAGATTGTTCATATCACTCTAGATTTTCCTTTTACTGGTGAAAAATGATACATTTTTGAATTAATGCAATTGAATGTGAAAATCGATCCATGTATGGCCAGCTTTAGAGGAACAGAGTAACAGGAGTTGCTGGGAAGATGGGGGTGTGCAGGGGCTTGTATGTGATCTGTTGACTAGCTTGCTTATAGGGTTATAAACTCCACCTGGCAATATTTTCTGGCACAGTGTCGGGAAGGCCTCAGCGATCCTGAATTACAGCGGACCCGCCGATCGATTCCGTCACCCCCCCTGGGCATCATGGGTGACCATGTTAATAGAGGAGCATTGGTTTCCCAGCCCACATCACCTGCATCATCAATTTGTACAAGGGAGGAGGGAAGCCGGGGAACACAAGCATAATACAATGTACTCTCTTCCTTTGCTTTGGTCTCCCTTAGGTACAGGCTGTCCGGTAGGGAAGTTAAAGTGCACCAAAATTAAATTCCCTTTAAATTAAACTGTTATATTTGCATTAGTAAGGTATTGTCTCCCTTGGTCCTTCTTAGGGGGCCGGAGGAATGCAGTACCTGATTCATTCTGAGACTGGATATAGGACTCACTTAGTCCAATGATCCCTAGTAGGGTTATTTTCCATCAATACACTCTTATAGGAAGGTATGGTGGTGTGAGTTGGAACAGCACTGTTTGTTTGTTTGTTTGTATGTCGGCGTGGTTAATTTAGTTATATTTTGTGGTAATGGTTATATGGCTCTTTTCATATTGCTCTTTCCAGTTTTCTATCTACGTGTTTGGAAATCGAAGGATATTAGAGCCTACCTTGTATTACCACTGTTATGTCTCTGATAATACTGCAGCTCTGTATGTAACATCACGCAAGGACGATACGTCGTCTTTTATTTTTACTTGTATCATTTTCCATAGCTGTATTGCAAAAAGTGTTGAAAATTTTTTGAAAATTCAATAAAATGTTTATTTAAAAAAAAAACAAAAAAAAAAAACTGTTATATTTGTACTTAACTCTGAGCTGTCCTTGTGGCTCAAAACTGCACCAAAATTCTTTAACAATATGCTGTACTTACCTGCATTGTTCTCGTTAATAGCTGCAGTAACACATACGGCTGTCAATAGCAAATAGATCAGTATATACAGGTGATGGCATGACAACTTTCTGTATCGGGAGTGTGATAACACAGAAGGGAGAAAAATACTGCAGCTGTGGCGAAGACAGAAGAGGAGAGGAGTTGAGCTACAAGAGCCTTTTTTTTTTTACTTAAAAGTAAGATCATCCCAATATTAAGGCGTTTGCCAGCGGGGGGGGGGGGGGGGGGGGGGGGGGGGGGGGGGGGGGGGGGGGGGGGGGGGGGCTGTGCTTTAATAGTAAATGGCATTTCTTTACCAAATACCAAATTCCTATTATTGGGACGATCTGTAAAAAATTCTTACCTGTAAGGAGTCTTTCCTGCATGTCCTCCCTCTCGCATCTTCTCTCTGCAAACAGTCATGGCATTTTTGAGGTTCAGGTCTTCACATCTCTTTCTCTTTACAACAGTTTCTTCATACCCTTTTCATA
>CM070037.1:108392570-108420163 GCA_036250615.1 Ptychadena robeensis | reverse complement strand
GGGGGGGGGGGGGGGTTGGGAAGAGGGGCATCAGCTGCTGACGATTTCCTGCCTGGGAGAGATGTACCAGACACCACTTTGGCTTCCTAGGCGAGACGTAAGGCAGTGGGAGGGGAGAACACATAACAAGCTCCTCTCCAGCTGTCAAAATAGGATTTTTTTTTTTGAATTAAGGATGTCAGCAATATCGACTGAGCTGCGGCCGATAATGCTGAGTGACCTCCCAGGTGGTAGGTCTGCTTTAAACCCATAAAAATAAGTAAAAACCTATGAAATTTAAGTTTGACGGAACTTGTAGATTTAATCAGCTTAATACATTCAAAATAAAGCAGTATGATTCGATAAGCCTGTGTCCTGCCAGCAGAGCTATTGTTTTCTGTTCGGAAGCTGACGTCGTGTCAAATTGCAGCTCCTCAAATTGCACGGAAATCGACCCATGTATGCCCAGCATTATTCTTCACGTTGCTCATGGACTTTCCATCCAGTAATGACTTCATCTAAAATAATATTCCATACTTGATGTACAAAGGGGAACCAATGTTTGGTAATTACATACGCATGTTTGACTTTGAAACCATCTCTGGGGTAAGGAGGTGCCCAGAAAAGGAACATGCTGATTGGGGGAGAGTGAGCAAGAATGACCTGGCAAGTCTGCTGCTGCTTCTCCATTGTCCTATAACAGGATGTGGATAGGTAGGTGACCCAGTGAGTGCTGAAACATCTGTCTTACTATTGTCATACATCTGCATCAAATCACCGTCTGGCAAACTCAGGTCACTTCTTCATTGGAATGTGTATAGAAGTGCATTAACCACGACAATAAAGTCTGTGACCAATAATGGAATCATAGTTGAAATTCCTACCCTGATTGGCAATGCATACAAAGTATAATGTGCCGCCTGATGAGATAAACGTAGCATATCAAATATATATATTTCTATTTATTGTGACCAGCACTCATTTGTGATTCCATCTGCCACCAGATTAATTCACCCGTTTGCTTCCTCAATATAAACGGAAGTCCACACATTGTAAAATAAGCCGCGTTATATGGAGATACTAACTAAAGTGACGTTTTATCTTAACCCTACCAACTGGTCCCACACTGCAAGGCTTATACCTTGGGGGGTCAGAAGAAATGATTTTGGTCATCCTAATGTGAGGCTTATGGGTCTGCATTGTACTGTAGAGGGAGGACACTTAAGCTAGGCTCCACCTGCGCTCAAATCCTTGCGTTATTTTACCGCAGTGCACAAGCCACCAATTGACAGCAATGGGGCTTTGACAGGGCTGTCCCCACAGTCCGTCAGAGCTCCCGATCCATCGGATCGCATCTCAATGACTTTGATGTAAACAGAACAGTCCACAGGAACGCAACGGAGGCTTGCACGGACATCAGCAGATCCCAGCGCATAGTGGAGCCCTAGCCAAAGGGACCACCCACAGACTAAAGCAGGGAACACCTGGCTTTATATTTGAGACGTTCAAGGTTCCCTGCAGCAGCCTAATGACGTCATCACGCTGCTGTCAGATATCGGAGGAGGTGGAGACACAGCACTCCCAAACAGCTGGCGGGCACTATGGGCACGCACATGCCGACACTTCGAGTGTATGTCCATGAAAATATATTCGCAATTATAATCACGTTACGATTACCTTCCAAATGAATGGTTTTTATTATGCATTGCGAGTATAAAACCGCAATGCATGGCCATAAGCTTTCCAATGCATAATATCCTGAATATTGGACATTGCGAATATCCGCCATTCATCATATTTGTGAAATTAGCCAATTCTTAAATAGCTGATATTTGTCGAATATATTCTCAATTCGAATATTCAAGCTCAATACTAGTGAAAAAGCTGTGAACACATGGCCTAAAATGCGCCCTAAATGCTTTCTTTTAGGTGCCATGGACCCAAAATCAAGTCTAGGCCTTCGATACAAATTGTTTGCAGAGTGAACCTGCACCAATGCTGAGTTTGCTTGGCTCATTCATACAATTTGCATGCTAATGTTGACATTTCTGCATGTCATTGGCCATCTTTGGTATCTGCCCTGGACCCAACTTTAAATCCCTCATCAAGTTTTACTGTATTTTTCAGACTATAAGACGCAGTTTTTCATCCCCAAAATTGGGGGGGAGGGGGGAATGCCTGTGTCTTATGGTCCAAACCACCCGCGACCAAATGGCAACTTGTCTCCCTGCCAGCTCTTCCGGCAGATGGGAGATCTACCGATCTCCGATCTGTACTGTATTGACTATATTTGGAGAGCACCGCAGATATAGCCAATGCAAAGTGTGTGGGGAAAGCTGCACTCGCTGGCAGTTTCCACACACACACAGCCGCAGAGAGGGAGACCAGAGCGCAGATTCCCCCATGGGCCCCCATCCCTTTTCTGTGTATCAAGCAGAGAAGATGCCGAAGTGTGCTCTCTAGTGACACTATTTTTGTGGCTGAAATTGGGTACTACATGTGATTCATTTTAACACATGAAATGATTTTTTTTTAATTTCCTGCTCTAAAAACTGGTTGCATCTTATAGTCCGAAAAATACAGTATATTTGCCATTAAAAGAAATCAAACCTAACAAAAGATAACTTTGTGACTTTATCTTGATGTGGATAATTTGTACATGACCACATGTATGTAAACAATATACAACAAATAAACAAGATTTACATCATTCTCATCTGAATACTTCAGTAATTCAATGTACGGAAGCTGCATTGTTCTGGATGAAAAACAAAACAAAATCTGTGACGATCGGATTATCGGTCACTAAAGATCTGCAAGCATCAAGCCGTTAATTCTTCAGCCAGCGAGCAGTCAGCTCAGCTTCACTGTTTGATGTTTCTCCCGTGGTAGACGCGGCAGTAAATAAAGGTTTCCATGGCAATCTATGATGTCAGTGGACGCAAGCCATCAACTTGAAAAACGTTCCTCACCGAAAAGAACAACCTGAATGCTTCCTGTACACAAATCTACCTGTATGTACTGACACATGAAAGAGAGGAAATATAGAATATAACTGAAGAATAGTTTTATCATCCAGATGGAATGCCAGGGAAAACGCTTAATATGCGGATTACATACATTCCGGCAGAGGATACTTTGTCATATGTACTATATACCTGTTTTATGCTAAACGTACACACATCTTCTTCTCTTCTACTTACAATTTAAATTTCAATTCTCAGAGTTCTTATGACTGGAGCCATAAGGCCAGGGGCTGTCCCAGCCTGTCTGGGGGACCGGCCGATCACCTCCCTTTCCCAGTGGGAGGATGATGGTGGTTAGCGGTAGTGGACTGAATAGGGGATGGAAGCGGCATCTGTCCTGAGGGGGTGGTAGCTGTGTAGAATGCTGTGTGACCAAGCTGGCGACAATGGTTAACCTGCGAGAGGCAGTAATTCTGCAGGTTGGCGTCCGAAAACACAACTTCATTTTGCATATCCCAGCAATGATCTTCAATTCGATATTCGTAATCTTGAATATCCGCATTTGTGGACATGGATCTAAAGGCGATCAAATATGCAGAATGCATGAAAGTCAATGGAGCTCGGATATTCGACTGGGAGAATATTCATCATTTCCATTAAAAAAAAATCACATCGCAATGGCAGCGAATATCCTAAAATATATTTGTGAATATTTGTAAAATGGCGATATTCGAGCGAAATATTCTAAAATCAAATTTTCGAGCTCAACACTAGACACAACCCCAATCCCCTACACTAAACTCTTCCTGGCTGGAAGATGTTAGGGGCAGCAGCATGGGTGGGTGAAAATGTTTTTTCCCGATGCCCATGGGCAACTGCCTATGCCTAAAACCACCACTGTATGAGGCCAAACCCAACATCTGAACAATAGCCCCGCACAAAACTGCCCTGTTCTTGGCATCTACCAAACCCAGACTTGTCTAACGAAAAGCTAGAAAAATAAGCTTTATTCCTCACTCCGGAGAACGTCTGTGCTGCTATTAAATCCAGGGGTATCATGCTTCACACAACAAATCCAACATATGGTACACAACTTGTCAATGTTAGCCATGAAACAGCTGCTCAGCCATAAAAATCTTTTCCGTGCCCTTCAGTGCTTTCAGTGTGCTGCTACACCCCAGTACCAGCACTTACCTTGATCTAATGGGATTTCTCCTCCTGTGTATTTGCCACCCATGATCACCTGGGTGGATGGACCTAAGGACACCCCAGTGTTTGCAAGCAGGGTGGCTATGGCATTTGCAGCCTGTGGCTTGACCTGTGGCCGTCCCAATTGCAGTGTATGCAGTTTAGGCATTGGCACCCCCACAGGTCCCTGGTGAGTTTCTGCTGATTGACATGGAGCATGATAGTTGGTTTCATTCATATCTATATCAATAGATTATGTTCTGGTAACACATTTTCCAACTTTTATTCAATTGGATTTGTTTGCTTTGCTGTAGGTCTCTGTACCCGGATCACCACCCATTTCCATCATGACGCTCCCATTGGGATATACACACTTTTGGGGGGAATGCGTTGGTAAATACCAAATGAAGAGTGCTGTCAAAGCCCCCCCCCTCTCAAAATGAGCCTCTGTGGAAACTAGAGGGGTACCCAGGGTAGCCTTGATGTGGATCTTATGTCACAATATTTATCTCTGTTTTAATGTCTAGGCCTATTTAAAGTCCCACAGGGGGTAGCCGCCCCTATAGTCAAATTGGGATTAAGTTTATTACCTAATTTTGCCAGTTTTTCTTCAGTTTGCTTTGTTTTTATGTGGCTTACCACATTGTTATTGTGGCTTACCACACTGTTATTCCCAGTTGCTTCTACTTTGTTTTAACACCGCTTACATTTGAGGTGGAATATCTTTACACAGATAGTATCCTATTATGGTGACATTCACTGAGGTCTGGTTTGGCCGGTGCATGCTCATCACCCATCCTTACCTAGCCGGCAGGTCTGCCAAGAAAACTGGATGCAGGGAGTTGATGGGAGATTGGTAGGTGTTTTCGGGGACATGCTTCATATGCATGTGCACAGGGGTTTAACATTAAAAGGTGAGCTCTGTCTTGACATCCAAGCTGACACCTTGTGCTGTAAAAACCATCTTGAAAACACCTGTTTAAACAGTCCAATTTAAGTCAATGGTAGCGGTTTAATGGCAAATACCCGCTGGACGTCACCCTGGGGGTAAGAAAAAACAAATGCCCAAAAACTGGTTCAGTAGAGCATGTGCTGAAATTTTATAGGATGCGCATAAATATATTGGCTTTTGTGCCTTTTATTAGATCTTCTTATTAGAACTCTTTACTGCTACTCTCATAAACTCTGGGATAATCTTATTTTAAAAGGCACCATAAACTGCTGCTCCGATCTGTAGTGAAACCATGCAAGTGTGTTCGTCTTTATGGAGGAACATAAGGGTCATTAAAGTAGAACTCCAAAAAACTAGACTTGTAGACTTGTAGACTGTAAATACACATCTCCATATACCAAGCTTTATTATTTAACTCTTCCCTTGCATACTGGAATGTACATGTTGTTGGTCTATAACTAGAGGAAGAAGAGAGTTGACTTGACTTGAGAGTTGGCAGATTGGTGGCTTCCCCTGAGTAGGGATACCAATTAGTGTCCAAGACTTACCTGCAAGGGCAGCCAAGTTCATCAAACCCATGGGTCACATATATGTAAGGTCTTTGTCTCTTTAGATTGCAGCTAGAACAGGTAATATGCTCATTTTAACTGCAGAAATTCCAGCTCTATTTTCCAACTGTCATTTGCCAGCATTAGTGTCAATCTGAGTGTCAGAGACAATTCAACTCTATACTTTAAAAAAAAAACTGTGAATAAGCCAAGAACATAGAACTGTCTACAACTGCAAATGGAAAATGCTCCTTTATGCTTTTAACATAAACCTTGTGTAGAGTTGTACCCTAAACACAATTTATTGGATTACAACCTTCCGGTAAATTTTTATTGATTTAGCATTTTTGTTTTTATGACATTTTATTTTATGACACATTAAGAAATTAAAGTTATGAAAGTTTTATGACACATTCCAAATGTGTCAAAGTCTACTTCAAAGCCAATAATATTTGTAAGGGAGTTTATAGGCATTGTTCCATGTGTTGTTTAGCAGTATGGCACTGTACCCTCTGTGCTTTGGTGAGATTTACCTGATGTACTTACCAGTTACACTTCTGATTTACAATTTAAAGCGGACCTACCACCTCACAGGGTACTTTACACTATCAGCAGCAGCACTGCTGATAATTAGGCAATCGCTGCTCAAAGTGTAAAAAAAAAAAAGTTCCTTACAGCAGAAGAGGCGATTCTCGGGCTCTTCCCTCCCACTGAGTGACGTACCCGCCATGGCAGCTTGTAAAATAATCAGGGGACAGGGACAGCTGGGAAGAAGTCGGTAGTCATGTGTGAATTGGAATGCAGCTTCACATCTGCAGAATCTAACGTGATGTAATCAAAGCTCCATCTAGTGGCCGTTTTAAAGAATTACAGCCCCATAGTTAGAATGAAGTATGGGCGGAACTGCTTCTCTCTGCCCTTAATAAATATGATTTCCTAAGAAATGAGGAAGTGAGGAAGGTGAGTACGTTGTTTTTTTATTCTGTAGCAGTTTTCACAGATGTATACTGCTGACAGGTAAGTATTATGTCAATGTATGTGTTGTTTTTTTTATTTTGAGTATAGAACCGCTTTACATGGATGTCTACCACCTTCCATGGCTATAAGTCAAGAAGTATGACCAATAAAGTGCAAAAGGTGAAACCAGAACTTCTTAGATTAAGCCAGTATTTGAAAAGCAGAGCATAGCTCGGATGGGATGGGGTAATCAGTTGCTCATCAGTCTGGATCAATTGCCTTTGTAGAAATCCATTAAACATGAACAAAATGTGGAAACTTGAAGACAGGTTTGTAAACCACAACGAAAGAGCCATGCAGGTTCTTGGTGTTCAATGTTTGGTATACAAATAAGTATGAATTTCTTTACGGGTAAAATGTAACGGTAGCCATCCACGGTTCGTTATTGCTGCGCAATTGACTAAAAACGGATCTGTTTAAGTCAATTGAACGGCAATCGATTTGTGCCCACCTGGTAAGATCGACCAAGTACCAAGTAAACAATATCGAACAGAAAAATGATTGAAAAGTGGTCAGACATGTTGGTAAATTTTAGTTGGTTTTTAATCAATCCATTTATGGCTACCTTAAGACATCAGAAGTACAAAAAATTTGGATAGATAGTGCCACATGCAAAGGAACAGCAATGATTTTCTAATATAGGGGATTCAAGCTCCCTTTGTACAGGGGTTCTGTGACGTATGGCTGCTCTTTGCATTACTTCTTTTCTCACTTTACCTCAGAAGGAATAAAAAAGAGGGAGCGCAGATATAAATACAAAAGTAAAGAAAACATTTGATATGAAAAAGATACGATATTATTTGGTGACATATTAATCTAAAGATACAGCACAGTGGTATTTACTAAAGGTAGCCATACACGCTACCACACGTGGGCGATTTTGCAGCCGGTGGACCGCCGCGTGCGGTTGGTTGGTCACAAAACGATGTGCCCCCGTTGCAGCTGGTTGGTTAATTCCGGCACAGAAGGGGTGTGCTCCGGTCCTCTAAGCAACCGGCTGCAGCCTGATAATGTCACACTGGTTTCTATAGGAAACGTGTACCTTAGTGTTTGCGTTTATGTAATGTGTAATGTTGTGCATTACTACAAATTCTCTGCAGCCTACATTTTTGTGGACACACAAGTCTATGGTAGACACAAGCACAGGGCAATACGGTAATGTGGGGTTTCAAGGAGTGACGGACATGGTAGCCTTACCACTAAGGTGTCCATTACTGGCCATAAACTGCACCGCAGCTACAGCGTGGCTAGGGTGAAATGGCCCTTTAACCCTTTTTGAAATACAACTCCCTTTTTCTATCAGTTACACACACCGCAATCATACACAAACAGGTATTATTTACAGAGACACACTATTCATGCAGAGATATGAATCATTAACATAGGGGCACACACACCTTAATCATACAGAGACACACCTCATTCAGACAGAGACAAAATATATGCACTGTGCTTAGTTCTGAAGCTAGTACCCCCATGGTCAGTTCCTGTTTGTCCCTCCTCCTAGCTTCTGATTAGCTGGCAGCAGAGGGAGAGTAGAATTAACAGCGGGGAGAACCAATAGACAACTGATTGCTGAATGGTAACAAGACTGAATGGGAATAAGCTGATGCTTTTCGTCCAAATCCACATGTGCATTTTAAGGTTTCGTTTGCCGCACACTGCTATGTCCTACCAAATGGCTACATATTTTAAGGCGACAGTATGACCCAATGATCATGCCAATAATATGATTCAATTCTTAAGGACATAATATGGACAGAACGCATTGGTTAATTGCCATCAAGCCTGGGCGGCACATAATGCCGGCCTGTCCATAGCAGTATGACGGTTTTCTTGAGGAACCTTACTATGGATATGACCAATGCTAGTGATGCACATAACCTCCTACTATGTCTCTGTATAGTCATACAAATGCATGAACAGTCACAAAATAACATTGTCGTCTTTTATGGTTTATTGAGTTAGTCCACATGATCACAGTTATAGTTGTACATCGATAAGGTTTGATACTACTTACAAACAGAATGCATATTAAAATGAAAGCACTCCTTTCTTTCCATTAATTACAAAATGCATCATGTGCCCCATCAGATACCAGGTCATCCAACTGGGCTCTAACAGTCTGCTCTCAGGAACTAATTCATGTTTGTTTCTCCTAAAATGCATTGTAAGAGTCAGGATTCTAGTAAGAGATAGGTACTGTGTGCAACCTCAATATGACTGCAGACGAAATAGTAATATACACACTATGTACAATATTCAGTTACCTATACCTCCTACTTGGTCCTACAGCCACCAGTCCAGTTATAATCTGGCAGTTAGTTCCTTCTTTTTTTTTGTTTTCTCTTTTGTTTTTTTATATATATACACAAAGCATCCGCTTCTTTATTTGCGAGCAGGAAGTGCAATGATATCTTACAATGAAAACATAACAAATTCATGCGGAACTGCAGGAGACACAGCAAGTCAACAAGTAAAGATTCAATATACATATATGTATCAATATATCCGCTGCCAATTTCAGCTTATGTTAAGAAACCGGAGGTCTCCGCTACATGCAGCACCATGGGAAGTGTCATTCTACAATACATGTACAGTATATTATTATTTTGTTATTGTTTACAGTGTACAATTCATTCTTAACTTAAAAAATACATATACATCAATTAATCGTTCCAGGAAAGATGAAGCTTTTGTTTTGGAGTGATTTAAGGTCTGCTCTTAAAATTATTTCAGTTAGGTGTGATCTTTCTCTCTTAATATATTCCACCATTGTATTCTGAAGAATTATGTATTCCCCTACGTCTCACAGATCCACGAATTGGTGTATTTGTTTATTTTCTCGGTCCTGGTGAAGCCCTAATCCAGGGTGAAACATGTCGACCATACACAATTACATCATTTTACAATTCAATCATGGTGATTGCCTGAATAGGGTTTCTAAAAAGAACCCTCTCTTGTCTTTTGTGTATGGTTTCCCTAATATCGAAATACATTTTTTTTTAATTCAAATTAATCTGGGGGAGCATTTTAATTTCTCAAATAGTTTCTTCTTTTATATTCTGATGTGTGACCCTCTATGACTTGATGTGTCCATACCAAGACTTACGATGGTAAGTGTAAGTGTTAAGTGTAGATGCAGATTACCCAGTTGACGGTGAGGGCCAAATATGAAACTTTTAGTAAGGGACGCAGTGCTATGTGGGACAACAGAGGCAGTTCAAAACGTTTTTATGTGTATTGATCAAATTTTCGGGCTTTACAATATTGGAAGGGTTTGGTAAAGCTACTTTATTCCTTAATGGAAAGCCATAAGGTAAGATTTTCCACCTATAGTCTTATAGAAAATCATACCATCTAGGTAGACATAATAGGTGGAGCTCTCACAAGTTAGAAATAGAATTCCAAACCCTTTGATGTATTGTACCAGCAGAAGCAGTTTGGAGCAAATTACAAGCCTCCAAGCCGTTGAGAGGCTGACTTCAAACAACCCTCCTTGGTTATGATCAATGACAGAACAAAGGAGTTCTCCAATACACAAGTTGGAGACGAAAGAGGTTTTAATGGCTTTCTACACTGGCATGTATTGAACTCTGGTCTATCTTGCAGACAAAGCACGGACATGAGGAAATATATTGTACCTAATAGGCTCATAGGTTATGATTATATTTCAGTTGATTAAAAGCTCTGTATGCTCAATTATGAATTTGTTTAAATTGATTTTCTGATTAAAGGAATTTAACAATGAATTTAATTCAGTTATTGTCCTTTTTAGTGGAAGCTAAATCTAAGTCCAGTACAGATGATAACATAATTGGTAAGAACATATTATCTATAGGAACAATTATTAAACAATTATATACATCCATGCCAAGACTGGGCATTACATGAATGTACCTCTCCAGCTATGTAAATATCTTCTCTGTCAAAGATCACTACAGACGGCAAAGTTGGGCAAAATTCATAAATCCAAAATTTGCACATATGGCCACGCATTTACTATCGTGTGGTGAATATTTTTATGGTTATGCATGGCCATATGCGTGGGATCATGTTTTTTGAGAAAAACTTTTGAATATTTAAAATCAAGAATATCCGCCGCCATATTCGGGATATTCACAAATCCGCGAATTGCCAATATTCACAAAAAATATTTGCAATTCGAATATTCAAGCTCACAACTATTTTAGATCTGCCAAGGTTCTAGGGCAGGCATTGGCAAACTACAGCCCATGAGCCATATCCAGGCTGTTTAGCTTTTACTGGCCCACTTTACGCTTTCCCCTGCTCGTTCACTGCAATGGCATCCATCGATCGCCATGGGGGTCTAACATGCACGGTGTGGACTGTGCAAACACCCCATCCATCTGCTCTGATCTCAGGTTGTTAGGATCCAGGTTTTCTGGGTCTGGCCCCTCTATCAAGTTCAAGAACCCATTGTGGCCCACAAGCCAAAATGTTTTCCCACCCCTCACCTAGGGCATAAAAGATTTTTGAAAAGAGATTAAAAATGTCTTTAAAAGTTTTAAACTGCACATTTCTTCACAACCAACCAGTAGAAGTCCAAACTAATGTGGCGCCACACTTCTAAAGTCATTTTATGTGGTTAAGTTGTATTTATGCACCGTATTATGCTTAGACTGGCCATAGACTATATCGCTTTGTATGCTGAGATTATAATTTGTGTAGGATTTAAAGGCTGCCAACTCACCAGCACTTCTTGAGCATTTGTTTATTGGAAAATTTCAATATGCAGAAAAATGCTTTTTGAAAGGCAATATCCCTTATATATGGCCAACGTCAGTAAGGGTTAAGCAGCCATCTATGGTGGATTTATATGGTGCTCAGGATATTGGCATCCAGGTTTTGCTTTGATGTGACAGATGTTAAGGGGCATTCATACAATCTAGCTTTTACATCTATCGCAGTTTCACACAGAGGAGATCATGTCAATAGAATGGGGCGCTTTCACATTTTCTACACACCCACCTGGAAGTGGATAAATTCGTCTGTATTTTCTATGTTTGAAAAATGTATTTGAGCTTAAAAAGTGTCTTGGGTTGGCTATAAACATCTTTAAAATGTAAAATCATGTCCAGCAGAATATGACCTGCTTCTAATAGCTAAAGATGGTCAATTTGTATTTATTATTTTATTTTATCTAGCTGATTTGGGGATTTAATTGCAAACCCCCTGAACAGGGTCTCCTCACCAAAACTGCTGGAGATGTAGAAAAGGGTTAAAAAATACATCTATAAAAGCTAATAAAAAGGCTTTAAGGCACCCAAAAGTCCAATAAATAATACATATTGTACACTTTATTAAGGTGCATGGCTATCTCCTAGGAGATCATTAAAATCACAAACAACATAAAATACATAAAAATACATCAGAACAGGACACACATGAACAACCACTGGGATGTATTTTATGTTGTGTAGATGTATGATAGTTTAATGATCTCCTAGGAGATAGCCGTGCACCTTAATAAAGACTGGTAAAGTGTACAATATGTATTATTTATTGTACTTTTGGACGCCTCTAATGCCTCTTTATTAGCTTTTATAGATTTCTCATGTACTGGGCTTGACACCAAAATGAGCAATTCACAAGGAAAGGGTGAAATATGAATAAAAAAATAAATATTGCTCTAGCACATGTAGTTTTTGCATAATTTCAAAGCCAAATGTAATTTTCTGTCAAAATTGCGACTTCATTTATGCGAAATTGCATGTGATGTTTCCATAACCCTTCCCTACATCTGCAGCAATTTTGGAGATGATACCAGGTTTCAGGGCATTAACTTCCAAATTTCAAGACCATCACTACTACAAAGTTTAAGAAGGCCCCCATACACATCTAGATTTTTCATCCAATCAACGTAATTGAATAAATTTTTTGGTTGATTGATTGAAAATCTATGGCAGCCCACATGGTTAGATCAACCTAAAACGATTAAAATTGGGAAAAAATTTATTGAAAAAGGATTGGACGTGTTGGTAAATTTTAATTGGTTGTATTGAAATGCAATATGCTTTCAGTCTATCCCAAAAAAGTTGATCAAATATCTGTTACTACAGCTGACAAACATTACAATCAATCTCCAATTTCCCTGACCCCCCAAAAATTATCTTTTTAAGTTGATTGAACAGAAAATCTAGACGTGTATGGGGGGCTTTAGTGTCACTCAGGTAGTTGATTTTGCAGTTGCTATTTTTTTTCCTGCCAAAGTTGACCAGAGAAAAAAATCAAATATTCATATGATTGATTTAATTGATTCATAAGTTGATTTCCCAATTCGTGATGGTACCATATATTAAGAATTCATAAAACAAAGCAGGTATCATTTTGGACCACAAAGGACTAATAAAAATGTATTGTTACCATAACAACCAGAAATAAACTTTCAATATAGCCACCTAAAAAGTTCAATATAGCCACCTAAAAAGTTCAATATAGCCACCTAAAAAGTTAATTTGTATTTTTATAGCAACTTCATTGTATTTAGTTGATAAGTCCATAACCCTCATTGTCATTGTAATCTCTATATGAAAATTAAAAAAACGTTGTGTTGATAATCAGATACATCAACTATGCAAATATGGATAATTAAAACTTTTTTTTGTTGGTTTATAGAATTGCAAATATTGAAACAACAAAGTCATCTTTCCTGGAATGATTCATAAATTACAGAAATTCTCTACTATAAATTACAGAGGTAAGTAGGGAAGGCTACATAATTTAATATGTTAACACCTTACCTCGGTTATTATGAACAATAATACTGATACATTTTTTCTTTGCAAATATACACTATTTAAATTGTAGCATTAGGATATTTACCGTAGATGACATGCAAAATGGATGTCTTTCCCTTAGGGGTCAGTTCTATAGCCTGTGAGGTGCAGAACCAAGCCTCCGACTTATGAGCGTTTATATTGAGGCGGAACCTCTGCAGCTCAGGAACATTCTATATTCTGCATGAAGTATGGTTTGAGCGATCACTATTCTGAGCCTCTGCAAAATATCAGAAAGAGCCTAAGGCAACCACAATAATTTCTTTTTCCATATAAATATTCTGTAGTCAGAGGTGTAATATTCTACAATGGAGTGGAATGGAACATTTGTACCTCAAAACATTTAGCATCCTACAAGTTCTTGAAGTTTTTCTTCTAAAACTTACATGAGTGAGGCTTCATATGTGTGTGTACCAAGCTATTTCAATCTGCCCAACAACTTGAATCTTTGCTTAAAGTGTTTGACTGGTGACCACGAGAAAGTCCAGTTCTAATGAAGAACACATTATATCACTGTATATGCAGTCCACAGTATACAATAAGGAGACTTGATAAATGAGGTCTCTTGTGTGTTGCATATGAAGCTGTTTGCTGGCAGTTCAACATTCTAGAATAGAGATGGTCGAGAAATTTCAACTAGTTTATTTGGGATTAAATTGCAAAATTGAATCATCGCAACACCAAATTTGCTGGAGATGTAGAGAAGGATTGTGGGAATGTTACAGAAAAAAGTATTGCTCTAGCACATGTGTTTTTTTGCATATAGTTCAAAGTTTAAACTCAGAAAGATGTTGAAGTCAACTTGGCTTTGAACTTAACTTATGCAAAAACAGTGGTTCTCAACTTTTTTAGATCCGCGACCCCGGATGTTACATCACAAAGTGTCACTTCCGTGTTCCAAATACCGAAAGTCACACTACAGGACATCAATTCCAGCACAATTAGGTAAGTTTAATGTCCCCTCCCTTATATTTTACTACTCCACTTGTGCAAATGATGTTCATGGTGGGAAGTTAGGAGGAAGTGTAACTCCCCATGGGTCCTAAGTTAGGAGGGAGGGGGCATTACTCCTACACCTAACTTTCATCCCCGCTTGTGAGCATCAGCACAGCTTCTTGTTGGGAGCAGCTCTGATGCTTTCAGAGAACTCAGTGACCCCTGTGAAATGGTCTTTCAACCCCTGTGAGAACCACTGTGCTAGAGCAAAAACCTTTTTCTACATCTTGAGCAATGTTTGTGACAATACAGTGTTACCACGGACTTTGCAATGACTTCACAAAGTCAGCTAGATGAAAATTTGACCATCTCTAATGGAGAAATACATCAATAGTTGAGAGTAAAATAAAGGGTATCAATAAAACTCCAAACTTGCTGAAGAAATATATCAAAATGTATAAGTTTTTGTTATTCCTAAAGCTGGCCATAGAAGTCTCAATGTTTTATGGGATTTCTGACGATGCGATTGACCATTGCGATCGGTTGTTTATAAATCGATGCATGCATAAAGTGAGCGATCTAAATTGCACAAAAGATTTATCAGCAGGGATCAGACATGTCTGAAAATTTTAGTTGATCTATCGTGAATCGAAGGACGTTATTAGAGACTTGTGATCGTTTCTATTGATCGAACCATGGAGACCATATCCCACTTTCATCATTTCCAATTGCATTTTTTTTGTGTAGCCGATCTTAAGTCACGTCACCAATCGGCGATTCAATGGCCATTATTCAGATCCCGAAAATGATGCACTTTTTGATTGATGTATGACTTATGATTGAAGACTCAATTGCATGCCATGATCGTTTAAAAAAAAAATCGATCTCGGGGGAAATTGAGACTTCTATGGCCAGCTTTATATAGTTATAAACATTTTTTACATTTAATTGAGCTATTATGATAAGCTAAAACCTTCATACTGACATACCACATACCAGATACTCACTGAATTAACCTACTCTTGCTGTGGGATTATCCTACAAGTTAATGGGATGAGGGGTAGAATAACGGGAATGTGCGCCCATTGTGAAGCTGTGTTCATATAAAGTACAAACAGCAAGATGGCTCTGTGAAATATTTTTCCTTATACTGAAGCAATGCAAAATCAAAAGTGTAATAGCGCTTCTATACCAAACTCCTAGAAGTTGAACAGTTCCCATATATATAGGTCTCAATTGGGTGCCTGGGTTCTATGTCTAGTATTGTCTCTGTTGTCTATGGTCTGCAAGGCCCAGTCTCTGCTTCTCACAGGAACAGAACGTAGACACAAACTGTTCCGTGTGTATTAAATGTTTATTGGTAGAGCAGTAGCATACATATTTGTAGTATGTTGCTAACTCCTCTATAAATGGGAGGGGTATGGACATACAATTTAATGGTGTATACTTTGTTACAGATAGAACAGAACAAAACAAAACCCAGAAATGGAGCATGTACAGCACTATACAATACATACAGAGATATTCAGAAACAAGGCTTAGTGCGGTCCTGTAGTCTGACTTCTTGGAGACACACAACTCTTCACATTGCTGTTTTGCTGGTATCATGACACTGGGCAGGGTACAGAGTAGAAATATATCAAATTGGTAATTAAGCTATGCCATCTTTAATGAAGAAAAATAGCTCTAATATTATTTAAAGTCTACCTTCTGGGACATAGAACACGAAATATAATTTAATCCTGGATAGGCAGTGGGACTTTGTATTAAAAGCAAGTGCTGAAGAAACTGGAGGAGGTGCCGGTGGAAATTAATCAGATTTTAGCTACTTAAGTCTGGTCATGATATTATAAATAATAAACCCGGTGCTTGCAGCTTCGGAAAGTGTGTTCATTTCGTTCTGATTATACTTGTGAACTCCTGTCTATTAGGTGGCCATATTTGTTCACAAGATATGCTATGTACATCACCAAAACTCTCCACTAGCCCACACAACATCCAGATAACATAGACTTGTTGTAGGATTAAATTATATAGCATTAGTTTACTTATTTCCTCCTGCTGCTTCCACCTTCATAAGGGCTTGTCCCCGCAGGCGAAGTTGGCCATGCGGCGGCGCAGTTCTGAGCTGCGGGCAGCCACTTCCATTAATTTCAATGGGTTTGTGCCCACTTACACAGCTGACCACTCATGAATGCCCCAGCTTGGCCACGTGGCCAGCTTTGCCAGTGGGGACAAGCCCTAAGTGAGTAGACCTCACGCGGCTTCTGCCTTACAGCATGATTAGTTTGAAAGAAAGGGTCCACACTCCATATAAAAAGTCCATGTTACACTTTTTTAATAGCCAGAACATTGAACACATCTTTCTCACCCCCATGACTATTTATTAATAGTCAGAACATTGTCAAAACACATCTTTCTCACCCCCATAAGGACTGGAAGAGAGCTTAGACATTGACTTTTTATGTGCAGTGCGGATCCTTCCTTTCAAACTGACCAGATAGGCTATATTGTTGACCTGCAGACTGGGTGGGGGATGTAATGGTTGGAAATCCTGCTTGGCTTACCATAGACAATTATAGCAGTCATTAGTTGTCTTTTATCTATTAATAAGTAGCCTTAATAAATATACATACAGCTTTATTCCCATAAACCTTATCTCAAGGCTATTTCTTTATGTATAGATTGAGATCTGGCAACTTCCTCTTTCAGAAGAGTAGCTGTAGTATGTATGAAGGGAAAGGGAGATGGTACTGCTAGCAACCCCCCTCCGCTCAACAACTTTTGTCCAACTTTGAGTATGGGGCCCCAGGATTTCTGAAGGCGGCCCGCGATAGATTATAGGAGTCAATTATTAAATGTCAGGACTGGCTTTGGAGATATCTTGAATGTATATGCAGGCACAGTTTTCTTGCACCATAAGATGAAGCAAATCTAACTTAAGGTGGGTATACACCTGTAGATTTTTTTGTCAAGTCAATGAAGAACGAACTATTTTTTGGTTGATTGAACAAAAATCTACAATGGCCAATTGGTTCGATGGATACATTTTGTTCAACCTCAAACAAAAAATCGTTCAAAAGGTCATCGAACATGTTGGTAAATTTTTATCGGTCATAGTAATTCTGAATGTATTTACATTCGATATCGGGATGAACGAACAAAAAAATCTAATGTTACACTCGATAAATGGACGAACGATGTTCAACAAAAAAATCTATCAAAAGATCGAATCGGCAGTTGAACGAACAAAAAATCTACACGTGTAAACCCACCTTAATATGATATAAAATATATATTTAGTTAGGGCACCTTGGTTGCTTCTGCACTTGTTTTAATACAACGTAACCCATAATAGAACAGTAAACCAAAGAACTTAGGATTCTGTTACCAACGGACAACCAGTTGTGCAGAGTTGGAAAAGTTGGATAAACTTTTATGGTGAAATCTCCATTAAGTAAAACTTGCCAAAACAAAAAAAAAAAAGACAACTTGGAAATAAGAATGAAAAAACACTGCTAAAAAAGTCTGAAAATACATTCTCTGCTATAAAAAGGTTTTAAATGTCTCGATCACTGTTTGAAAATCAAAAATGAATGTTGACAGCACGGTGACGACGGCATAACAATAGTGAGAGGTTTTAGTAACTTGTTATGTGAATACACAAGACACACATCTAGTTTCCATGTGTTTACAAATCTCATGTATATATATATTTATATATATTTATATATGCATATAAAAAGGTAGATAATGAAAATTCACAGTTCTTACAGCCATTAAAGTGTCAGAGGATGTGTGCGAGTGTGTGTGTGTCTGGGGATCTATGGTCAGTTCTATCACAAACTGCAGGTTTGCCTAAGCTAGTTCAGTCACCTGAAACGCAATAGCATAATACTGATCTGTATCATAGTTCTCTTTTAACATAAGAATAATTTATCCTTTGTACAAGCAAAGTAACTAAGACCGGTACAGGAAAAAAAAATGTCTATGGTTATTGGCACATTTAATCGTGAATTGCGTTTTTTTATTTTTAGGAAAATACTGTAACCACTTTTTATATATTTTCTTTTTCAACAATCTACGTCAAGTGAAAATGCTAGTGAGTCGATATTGCTAGGATCGGAGAAAAAAAAACAAAAAAAGTAACATTTGTTCTTTTTTCAAGTACAATTATTTAAGGTACTAAATGTGTACACGCACGCAGTATATGAATAAGATACTAGATACCTGTGTACACTCACGCAGTATAGCTAGGATTATTAGATATATAATATTATGAACCACGCTAAGGTTTTTGCTTATTATTAATGCAGCAACTAGGCCATCCTCTTGCTATTTCTATTTTGTCATCAAATAATAAATAACAATCAGTTTTCCTAAAATCGGCATGAAATTCTCCTCATTCGCATGAAAGCTGATTAGGCTTTTACATGTCAAGGAGCGAAGAGTTCTACTAATCCTAACTTCCCACTTGAAGTTCTACTGAAAGGCTACTTCTAAACTATTGTGCTAATACCGCTGTGTTTAGGTTTCGTGCTTGTGGACGTAGAAGGAATCGGCTGACTGTGATGGTGCGGTGCATGCTGGGAATGTGAGGAGTGCCCAGAATGTGAATGGCTTGAATGGGGGTGCTGTGGGTGCTGGATATACGATGCGTGGGAAGCGTGCTGCCCATGTGGGTGGTACTGGTGAGGTTGGATGTGCTGGGGAGGGTGGTAATGATGATGGTGATGATATGGTGGTGGGTTCTGCTGGATGTGGCAATATTGTGCATGTTGTGCGTGCACTTGTGCCTGTGTTTGCCCCTCGGCTTGTCCTGCGTGATGACTTGTTGGATGTTGTTGGTGTGAAATCAAAGTTGGGTGCTGCTGCTGGGGCTGTCCGGACAGGTGACCTTGGGAAGATGGCTTCCCCCTCTTACTGCCGAAGAGAGAACCTAAGAGGGAGGAAGAGTTAGGTATGCTTTGACGAGAGGCACATTCCCGAGTTGAGGTGGCTCTCCTACGCATGTGAGGACTGCTAATGATGGACCCCTGCAAAGGAAACATAGAAAAACACAAATTACAAAGTATACAACTAGCCTCTTGAAAATACAAACTAAAACACCCACTGCTAGAACCAACTACAACACCTACATCTAACACAAACCCACTTGTCTGACATACTAGCCATCAACAGCTCTGATTGTACGCTTATCAGCTGTTACAGTCATACTTTTAACACCTTTGCGGCTATCTACTTTTCTATCAGCCTTGCTTTAGTCCTACTATCGCTAAAAGTCTAGGCCTGGGCTCAAAGGGACAGTCATTAGGCAGTCATGGGACACAAGTTATCAGAGGCGAACACACAGAGATAGGCGGCTGAACACATGATCAGTGTAAATTAATGGTTTCAAGATGAATGAAATCTCATGAAATCCACATTGAATTACTCGAGTGAGGTTCATCTGTCTAGCTAAATTAAAATCTCTGCATCCTGTTACATACAGGTGCCTTAACCAACAGATTTATAATAATAAACATTATCAAGCTGACATATAGGCATGAGACAGTCAAGAGCTTCATTAGAATTATAAGATAGTGAAGGAAGGGGGGAAAGTGTTAGCAGCCAGCAGAGTGGTGCAGAGCCACCGTGGAGGAGGAAGCAGATAGTCGTGTATGGTGGAGACATGCTACAAGGAGCCAGTAGGAGTATTAAAGAGAGCCACAAGCAGCAGTCGTGTCCCCACAGAATCATAGGAGGTTGGGTTGTCTCGTTTGGAAGATACAGAGTGAGAATCCCAGGCATGCAATATCTGAGGCAAGCAGAATACAGAGGAACAAAAAAGTGTTCAAGTGAAAGGAAAGGTATCAAATGCATATCACATCCAGCTAGGCATCCTACTTACTTCCATATTGCTGTCTAGCGATCCTGCACTGCTGCGCCGCCCACGCTTGCCTGCCCAGGACATGCAATACCATAGATTAGACATCGACACAACAGCTGGGAAACACAAGCCTTCCCCTGACAGCCTGCTCATTTACTCTCTAAAGCAAGGCAACTTGACATACCTACTCACTATTTGTGTAATATCTTCATATTTCACTAGAGGTTCATGGGCCACAAGACCTCTTACTCTACTAGAGCATGCTGTTTTTTTTCAGCAGTTGGGGCCCCCAGTTCCCAGCATGCTTTGCCAACCAGCCTACCCACAAAAAGACTATTGACACAGCATAACGGAAAATGAAGTCCAACAGCCACTGGGAAAACGCAGTATACCCAACCCAACAACCATACGTTCAACGGTCTTGCAGAAGAAAACCATCTAGTCAATATGATCTTCCATTGGAATGAACATGGCTGAAACTGCGATGTTCCTGACTTCTCAGTCTTAAATAAAAACTATTTAACATTAACTTTCTTACATGAAATAGGCTCTGCAAACATTGACTTTACTCTAATGTGATGTATTAGATATTGTACCACTACAACTAGTGTAAATTCTACAGTATCGTTTCTGATTAGAGCAGATAAAAGGTGAGAGAATGAGAAAGTTATACACAAAATACTAGTAGAATATGAGCAATGGAACATCTGCTTGTGATCTAATATCTCTACATCAGCGGAATAAGAGCTAGGAGCATAGTCCGGGGGGCCTGGGCTATGGGTAATGCGGCTAAACAAGCATTGCCAACACAAAGTAGCTTACTTGGACGGGTTTTGCCGTTTCTGAGCAAGAAATTAAAGGCTGAAAAATGACACTGGATGATTAGTGATGCTATGATGAATGGAAATGAAACATCTCTACAATATGTTTTACTGTACAATTTTGGATTGTAGGGTGTTTGATTATTTTGGTAGGTTAGGCCACCTCCTTTGGAGGTCTCTGGTTGGCTGAATGACTGTGCTACCTTGCCATGATGCTTCACTATCCCTCCAGCATTGCTTCATTGTTTGGTTAATTATCTCCTCCATAACCTGTAATACTATGTTTGGGTTCAAGTATCTTGTAACAGGGGCAATATTTTATACTGATAAAAACTTGATGTGTGTTAAAGTCTCATAGGAATGTGCCTCTGTTTCTAAGATAATGAGAATATGTGCTCCTGCACTATAAAATACATAAAATACATCTGGAACAGATAAAACATAATTTATGGCATGTAATTAGTCAATTAGTACCAATGGGTTGAGATTGTCGTAAAATTTTCACAAAATTTCAACTAGCTAACTTTGTAAGTTAATTGAAAAGCCCCTGAACATGGTATCACCAAAATAGTTGGAGATCTAGGGAATGGTCATGGGAACAAAGCAAAAATAAGTATTCCTCCAGCACAGTGGTTCTTAACCTTTGTAGATCCATGACCCCAAAAATGACACCTCGAAGTGTCACTTCCTGTTTTTGGAATGCGGAAGTGCTTTTGCGGAGTGTCACTTCCACGTTCCACAACAATCAGTATAATGCTATAATGCTCCTATTTATTCACCCTGCTTGTGATGATTATGTGCAGGGCGGGAAGTTAGGAGGGGGCTTTACTCTCCCTCCTTACTTTCCATCCCCGCTCTAATGCTTTCAGGGAACCCCCGATGGGGTCCCGACCCACAGGTTGAGAACCACTACTCTAGCACATGTAGTTTTTTCTTTTTCATAAATTAAGTTAAAAGTCAAAGCTAAAATTTCAATTAACATTTAACTTAATTTATGCATAAGTTACATATGCTAGAGTGACATACCGTATTTTTCGGACCATAAGACGCACTTTTTCACCCCCAAAATTGGGGGGGGGGAGTGCCTGCGTCTTATGGTCTGAATGTGCGACCACCCAGCGACCGATCGGCCGCTGGGTGGTCGCACATTGGCTTCCCGCCAGCTCTGCCGACAGAGAAGAGCTGCGACTGCCGTCATTTCAGAAGAAAGATTTAAATGCCGCATCCCCTGCATCCCCACCAACAAGAACACAGAGGAGAGCTGTGTGCTGTGTTCAGTGCGGCTATGGATGGCTCGGCCGGGGTGCAGGGGATGCCGAAATCCACAGAACACTGAACAGATCAGTGTAGTGTGACGTGTTCAGCTGACAGTGTACTGCCGCTAGTGACACCTGTGGCTGAATTGAATATTGCATCCATTAAATTCATTGCATTATCCCAATTGATGTGAAAACGTATTAAATCTTTTTTTCTGGATTTTCTGCCCTAAAAACTGGGTGCGTCTTATGGTCCGGTGCGTCTTATAGTCCGAAAAATACAGTACATTTTTTTGTAATATCCCTACAACCCTTCCTTATATGTCAAACAATATAGGTGAAGATACCTGGTTCAGGGGCTTTTCAATTAACTCACAACTAGTCGAAATTTTATGACCATCTCTACCAATGGGCTAAGTTTACCATAATTATACACTTGACTAGAGCTGGACTACAAATAAAAGTATAACTGGTTTCTGCCACTATGAGAGAGATAACGGTAACAAGTAGTAACTTTAGTTGTACAAATATTAATTGTATTGGTTAGTACATAAATAGATAATACTTCTCACAGCAAATATTAATAAAATAACACTAAAAGAAAACTTATTTAAAATAAAGAGATTGGATGAATAGGCCGTACGGAATCTTCAAAGGGAACTTCCAACAAAAATGTAAATCCTTTGTGCCTGATGTATTTGCAGAGGCATGATCATAAATATAAAGGACATATTAACCGAGTGAATCGGATGGTGTAGATAGGGGTAATCATTGGCTGCATCCAATAAGACATGCCATCATCCACCCTACCCTCAGTAAAATGGCAGCCTTTGCTGTACGTTCACTAGATCACATTACAGTTACTTCAGAATCTGAAGTCTCCATGAATGCTGTTTTTCTTACATGCTTCTTTTTTATCTTGAAAGAAAGCTTCTTCATTGCAAATCAGTATCCTCTAGTGGTCAGGAGATTCGTCACCCTCTTATTCAAGGTAAATTTACAGCAGACAAGTGGACTTCATAGTAGCTTTGATGCACTAATAAAGTTAACGGTTTCCAAATCTGGAAGCATAAAACTAATTTTGTGTCTGGTAGGTGATGAGAAGGTTGAGGGTCACCACCCCGAGGGGGAACCTGGAATTCTATGACCCTTGGGTCATCCAGACCCTTGCTGGTCAACTTTTAAACTTGTATCTTGGCGGGCTTCTGTTTCAGCACCTTGCGACATGTCTAGACTCCATTTTGTCATCTACTGGCTTTGAGTAACCTGACTGGGGAGAGCACAGCGGGACCAATTGATCCATTCAAACCAGCTTCCGGACAGCAACAAAGGCCGCCATAGGGTCCAACCACTTATGAACACAATGAGTCTGAAACACTTTCATGCCCAAACACCACATTTTACCAGTCCTATCATCAGGTGTTCTATACCATCACCCCAACTTCCCTATACTAATTCAGGTCCATAAAGGCATACATAGGCCTCTCGAAAGCTTCCAATGTCCACACATCAGAACAGGGGAACTCTATTCTAGGCAGAAATATATACAGCCTGGTCTCTGCCACTCTTCTAGTAAGTAGGGTGTATACTTGGGTTATACTACTGTGCCTTTACCACGGTGTGGTTCCATTAAGAAATGGTGCTGCTGATGAGGGTAAGTCTAGATCAGGGGTGGGCAAATGTTTGACTCCTTGACTTTTTTAATTTGACAGAGGGGCTGGAGCAAGAGCCTGTAAGGACTGCCCAGCATAGGTGTCCTAAGACCTCGTGTCCTGAATAGAAAATTAAAAGGAAATATATACACTAAAAATGAATAGAGGGTTTTTATAGTAAACTACAGCCATTAGAAAAAGACCCATACAATCATCCTTGCAGGCAATGAGCAGAAGGGGAGCCAGAGCGCCTTCACACCAAGGTGACAACAGGCTGAATTAAAAGACTAAACAGGACCGTTTTGGCCCGGGCCTTAGTTTGCCCTTGTCTGGTCTAGATCATGTCCTATTGAAATCTCCCCTTTGGGGTTGTACCCTATGCCTGGGTAGAGAAAACTCACATATTGACAGCGGGATGCTTGTAGTCCCACACAGACAGTTACAGTCTTCCTACTATGTGGGATCCTCACAAGCCAACCCCTAAAACAAAACCTAATATACTCCTTGGGGAAGCGGCACCATCTCCTTCATGTGGGCAAATACCTTGTTACACTAATGTAGAAGTTCCAAAATAAAGAATATGAAAAATCCTACTAAATAGCCCATTTGTTGCCCATTGCAACAAGCTGCCGGTACAATCATCAGTTATAAATAAGAAAGTTCTCAGTAACTATGTATATGCAGCTAAATATGCTTCTTCAAACTCAATACAAACTGTGTTAAGACTGTTAAGCATACAATGTACACTTCTGGAAAAAAGAGGTAATGGGGATATATTTACGACAGGAACTTCACCCAATATATGATAGTAGGCAGGGCTGGGCCATGAAGTATTCACTCTATATTCCTCCAGCTGAAAGACCAGTGCCAGAAGGCAGAGCTACATTAAGTTCCAGGAGAAAGTGCAGAGCTTAAACTTCAGTATGTTGCTATACACCAGCAGCATCTATTCTCTGAACCCACTGACTAACTTCTGAAGAGACACATTTTACAAACTGGTAGTAAAACTTACCCATAAGCAGCTATTTACATATGGGAGGAATAATGAGTCTGTCTCACATAGTTATTACTGCAATGCAGAATGTAAATACACTACTCATGCTATCTAAATAGCCTCAATTCATCCAGCTTGTTGGTGTGTTCAGAAAATGTGTACTACTAGTCGTAATACAGCTTAAATATCCCTCTTGGAAGTGGCCTTTTGGCTGGGCTGGAGGGAATGGTACACATTCCAGCCTCCTGGGATGCAGAGCTCTTGGTCCCAGGATGTATGGGACATCTTCAGACCATAAGGTGCACAGATTTTAATGGGAAAAGGTGCGTCGCAAAAATAGATCTGATGGTACTTCTGCCCAAAATATTCTTTGTTTAGCTGATATAAGTTAGCATAGTACATAGGAGCTGGTTGATGGGGGCCATGTGATTTCTTTAAGCAGATACAGTCGATATATGGGCAAACAAAGAACAATAGCAGGGCAGACCTAGAAGAAAACTGGCATAAGAATTAGGCAACTCACATTTACATTAGGAGGCTATTAATGCCAGCTCTCATATTTCATCTCATGGCAAGTATTACCCAAAAAGCAGTTCAAGCCTAAGCTGTACAACACCAATACACTTTGTTACAAGTTCCACATGATAGACATCAAGTCACTAACAAGATCCATTAATACAGCAAAACCAAAAGTATCTTAACCTATTAAACTCTCAAGAAAAGGTAACAGCAGTAATGCACACTTGCATAAAATATTTAACACGGCTGCCTGTACAACTCCAACTATTTCTAAATTTCAAACAAGAAAAAACAACTTCAAAATGAATAGATTAGAACAGTATTTTCTAGTATAGGAAAAACACAAATATAATTCCATTTCTTCCATTTTTTAATATAATTTCCATTTCTATATAAAATCCCAAAGGTAAAGGTGCCTTTAAACAAGCCTGTCCCAAATGTATTTCAATTCTATGGAGCTTAAAGTGGTTCTAAACTCAAAACAAAAAAAAGAGAACTGGGGCACTTGTCTGGAGACGAGCGTCCCTCTCCACTGCTGGAGACGGAAGGAAGGGGGGGGGGGAGGTGGATGCAGTTATGAGAGGTGTGCATCCAATATGGAGAGAGATGCACATATCTGAAGGAGCACCTCTCATCACTGTGGACATGTCCCAGGTGCCCTTCCGGCTGTATGACACACAGTGGGAGGGGCAATCTTGGAAAGATCACCCCTCCTGCTGTCAGAAATGTATTTCTTATTTTAGGGCAGTGATCTCCCCAATAACTGGCAGTGCAAAGTGACCTACCACGCGGTAGGTCCACTTTAAGGTAAATGACCCATCAACCTACAAAGCAGTTAGGCTGGGTCTACACTATGCTGCCCCAGCGTGCCCGCCCGCTGTTTAGGAGCTGTTTAGGACGTGGTATTGCGATTGTGTGTGTGTGCGTTGGCAGCAATCGATCGTTCGGGAATTGAACACAGCCCACCTGGATTGATCAATCCTGATCCAAAGAATAATCAATCAAACAGGGATCCAACATGTTGGTAAATCCCTCTTCGATCACCATTGATATCCATCCAAAGTATGGGCCAGAAATCGATTGTGCAAAGTAGTATGCATTCCTTGTTCTAGACCTTACCCTACAGGACAGTCATTTAAGTAATCTTCTCTAATAATGAGGGCCATTTAGACCAGTTGCATCATTGCCTCCCATGTGAGTGTGTAAAGAGGATAGCTTTATGATAATAAAATCCGTGCTACAGGGTGTTATGCATTACCACTAGTGATGGACAAACTGTCCGCAAGTTTCAATATTCGCTTTTCTTCTCCCGGCGAACAGTACGGGTGTTCGACCCGCCACGTTCGCCGGCGAGAAAAAGAATATTATTCAGGAGCAGAAAGATCTGACCAGAGGAAGAATATTTTCACTAGAGACCAGGTAGAGAATCCGGTCTTCTAGTGAAAAAAAATCGGCTTTGAAAACTGGAAGTGACGTCACATCCGGTAATTGCAATAAGGAACTGTGACATCACTGACGTCACTTCCAGTTTTTCCGATTTAAATTCCCTGCAAACAGGCAGATAATTAATTTCCCCGCAAACAGGGGGCAGTAAAGTAAAGCCAACATTGTCAGCTGACTACAGGGAACTAGCATGGATTCTGGCACTTAGTGAACAAATACAAAATGATTCCAATTGTATATATAATAGACCAAAAGTCATTCACATATACATTATATATGGGTTTAATTAAATTTAGACATCATCACACTGCAGCTGGACCCTTAGAGGATCGTTGGCTGGCACCCTTTGTGTGCTGGGCATTGCTTTGGATGGGGACTGCCACAGTGCTATCCGACATGCAGGAGATTCCTGGTCAATCTCGCCAGGTGGGCGCACCCAATTTTTGGCCAGGCAATCGGCGGGAACATGCACGGTGGTCAATCGTCCGAAAAGCCAGTGTATGTTTACAACCTTCAGCTGGGCAGGTAGATTGATGGCCACTTTGAGTGCTGTGCACGCTCACGGCCATCCATCTGGCTAATATCTAATCATCGTCCGCACAATCGACTGTGGATAGACCCGTGTATGGGGACTGAGAATGTATGAGGTGTGC